>JAWWMP010000081.1:44549458-44594273 GCA_035047865.1 Dendrocincla tyrannina
ACTATAATTTTTAGTGGTTTGCCCGCCCCCCCCCCCCCATTTAGCATCCCCCTAGGCAGGCAGCATCCTGCAGCACAGCTAGGTTCTGACTTCCTTTCATTCCTCAGGTTGTAGAAGTAACCAAGTCCTTGGAAAAAGAAAACAAACCTTTTAAATATTCATATATGCAGATTTCTATAAAAGGTTGAATGATGACTGCTGTGATATTATTTGGGACTAATTTTTGAGGGGGAAATATAAAGAATCAGCTTCAGTGTCATGAAGAGTCCCATTGCCCAGGCTTTTGGCATCCCAGAGACACTGGGGATTTCAACAATTGAGGGGAGCTGAATTTTGGCACATTTGGTTTACTCACTGCTTGACTGAGTGTGAGAAGCAATGAAAGATACTGTAAACTGTTATTTGATAAAACCATGAGTCATGGTGATACTCAGTGTGATTCTTTGTGCCAAATCACTGGTCACTCTAGATGTTTGATGACTCACAGGGCTGCAATAAGAAGAAAACTTTACTGAGTAATTTACCCTCAATCTCCTTTTTCTTTTTTTCCTCTCTCCTTTTCTGCTAATGTCTCTCCAGGGACCAGCCTGAAGGCCACTGGGGTTGACCTTCTCAAGAGCCAGAACACCCGCGAGCACCACACGGATGGGTACAACACCAAGAACCTGGTGGTGCGGCGCGGGCAGCCCTTCAAGGTGCAGGTCAGCCTCAACAGGGAGCTGAACGCTGCTGACAAGCTGTCCCTGCGTTTTGGCATCGGTATGTAGGATCCCTTCTGTGGCCATGGGGCAAAGCCAAAGAGCCCCAGAATCCCCCAGCTGCCAGTTCCTGGCACCACACAGCCATTGCAGACCTGGGCAACCCCCCCAAATATTGTCCTGGGTTTATTTCCAGGTGAAAACCCCATGAAAATCAGGGGCAGCATGATGTCGCTGAAACCGGAACGGGAGCAGGATTTCAATGGGTGGAAAATCTCCATGGTCAAGAAGAGCGGCAAAGAGGTAGAGTGTGTGGACAAGGGGCTCAGTGCCCACTGCCAAGCCCACCAGAAGCTACAGAGCAAATCACCCTCATATCCCTTTCCTGCTTTCCCTTAGTCCTATAATTTTAGGTGGGCAGCAGCCTTGCCCTGCCTAATTAATTTCTTCTTCCATGTGCAGACAGGATTTGCCCCATCCCACTGCCTTTCCCTCTCTCCCCTCCATGGATCTCCATGGCCACCAGCTTTCCCACTCGTGCCAGTCCTGCAGCACCATGTTTGTGCCATGCCTGCAGCCATGGTGCAGTGTCCCTCATGCCATGTGTCCTTGTTGCCTCCTCAGTGCCTGCTGTCTGTCACCACCTCACCCAACGCCCCCGTGGGAAAATACACCCTGAACGTAAAGACAGGTGCTCACATTTACAAGCCTGAACATGGGGTCATCTACCTTTTGTTCAATCCCTGGTGTGAAGGTGAGTGGTCCTGCAGCTGGGAGTGATAATTACTGCTGCCAGGGACTGTCCCTGGCAGAACTTTCCTTCATGTTTTCCCTCTCTCTCTTACATACATTGCTTTTTCCCCATAAAACACCACAAATGGCAACTCATGGAGCCAGTGGGAAGCTGGGCAATAGCAGTGAGCCAGCTCCTCGCTGGGCATTCTCCAGGGATGGAACATAGAGGGCCATCTTTCTGTCACCTCTGTTTGCACCTCTGTTTCCCTGAGCCAGCACAAGGGTTAACTGAGAGGAAGGAGTTGGCTTAAAATCCACACAAAAAAACAACCAGACAAAAAAACCCCACGTGTTCTTGGTTGGCAGCAGTTCCCCAGTTCTCTCTGCTGTCTACCTGGTTCATTAACTTGTTATAACAAAAGAGTGGTCATGTAGCAATAGAAGGGGGAAAATAAAGATTAATATTACAGGACATTCTCCCACAATAGGAACAACAAAACATGAGTGCTATATGGTCATTATTTGGTGTGAGTGTTGCATTCCATCGATTCCCCCAGAGGAAACTTTGTGTGATATGTGCCAACCACCTCACCTCTGAGGGCTCTTTTTATTCCAGATGATGCTGTCTTCATGGCCGATGAGGCGCAGAGGAAGGAGTATGTGCTCAATGACACAGGCTACATCTATGTTGGATCTGCATACAACATTTATGACAGGCCCTGGAATTTTGGGCAGGTAAAACACAGCTGTCTTTTCATCCCTCTTACCCTTATTTGCCCCTTCAGCATTTGTTTCAATGAATCAGACGTACAAATAGTTTAAGTCTGTGAGTAGCAAAAAGTGTTGGAATGGTCCTGCCAGCTTCACTGGGAGGGCTCACCTGCTTAGAATAACCCACCCATGTTAAATGGGGTTAAACACCACATTTATAGTCAGGTCACATGACCCCTGGCAAAGGGTGTTGAAACTTGGGACAGAGTATTTCTGACTGAAAAAAATTCCCTTAAGGAAATTCCTGCTCTGGTGCAACTGTAAGCAGCTCATGAGCCATGGAAAGGGCTGACAGGGGAAAGAAAGTCTGATTATGTACCTGTTGCATCATGGTTGGGAATAAGAAGGGCAGAAGTACTGGCAGAGGTTATCACCTTCCTGGTGGTGCCTTCACTGATGGCTGGGTCCAGGGCACAGTCAGCCACTCTCTCAGGAAGGGTGTTCCTTCACACTGCCTGAGATAACTCCAGAGGACCCGAATGTCTGACAGGTTTGGGGTAGAGATTAGAGGTGGATTGTAGAGCAGATTTATTTGCACCTTGTAGAAAGCACACAGGCACCCAAACGGAGTATCCTGCACCCTATCCACACAGAATTCCCCTCAAAAAAAATTCTGGTTTTAATTTTTTTGTTTGTTTTATAAGCCTGCAATTTCAAGCTGCAGGATACAGATAGCCCAACAAAGGTGCTCTCATTTTACAAAAAAGGGGCCAAAGGGCATCATCTCTAGGGCTGTTCCTATCCTAATATTTATTCTGCTGTTGAGCAATGAGAATTGATATTGATATTCTGCCAAGCTTCTTTGGATCGGATGTTTGATATCTCTCTGAATTGGACCTCAGGGAGCCTTATCACCAATTGCTAATTTGGAATCTTTGCTGTAGTAATTTGCATTTACGTACCTTTCTTTTTTTCCAAGGCTCATTTTGTACTTATGTCAACAGACCGAATACCTGTAGTGGTCTTAAATTTTCATTACTCTTGTGAGTAATTTGCAGAGTTGCAGGGATACGACATTGGTGACTTAGTGCTACTCACAGGAGTAAAGATTACTGGGTCAGGTTCCGGTGGTGTTTGCAAGATACATGAGACAGGCTTTTGTCTTCCGAGGTGGGATTTCATTTTAGCCCTTCCTTGGAGACAACAGCTTTGGGAAGCCCCTTAGCCTTGAAAATTGAATATCATAAAGGAAGTTTAGAAGTTAGAGCTTGTCAGACAGTTTCCTCTGAGTACTTGCTTTACAGTGACAAGCAAATTCTGGTTTAGAGCACTATATAAAGATGCCTCCACTTTCTCCCCAAAACAGTTTGAGGAATTTGTCTTGGATGCCTGCATGTATCTACTGGACAAAAGCAAACTCAGTCTGGCCGATAGAAGGGATCCTGCACATGTGTCCAGAGCCATGTCTGCCTTGGTAAGCCTCTCTCAGTGAAGCGTTTTGTCCCTCCAGCACTCCCTCCTCCGTTCTTACTTGCTCTTCTTTCCCTGGCACCATGAACACCATTTCAGGAAGCATCTGAAATGGATTTCTTTGGGGAAACTGCAAGGAAAGAGTCAGAGGCATTTTGGGTCAAGGGAAGAGGTGGACAAATCACAGTATAACCCCATCTCCAAAGCTTGAACCTGCCCCAATGGTTGTCCTTCCTCATCAGCTGTGCAGGCAGGGTGAACACAAGGGTTGTGTTTTGCTGGAGTAACTGCTGTCTGTGGTGGGACCCCTCTTGGAGCCCTGGGTGCAGGGTTAATTTTGACTACCCTGAGAAGCAGTGCCACCTCCTTCTAGATAGAGGGTTTCCAACCAGGGGAGCCTCCACACAGCACCAGCAGCCTTGCTGGGTGCACAGGGCACCTGGGAAGACAAAGGGTGGGCAGAGACCCGGGGGGTTTAAGCCTCATTCAGCATCATCCCTTTATTTTTCTCCTTTGCATGTGTGTGTGGCCACAGGTTAATGCCAACGATGACAGCGGTGTCCTGCTGGGGAACTGGTCAGGGAATTACCGTGGTGGGACAGCCCCAATGGATTGGATCGGGAGTGTCACGATTTTGCAGAAGTATTACAAAACCAAGAAGCCAATCAGTTATGGCCAGTGTTGGGTCTTCGCAGGAGTCCTCAATACAGGTAAGCAGTGAACTGTCTCCCCTCTCTGACATCCTAATTACTGTGCTAGTAAGATAAATTAGAGTCTGTCCTGGAAGGAGAGGCTGAGAGAGCCAGGACTGCTCAGCCTGGAGAAGAGAGAGCTCTGGAGGGTCTTATCCTTGTGTATAAATACCTGACAGCATGGAGTGGGGCACGGACAGGCTCCTCTCAGTGATGCCCAGTGGAAAGGCCAGAGGTGATAGGTACAACCTAAAACATGGGAGGTTCTCTCTGAACATGGGAAAGTAGTTTTTTCCACCATGAGGGTGACCAAGCACTGGCACAGGTTGTCCAGTGAGGTTATGGAGTCTACATCCTTGGAGATATTCAAAAGCCATCTGGACACAGTGCTGGGCACCTCCTCTGGAGGACCCTGCATGGGCAGAGGGATGAGACAAGATGATCCCAAAAGGTGCGCACCAACCTGAGTGATTTTGTGATCCTGTGTTTTGTCTGTCTGCAGTCATGCGTTGTTTGGGAGTCCCAGCCCGCTGCGTGAGTACCTTCAACTCGGCACATGATACAGAGGAGAACCTGAGAGTTGACGTTTACTTGAATGAATCAGGAGAAAAGCTGAACTGGATGTCCCTCGACTCTGTCTGGTACTGCCAAATGCTTCCTACCCCCTGTGCTGCCTTGAAGTGCCCAATTTCCCACCCCCAGCAATTCCTTTGAGAATTTCCTCTATTCCCCAGGAGAGAGAGAAATCCTGGGTTTCACAGGGTTGCACACAAATTAAATCTGCCCTTACTAAAGGATTAAGGGAGGAGAGCGTGACTTTTCAGGCTGTAACAGCTCACTCCTTTTCTTTCCAACCCAAATGCATGCAGGAACTTCCACGTGTGGAACGATGTCTGGATGAAGCGGACAGACCTGCCCGATGGGTTTGATGGCTGGCAGGCAATTGATTCAACCCCTCAGGAGCAAAGTCAAGGTAGGATTTGCCTAGAAAGGCTCTTCTGCCACTCCTGAGGGAGGCAGGGACATTTTGTATGAAAGTTGTGCTCCCCAGTCAGCAAAGCACGTACTCCCCATGCACACCTTCACACACTGGGGCAGTGACACCCTAAAGCAGGAGGTCTCAATCCTGCCATCTCAGGCCAGGATGGGAGGCAGAAAAACAACTTCGTAGAATGCTATGGGGACATGAATGTCATTTCAGAGGTTAGAGCACACCTAAGTCACGGAGGTCATGAGACTGTTCATTGGTAGATGAGAGGAGTGACCACCAAAATTGGTGGCTACCCTCCCTGCACATATTCAGGGAATTTGGAAGCAGAAAAAAGCCCAAAACATTAATCCTCAAGACAGTGCAGAAAGTGGAGTATTGCTAGAAGGTCAAACACAGAGGTCTGGACTCAGTTAACTCCATAGCCAAGCTGTGACTTTCTAACTTTAAAATTATTTAAGTGAGGGGAAACACGTAAAACCCCTTACCAGACCTTGGCAAACTATATAAAAGCCAAAGTGCCTGTGAGATAAATGAGAGCTTTTGGAGTTCATTACTGAGTTGGAGGACTATTTACTGCTTAGTGTCAACCACCACAGCCACAGATTCCTGCTTGAGTGTGCCAAACAGTGGAACAAAAACTGAATTCACTGCTGATATTTGGAAAATGCCCTTTCTAGGTGTTTTCCAGTGTGGCCCATGCCCAGTGAAGGCAGTCCGGGAAGGAGAGGTGTATTTGCCCTACGATGGCAAGTTTGTGTATGCAGAGGTGAATGCTGACAAGGTCTACTGGCTCGTCAAGAAGGTGAACGGCAAGGACAAGTACATCAGGCTCAGCACAGAGACCCAGGACATCGGCAGGAGCATCAGCACGAAGGCAGTGGGGAAGAACAAGCGGGAAGACATCACCCTGGAGTACAAGTACCGTGAAGGTGACTGCCCCCATCCTCTAACGCAGTGCCAAAGAGGCGACCCCTCACCATGTGGGTCACCCCACAGCACGTGTTGTCTCAGGAGAAAACTGCAGGAGCAGCTGCAGTGACAAACCTGGTGTAAGACCTGGAGACCCCCGGGAGGCAGCACTTGCCCTGGGCATCCTCTTGCCCACAGTGACACCTATAGGCTGTTCTTTAGGGTCGAGCAAGGTTGCAGACAGTGAATGAAATAGGCTGAGTGATGAACCTAAATGCCAGACTGACCTTTGCTTTATTTCTTCATTCCTTTTCTTTTTGTCTTTCCATTCCCCAGACAATATTGGAAAGGAAAAATCCCACATTTCCTCCCAACAATTCTCTGATCTAGCCATGTTGTCATAGACTCTTAAACCCTTTCCAGTGAGGAGGACAAATATATCGGGCTCAAAAATTAAAAGCATCCATCCTCTAAAAGTGTCTCTTTCAGGAGAGTCTTCCAGTCCAAAATGCTAAAGTCAGATTTGGTGTTAGTGTAAACAGGAAGGTCTCCTGAGCAGAGGCTGGAGGTGCCCTGGCATCCTCCATCCTCTCTGCTCAGCAACAGAAGCATAAATAAAGGGGAGAAGGCACTGGGTGAAGAGACCAAGATACAGGTGTCACCCATATTTTTCTTTATCCAGGCTCCAAAGAGGAAAGGAAAGCTATGGAAAGAGCTAGCAGGTTCATACGCCCTTCAGGAATGGTTCCTCGTTCAGGCTACGCGATGACTTCGGATCATAATATGGTTGTCAACAACCCTGTGGTCCTGCACGAGACAGCCACCAAGACCGGGCTCAAGCTTGAGATAACCAACACGGAAGCTTTGCATCCTGGCAATCCCCTTGAACTGGCCATCACAGTGAAGACCTCTACTCCTGGGAGCTGGACCATTGATCTTACTGGCTCCTGCCAGCTGCAGTACTACACTGGAAAAGTTCAGGCCAACCTTGGAACTATCAAGGAGACCGTCAGGCTTGATGGCAAATCTGGTAAGCACAGAAGGCTTGCTTTGTTCTGTGGACTATTTACTGTGGCAGTGTGGGGTTTCTAATAGCTCCACTATAGATCAGTGTATGGCCCTGTACTTTGTGAGCAGCAGAAATGGCCTTTCTGCTGCCTCCCTCCCCTTGTTACTGCATTTGGAAGCCTCAGTTGTAGACTGGGATCCCTCTGCAGCAGGGACCAAAACACAAAGGCCCTGTTCCTGCTGCAGCTTCAACGAGCTTAGAAATACACCAGTGTGGGCAGAGAGAGGTTTTCATGGTGTGAGTGAGGTGTGCCAGAGCATCTCCCCCCTGTCCTTACCATGTAACCATCAAAGATGCCACTGCAGGCTTTGTGTGTGTCCATATGGATCAGATCCCTCACAGGATTTAGATAGCTGCAAATTTCAGCCTTTTTTTGTTCCTGTATTTGCCACTCTAATAATGGTGGTGGTGAAGTTGGTGTTATTTTCTGAATTCTGCACCCAAGCAAATTCCATGGCTCATGACTGCCTGCCTGGCTGATCCCAAGAGCAGGTTGCTGTTGTGCATTGTGTCTCTTTGAGTGACCTGGGCTGCATTTCTGATCCCCAGCAATGTAACTGAAATTTGCTAAGCAAGAGACTAACGAGCGATGAATAATTAACAACTCTTGCTCATTCCAAGCATGAGTCACTCTTGGGAAAAAAAATTAGTTCTTTTCTGTTGGTGCATGCTGAATGTCTTCACACATATACTGGGGCTGTCAAAATGCAGCAGGGTAGGACACAAGCTACATACATAAGTACATACATACATATGTATGTACATACATACATACATGTATTTAGGGAAAAGGACTGGCAGATTTGGTTTTATTCCCAGGAAGCTTTGAAGCTACAGCAATGCTCAGGCACCAGCACTGCTGATTTCAAGGCTTTTCTGAGCCACTGGAAGTTTGTCCAAGCAATTAAGGATAAAATCTGAAGTGAAAGGAAAGCCAGCAGTTTTATAGCAAGCAGTTCCTCAGAGAAACCCCAGGGGACACAGGCTTAGATGTACCTGACCTCCTGCTCCTCTGCCTCCTCCCGAGTGCAGGGGCAGACAGGGATGAGGGCTGCTGAGATGCTGGATGTGAGCCTGAGCCAGTGCTCGTCTGGGCAGAGAGGTGGTGGGGACTCAGCCACCCTTCCCATGGGCTGCATGTGCCAGGTACCACCCACCCAGCCAGGGCTTCCCCCAGCAGGGTCTATGTCCTGAAGGGAAAGCAGGATGCTCTCAGGAAATACGGCTCATCCCACACCCTGGGACACCAGCCAGCAGAGCTGATTTTGCCACCCAATTCCTGAGCGTGTGATGAAGCATCAAGTTGTATTTCCTTTCCTGCAGAGAGGCAGATCCCTCTGAAAATAGCACCTGATGCGTATATGAAGGCATTCGCCTCACTGGATGATGAAGTGCTCATCCTTGTCACTGCCATTGCTGAGGTCAAGGAAACAAATGACAAACTCACCAAGGAGACATCAATGAGATTCGAATACCCCCCCATCACCATCCAGGTGAGGAAGGCACCAGCTGGGTGGGCTCCTGGGGAATGAGGGAGGGGCTCAGTGTGGCACCATGGTGGTGTTTGCATTCCCAGGGGGATCTCCCAAACAGCTCCCTCCTGGGATGCTCAGTCCTTGGCATTTTATTTGGCTATTCAACCCTTATTTGAAGGTTGAAAGCAGCCATGAAATGAGAATTTTACTGTCCCACCTAAAATGGGAAGGCAGGGGCTGCTGGAGGTAAGGGGGTGGAAGAGGACAGTTGGGACAGCGCCCATCTCCAATCCTACAGCTCTCCCTTCTGAAGGAAAAACATGTTGAGAAACCAGCTGGGAAAACACAGTGCCATGGGAGGGTTGAAAGGATGGGAGGGTGGAATAGGTTGTCCCACACCGTGCTGGTGGTGAGGAGCAAATGTGCAGCAGCTCTGGGACCTCTATTACCCCTCTGATCCCTGGTCTTTGGGTTTGTTTCTCTCTTTCCTCCTCTGCCAGATGCCAGAAACGGCCAAACTGCACGAGGAGTTCAGCTGTGCCTTCACCTTCAAGAATAAGCTGAATGTGGCCCTGGAAAACTGCAAGCTGCTGGTGGAGGGCTTGGGCATATTTAAGATGACATCATTTGATCAGGGGTAAGGAGATGAGCCCGGTATGGAATGACCACGGCGGGACTCTTCTTTATTTTAATTTAATTTGGATAAGGGTTTAGAGGATTTGGAGTAAGAGGACCCTTTGCCAGCTGTGTTTGAAAGTGCACCACGTTTGGCCACAATCCATGTAGCAGAAAGACCCCCACAGAAGGTGGGGATACTCAGGGCATTGGGGCATGGCAGGGGCTCCCCCTGAGCTCCTGCTGGGATGCCACGTGCTGCACAGCCATGTGAACACAGCTCTTCCTTCAGAGCTGAATTTAGGGTTGCAGCAGTGGGGGGACTAACCCTGGGGAAGGTCCCCGGGATCAAAGGGACCCCCAGGCAGTGCCACCATGCCAGGCCCCAGTTGCTGCACGTTGGTCATGAGAGAAGGGAAACACCCACACTAAACACATGCACTGCCTATTCCTTTAAGTGAAATTATTCAAAAGCAGCAAATGGCAACCCTAACTCATGCTGGGCTTATTTGCTTTTCCTTTGTCCTTAGGGATATAATGCCTGGCAGGATCATGAAGTCTGAAGTGATATGCACTCCGACAAGACTGGGAGAGAAGAAAATAGTAGTCAAGCTGACCTCAAACCAGATCAAAGGGATCTCTACAGAGAAGGCCATCACCATTATCGAGTAGGATCAGTGCCTCGGTGGGGTGCAAACAGTGGCTTTGCTTAAACACATTTCATAGCTGGGTGTCTCAGGCACTTCTTGCCTCCTTGATCACTGGATAGTACTTTCCAAGTAAAGAGCAAATTTGCCATTAAGCTAAGGAATTAGCCTGACTTAGAGGGCACAGTTGCATTGATTGCAGTTAATTGTGCTTCAATAAAGACTGTTAAAACTGACTGTGCGATTGGGCTGTGTGGTATCAGAGCTTGTGATGGTGCCAGCTCCAGGTGGTGATGGGTGTGAGCCTGCTGGGGGCCAGCAGTGCTGTGGTCCTGCATGGGACACCTCAGGAACCTCACTGCACCATGGGCTGCTGTGCAGCTCAAGGAACATGACAAGCAAACCCCTCTCCCTCCCAGCTAACCATCTGGAGAATGTACTGGCATGCACCTTTTCTGGTCTTTAGAGCACAGAAAGAGCAAACCTGGCAGACTTTCCCCAAACAGCATTTTTCATACACTTCTTCCTATGCCACCTCTTTTGGGGGTCTTCAGGCATTTTTGGAAGAAGTACCATGTCCAGCTGCATTACCAGCACTTCCCTAGCGATGTACAGCCCCTATTCTTCCCCTTCCACCCTGAATCCTGCTGGATTACAGGTAGAACCTTGATGACAGTGTACATTTGGAGCTCTTCCAGCCATATTCACATAGAAGACAACAGCTGTGCACAGCTGGATCCCACCACTGCATTGCACATTCCAGCAGCTCCTGAGCCCACCTTTAGCAAGGGATTGCTCTGCCCCACAGCATCACCACAGCATGGCCAGCAGCTCTCTGGCACTGGGGTTTCCACCATTTCCATGAGTAAAGAGAAAAATAAGTCACACAGTAATACAGCGGGTTATTTATTTGTTTATTTAAAAGGCAAATGCTCAAGCATTAAGGCCATAGGGTGGGGAAAAGAAATGGTGATTACACCTGGTTATGTGTCAATCCATAAAAAGAGAGGAGGAATAAAAATAAAAAAAGGAGAACAAAAAAGGCAAAAATGAAGGTTTTAACCACTCTCTTGTGTTTCAGAGGTGGCTGCTGGGCCACAGAAGGGGGTCAGGCTGCCCTGATCCCTGCTGCCCCTCTGCCCACGGTGTTCCAGTGCCCCACAGCAGCACTGGGTCCCCAAAAAGCCACCTCCTGTGGTGACACAGCAGGGAGTGGGAGCTCCTCTCTGCAGGCAGAGGAGGGTGCAGGGTCCATATGTATCATGTCCACAGGGTAGGGAGAAGCAGGCAGTCCTTGCAGATGAAGTATTAGTTCTTTAGTAAGTACAATAGCAACTGAAGGCACAAAAAGGAGTTACAAACCGCAAAAAAACGTGGTTTTTTTCAAGAGATGTAAATTCTTTACTTGCATAGAAAACCTGCTGTAGAAGACACCAGGTAAGAAGTACAAGAACACTTCTCACTTCTGCCACAACCCTGTCCATCACACATTAACACTTCATATCAGAGCAGTGATGGGATTTTCAGTGGACCATGGACTGAGCAGTGCAGGGGCGACATCCTCCCCAGCCCACCACCACCAGCATGCTCTCTGGGAGAGCCTTCCCTGGGACCTGGCAAGGTCCAGCCAGAACCCAGATGGGACTATAGCAGCATGGCTTGAAGATTGAAGGCATGATTTAGCAAGGGGCAAGAAGGGCGTGGAGGGAAGGGAAGTAAAATGGACGGTTTGGTTTCAATTTCATGAAAATCATGTTTGGTCTCAAGCTACCATGTAATCATTAAAGAAGGAGGTTTATACTAAAGCTGTGGATAAAGCAGATTTTTTTTTGAACTTGTGAAGACTTTTGTGATTTCTGACAGTTGTCACACTACATTGAGACACACCAAGGGGTACTGGGACTTTGGGAGGGGAGAAAGAAGAGGAGGACAAGGGGGACTGACAGCCAAGAAACACCAGAGCTGATTTACTGCACATAGAAAGTCACCCCACCAAGTCTTGGGGGCACCAGAGCTGGGGCTGGGCTGTCTGTCCATGCTCTGCATAAGGCACAGGGACATGTCCCTGACTCTCACTCAAACTGTAACTGGAGAAGGGGAGATGGATGTTCTGGCTCTCACCCTCCCCTTCACACTGCTTTTCTGTTTCAGTTATTAAAAAAACAAGCCCAGAAATGCCATCACCTGAGGTACAATACGAGAGGTGGGAAACAGAAGCAAAGGACACCTGCTATGATGAGGGGAACCACGTTTGAGAGAGCGGTGGAGAAAATATGCTGCCTGCATCCATGCCTACCCAAAGCCATGTCAGTGGGGTCCATGGCCTGAGAAATGTAGCACATGGGGATCCCTCCCAAACTGACAAGGCCATATATCTGCCCCAAGGTGACTTTTAGCCACAGTTTCTCCCTGTAGCACCATTCCCTCTGCAGACACAGCACCAGAGGCAGGGATGTCAACTGGATGCAGAGGTGGAGCAGCAAGCCAAAATTAGAAAACATGAGCTGAAAAGGGCACTCTTCCACCTTCACCATCCCCATTACTGCCTACAGGAAATCCCTTATAGACATGAGTATGGCCCTGATGTCCCTTTCCCGTGGGATGCTGACAGAGAGGAATGTGGGTTGGTGCAGAAGTAGGAGAGCTTCTCCCCTCAATATCACACTCCTGCACGGGGTAAAAACACTCCAGACCTGAAGTGCAAACGACATGAGAGGGCACCTCATTTCCCCTCAAATGCAGTGTGTTTCCCTTTTCCCAAAAGGTTACAAATACGCAGTTCCTAATGAATTTTTTTCTAGATCTATTTTTCACTGACAAAGAGGAGAGACACCCAGAGGGAACAGGGGACGGGACAACTGTTTGGAAATAACTCCCTGCATTTTAGACAAGCTGTGTTTCTAACAGTCAAGCCACTCTGTTTGCTCCCTGTACCTTTGCCAGAAAAAGGGACTGCTATGGCGGAGAACAAGTCTAGGAGAGAATCTCCTCCCTCCACAGTAGCCCTGAAGGTCACACCCTTAACACATAGTAAGATGTTTTTTTTGGGTAGAAAAAACTTCTAAAAAAATCTCCCATAAATTCCATTTGATATCACTCCTATAAATAATAAAAACTTTATATAGGTCTTTCACAATATCATGCTTTCATCCCAAAAACTCCTTTATCTTACTTTTGAGAGGAAGCAGTTATCTTTGGTCCATGTCACAGGGCAGGGGGAGATAAAAATCAAGCATGTTCTATTGCGGGGAAACCAGGATCACATCTCTAATATCCTGCAAATTTAATGACAGAATTAAAAAAACCTCACTCAAATTAAAAAACCACTTGAAAAACAGTCTAAATTAAAACTACCCTGACATCTGGAGGATGCCAAGTGTTTGTAGTGCATCTGAATGCAGGGCTTTGCTACACCCTTGCATGACTTTGCTGCACCTGCTGCCACCTGCAGTGATGCCTTCTTTGAGAGATGTGTGTTCCTTCGGTACGTTCACCAGCATCCACCAGGAGCTGGCTGCAAAATCAGAGTACGGAAACCCTGTGCAGTGGCACGTCCTACTAGGATAATGTTAACCTCCAGTAAGATCAAGAGGCACTATTTGTTCTCAACTAACTCTAGCAAAGAAGAAAAGAGAAACATCTAAATTAGACAAGTCAAATGGAGAGAGGCACTACCTCCATCAGCAGGGTGTTCTTTTCTCTCTTTCTCTCTCTCTCTCTGACTGCAGAAATAGCCCTGATACCTGGCCTAGACCATTTGCCTGCTTTCTGGACTGCAGAGGTTGGCCAGGCAGCTCCTGCTCCACACATCTTACGTGCAAACAAACTGCAGCCCTGGGGCAAAAGCTTCTCCTCACCAGCAGCCCCACGACACAGCCTGTTCTTGGCTGCACTGGCCACGGACGGATGCTCCTGCCAGCCTGGCACCACCACAAGCACAACAGCTCCGAAAAGCACCACCAGTCTTGGGCAGCCCCACAAGCACAGATGGTAAAAGTTCACCCCTGGAGATATTTCAGTGCCCCAAAGAATTACAGCCAGGGTGAGCTCATCCATAGCCCTGCATCCCATCTCTGATAAGCCCTGTGCACCAGCAACTTTCATAACCCAGAGGCAGCATCCATAGGATGAGATGGGCTGAAGAGATGTGTTTTCCACAAAAACTTCCAGAGCTGGGCTAATCTTGCCATCACACATTTAGTCCTCCAGAAGGCTGTAAGCACGGAAGATTCACCAGACTCCCTAGTTAACCAGCCTTCCACATTTCTGGGAACTGGAACCCATCTATCTGACAATTATAAACTGTCCTTCAAGGCCATGTAAGAAAAGCTCAATAAAGCAGTTGACACAGGTCTGAAAAGGAGCTTATAAATCCCATCACTTATAAAGCTCTCTCTGGAGATTTGCATTGCTTCTGCTAGTGCTGTACCTGAATTCCAGACAAACTCTTGAATTTTTTAATGCACCAAAAGTATGTTAAAAAACAACCCCTTCAATCTCCAGCATGAGTAGTTATTAAAAAAAAAGGCAAACCGACCAACACCTGAAAGCTTCTCCTGGTATTGTGGAGGGTGCTTTGCTTATTCATGTAACATCTGGATGGCAACATCTCGAGCGAGAAACTGCTCGATTTCTTCTTGGGTCATTATTTCAGACACAGGAGCCGCCGCCTCAGCCGGCGCTGGGCTCTGACAGTCCAGGTTTGAAAAGGGGTTGAACCAACCCAAGGAGAAGGCACCACCGAAGGCCAGCTTCATCCCTTCCCAGCCGCTGATCTTCTCCCACGTCGGCTTCTGGTTTTTAAGTCGCTCAATACCCTGCAAGAAGAGGAGAGTTTAGGGTGGTCTCACGCTTACGGCAGGTATTTGGGCACCAACCCCTGCAGCACGTGCAGAACTGCCTGTCTATAGCCAGGCTGATGCTAGTCGAGTTAACAATGAAGACAGAAGTCCTGCATTACTGAGAGTTTCACCTCCCAATTTAACAACAAAACCCTCAAACAAGACCAAATTCGTGGACAGTCTGAATCTTGCAGGGGTATTTTGGCATCAGGTGCTATTGATTTTTTACAGTAGAGACGGCTCCTGGAAAGTCAGCCTTTTCAGAAACAGGGACCTCGTCTCACACAGGTTCTGGAATCCCTCAAAGGAGTCAAAAAGTACAGTTAGAACTTCAGAGTTTCACCTTATTTGGGCACTTTTGCCATAGTTCAGATGCAGGCAAAAATCCTGCCCCTTTTCCCAGGAATCAGGAATTTATCACTGCCACACCCAGAAGCTCACTCTGTGCCAGTTCAGAGCAAATATTTAAGAACACAACTTCTATTTACCAAATTGTCAAAGACAAATCACAACGCAACCCAGATAGCTTGCTGGGAGGTGAGAAAATCTGTACAGGTGAAAGTGGAGGCTTCAAAACGGGACCAGAGCCTTGGTCAGTCAATATTCTGACTCATTTTCCCTCCAAGGACATCACTTTTAGTAAAGCAGACATTTTGATTCTACTTAATGAACAGATAGCTCTCATTTGGGCAGTGACATTTTTTCCCTGGTAGTCTTTTGCATGTAGCAATACAGAACTAAAATTTATTTTCTTAATGCATGTTTTTTAAGGCCACCACTGTGTGAAACAGGGCAGAATTTTTTATGTGCATCTTCTGTATCATGGAAGAGAGGAGTCAGATCTGCAGCTGTTTCTGACACACTCATGATGATGTACAAGTGACCACAGAGAAAGTCTGTTCTTAGAGAAGTGAGAACACTGGATCCAAGTTTCGAGAAACTCCATGAGAGGAAAAAGGTGAGCAAATTCAGTTAAAACTGTATGAAGAAGGGTATGAGAAGAGCTGGGTGAACAACACACTCGTCACATTCTAATTCTATGGATTTTTCTTAATGGCACACAACATTCAAAGCTTTGCAGTGGCATGGGGGAACAAACCCAGGCAGGAGCTCAGCAGCACCACAACTGCACTCACAGCCAGCCTTACAAACAACACGACAGCAGCAGTTTTGCAATAACATTGAGTCAGCACAAGCAGACCCAGGAGAAAACACAGCCACAAATTCGAAGCGCTGCGTGCAAAGCTTTTCTGAGCTTCATTCATGCCCCGTTTCCCTGTGCTGACTTAGGAGAAACCCAGCAGTGAATGTGATGAAAGGAATGACGCAGTAGCAAAGTGGAATTCTTCAGGGCTGCAATTTTGGGAAAAAGTCCTGCCCTGAAGGATTCTGAACGCTCAGCACAGCCCTGCAATCCCTCACTCTGCTCCCAAGCTTGCAAATGCACCATTTTGAGCGCTTCAGGGAAGATCCCTTGCAGCCTCTGGTCCCCTGGGATGCCACACTTGGTGCTGTCACATCCAGGGCCTGACCTTACCTCCCTGCTGGGCAAGCTGGGAGAGGAGCAGTGCTCATGCACAGCAGAGCCTTGGCAAAGCGTTCTGGCACTACCACGTGCTCTTCCTCCAGGATGCTCCCCTGCCAGCACCCAGGGGCTGTGCAACCAGGAGGCAGAGGATTCAGCAGCTTCAAGCAGAAGACCACCTTTGGCTGTTGGCTGCTCCTTTAGCTCTTTAGACTGCAGAGGCTCCCCATGTGTTAGTAACAAAGTGGCACCACGGCTGCAGCACCTACTGTGTGAGTATCTAGAGAGAAGGAGAACAGGGAGCACAGAGCAGGAGGAGAAACACACACCATTGAAACCCTTCCCTGGCAGCACCAGCTTTAACCTTGCCCTCAATCACGTGCTCAATCTGTTTTGATCCCTGCTGCCATCTAGATTGGGAGTACGGATTTGGAATACTTCTGGGCAGCAACCCCTCCTTTCCTCCCCCAAAAAGCATTGCTCACCTGCTTCAAACAGCATCTGCTAACCAAGGAGATAAGCAAGGCCAGGGTGAGGTTGTGCTAATGCCAATTAGGGAGCAGTTATCACAGGAGGCAAGGGTGTACTTTCCCTCTCTCAGCCTGACCTCGCTAATCCCTTCACCGCACGTATTCAAAATAAGCACAAGTTTTATAATTGCCTCTTGATCTGATTTGGCTGCCAGCCACAGGGTCAGTAGGGCATGAGGTTATGCCTTGAAAGAATTTAAGGGGAATGGAAGAAATGCACAGCTGTTGAAGACATTCTGTTACCACTTAATGAAACTTTTTTTAAAACTGAAATATATTTACATAAAATCTCTCACCATTACTTTAGAAAGTGAGAATTTTATTTCTGTTTCTTTCTCATCATGCAGCATCATCTCTGACTATTTCAAATTACATCATTTCGAACCAATACTGAAAAGAGAAGACATAAACCAGGAAATACAAAATACTGAACGCTCCCACTTTAGTAAGAGGTACAACATTGCAAACATGGGGACAGGAAGACAAGGTTGACCTGTGGCCACTGCGATGCTGGAGGATATACCCTGTTTCCCCCACTATTGCCCTCAGTATCTGCTCCTGCCCAGTGCCAGAGGAGGATGGTGGGCTGCATGGCCTGACCCAGAAGCAATCTGCAGAGCAGCTCTTGCATGTCAGAAGAAAGGCATTAATTTCTTTTAATGCACTTTCAAAAGAGTGAAATGAAAAGACAAGCATTGTGACAATTTGATGGTTAAGACACAGGCAGCGTTGACATTGGAAATCATGATTAAGGCAGACTTTTCTTACAGCAGTTCCTTGTACTCATTTCTGCTTTCCAAAACCAAAGTGCTCTGATTTGAGTTTGTCCTTCAATTTCTCTTGGCCACACTAAAACTGAGCCAGCACCTGGAATCAGGTGGCCCTGCCTGAGAAAATACTTTCCAGAAGCAAACCAGTAAGCCTGCCTTTCTAATACTAATACTGAGCCACATTTAGTATCATTCAAACTGCACCAAGAGTGAGTAGAACTGAGGACCCCTGGTTACCAGCACATACACACAACAGGTATGGATGGCATCTCTGTGATGATGTCTCATTCATAAAAACACCCAGTTTGACTGAAAATATCAATACTCCATAATGTTAACAATTTGCATTCGTTTGAAACCAGAAAAGCTTGGGTAGTTACACATTTTTCCACAATGGTCCAAATGACAGAGCAGCATACCCAACCTCCCTCCAAAATGCATAACCAACAAGGGTAATTAAAATAAACCCAAAAGGGGGAATATAGAATTTAAAACCAAGGCAATTTTTAAAGCAGTGAACAGAACAGAGAGATGCATTCATTAGTTAATTGCCTAGGTGACTAAAGCCTCTCCCTGATGCCTTAAAATCTAGGATTATATAGAATTTACCATAACTCTTCTAGCACTTTAGCTATGTACCTTTGTATTAGATTCCTGAAGTATTTTTTAATGTTCCTTGTCAAGGATTCCAATGGCTAAAGATTTTAGCAAGAACATCTAGTTTGCATAGAACATGCCTAGGAAAACAAAATAAGCACATTCGTTGATGTAGCTCTACTAAAAACTTGTCAGAAGGCCCAGAAACCTTGAAATGCCTCCAAGCAGGACAGAGATGCCGAGGAAGGATGAAGATAAAGGGTCTCAATTCGGGGAGGCGTGTCGAGGGTGGTACTGAGGGAGGGACAGTTTTGGAAGTGGGTGTAACAGTATTAGGTAATGCTTTGAACTGTTAATTAGGTAACTAAATAAAAGCAAGAGGCTTTTGTAGCTCTGCAAACACTCTTTTGAAGAAATTAGATTCTCGTGGATCCAACGCAATAAAAGGAATGCTGCCTGCTCAAATGCACAAACCGAGTCTTAGGGGTTCTCTTTTAAGAGCTGATTTCAGGCGCCACCCTCTCAATATATCTGATTTTGCATCAAGGCACCCTTAGATTCTCTCACCAGTTCAAGTTACCACCTGCACGTGCCTCGCTGGCTGAGCTGACCCTGGCCAAAGATCCAGCCCTCAATTTTTAAGCTGGGAGCATCCTCTGAGAAACACCATTGCACACTAAAATCAGAGTTATGACCTCTGCCAAGTGGTAAAATCAAACCCCTGATTAGTAGATCAGTACATAAGCAATTAACTCACTTTTAAACCTCCAAGCTGAACACTTAGTTAATTGACCTCTGTATGCTTCTGCCTGCTTGCAAATGGAAGTGAGAGTGCAGAAAACCATTAGGGATTTTTCCCAACATCTGAAGCAAAGAAAGAAAGGACAGCAAACAAGTTTTTGTAAAAGTTTTATTGCATTTGTTTTCCATATGGAAGCATTGACAGATTGAAAAGATGCAGCATTCACATTACTTCCAAAATGAGACATCCATTAAATTTCTCCTTCCCCAGTTTCCCTCCCCTTTCCCGTGGCTTTGAAGCAGTTTAAACAGGTCAGTTTCCAAAAAAATACCATTTTATTTTAAGCCAAGGAAAGAAAAGATTCCTTGGAAGTCATAAACACAGCTGATTTGTACATTTCCTTTGCTTGCAATTCATCTGATGAGCCCATGGGAGACATAATCCAAAAATATAAAAAAATTCCTGCCTGAACACAAGATGTCAGTTGTAGTTATGAATGGTTCAGCTTTACCCGTTTTTTGGAATGCCTTCTGTCCCTCCCACTTCCATCAGCACCCAGTTCATAACAGCATGCTCCTTACCATAAATATTTCCCAATTTAAAACACTTGCACATAGATATGTGTTGTGCATTTACGCACACACACACACGTATGCATAAATATGATAAAAGATTTACAAAGCTCTAAACCAGGGCAATGCTAAGAATATAGAATCAACCACCCTGGTACACTTACACATCCCATCAATATTAGTCTTTATAGTACTCTGGGCATTCATGGCTGTTTTTCACATGAACACTGTTTAGCAGGCATTGCTCTACCAAGTCATTTACCAAGACAAACACACACAAAGAACATGATTCTGCTACTCTAAACACTTGAAAATTAGCTTTCTTCCTTTCCTGCAAGTGTAAGGCATTTAATAATCCAAAGAGTCTTCTAAATCTGCCACATTTATCCTAAAAGGGCAACAATTTCCTGCGCACTAGGGAGGGAACAGACCAAATAATGCCAGAAAGACGGAATCAGTTCTGTGGCTGGAAGGAAAAAAGAGGGTGGGGTGGGAATTGGTGTTGGCAACCTTTAAGTACTTTAATTGTACGTGATCACCAGGTCAACTGGCTCTCTTGCTGTGTTGCCTTCTTGTCTTGCACCTTTTGGTACATGAAGTATCTGCTTCCCCATTCAAGTTCACTTTTGAAAGAGCAATGTGCTCCTTCAGGAAGTCCAAAGGTGTCTGTGCAGGGCTGTTGGCACTCACATGGCATCCACAGAGCTCATCACAGTCAGGAGATAGCATGAGAATCTACTCAGAAGAGGTGGCTCATAACAGAGAAGAGAGGATCCCCTTCACATTAGTTATGCCATACAGAAAGCAGAGAGAAACAAATGCCAGTAAAGTTAATGTGATAAAAAAAAAACCGAAGGAAAAAAAAAAAAAAAGAAAAAAGAAAAAGCAGCAGCAGTTTCAGCCAGAGATATAGAATTACCTAAAATGGTGGAATACAGGGCTTTTTTTTCCTCTGCAATTATCAGCCATTTAATAGACATAAAAAAAAGTTCGTTTTGCTTTTTGTTTTAAACATTCATGGAAAATTTGTAACAGTAGTGCTGTAATATGTTTCTATTTTAGTGGAAATGCTGGTCAAGAATTCCTCAGACCACATACTGGTATGGGTCTGCTTTTCCTTGGTCTGGTGTTGCGAATGGGCTAAGCCATGCTATAGAGAACGGATGGCCAAATACTGCTTTCATGTTCATCCATTTTGTTTTTTTAGCCCATCTTCTCTCTTCCTTTTTCAACTGTTCTATTCCCTGAAAACAGAAATATCACATTTTCAGTCAAATACTCAGATTTTTGTAGCTCTGGATTCGGGGAAAGGTCTACTCTCAGTTACCCCTTATCCAAAGGATGGAGTAAGAAAATACAAATGCACCTGTACTGCCTTTCCTTTTCTTCTCACTGTTTTATATTAAAAAAAATAAAGCTAGAGAGTGTTCCTTTGAAATAAAATTACTATCATTTTGTTCATACCTAGATGCTTCAAGAAACATTTTAAGACCTGCCATCCAATTGTCTGTGATGTCAAATTAAAAAACCCCACCACTTAAAACCAAACAAAAAGAATGTGCTTTAATGGCTGAATGCATTATGTGCTAATCAGATGGAAAAGTTTTAGAAGAAACCATTGTAAGGCTGCAGGAAAAAAAAAAAAAGGAACCAAAAAACCCACAAACCCAAAGATAATTTTTATAATGCTCCCAGATTCACCAAGCAAGTTCAGGAAGTGCCCATGGCTCAGTGTAGCTGAGTCTACCTGTTGCCTCTTCATGTGTCATTAGAATCATTGCTAAAACATGCATGGGCTGACAGCAGGCAGAAAGGGTTAAATAAGACACTGGTTTGAAGAAATCATTGGCATTGTTTAGTAAAGGTTAGATGCAGAACAAAAAAAAGCCATCAAGCAATCAGCTGAAACATTCACTAGTTAAAACATTTATTTAAAAAATTAAGAATTCCATATTGTGTCTAAAACCCAGAAAGTGAATTGGGTCTTTCAGTAAAGCCACATATGCCTGGCTGCCACAGAAGCAAAATGAACAAGAGCAGCCACTGCAGAGCATTACTCTCCCACAGGCAGCAGCAGGCAGATCACTCTGTTCTTTAACTCTACATCTTTTGCAAGGTAGGGTTTCTCCTGACCTACATGTCTCTCCCATGCTACAGATTCATGTACTGCAATACATCTGTGTTCTCAAATTACTGGTCCTGGGAGCTCTGAGGAACACAACATGGGTCAACTGCAAGGAGCTCTGCTGATCCCTGGTAAATGTCACCTCTAGAGACAACAGCAAAATACCAGGGCTCTGGGTCCCTCCAGGCAGAAAGAAACCATCCTGGTGGGACAGCATACTCAAGATGAGGAATGATGTCTCCCAGTGCTTGAAGAGAAAGGTGAAAAAAGGGTAAGACACAGCCCTGTCTCTAAAATGTAAAGTAAAACACTGCAAGAGAGCACACCAAGAAGAATTTCACCTGGAAATATTCCTCTGCTCAGAACAGACTGCTTGCCAGACACAGCTAGCTCAGTCCTAGCAAAGCAAGAAGACAGTCCACAGAGCAAAATCTTTATGGGTAAGAATTCAAAAAAGAAAACAAAAATGAAAACACACAACCCAATATGGGAAGACCGTATTTCTTTTATTTTAGATTGTGGCATTGCTCCTTTAACATCTACTGAGTCCCCAGAGTTAAGAGGGGAAGGGAGAATCTGGGGACTCATTTGGGTGCCCAGCTGTAGGAAGCAGCTCCTAAAAACTGACAAGTTTCAAAGATGGAGACATTCAAATCATGATTGCACAGGCAGCATTGCTAATTTACACATTTATTGATAAACTCTAGCTGAGCAGGATCTGAAAAACACTGTACTTCTTCCTGGGGCTCTCCCCATCAGAAAGAACAGTGAAGTCTTCCTCTGAACACAGAAGAGCCACAGGTAGAACATCAGCCTCTTGCAGAAGCCAAGCATTAAAAAAAGCACTGCAAAAAAAAAAAGACTCAGGAGCAATGGGCCCTGACAGCAGATGATGCCAATCACAGCTCTCCAATGGCAGCAAAAATACCTATTCTAGCTTCCACTGGCCATGGGCAAACAAGGGAAAGGAACCTAAAGGAGGCAAAGGGGAGGAAAGAAAGGCTGTCACTCTTGTACGACTATCACTTCTCTCCAACCACTCCAGGCAATTCAATTATCTGAGCATGCTTGGTGAAGACTAGAAGTATTCACAAGTGTGGGAACACATCCAGGAGTCACCAGCTCCATCTTTACAGAAGTGGGGAAATGCAGGGATATAGGATGGACTGCAACACTGCAATGTAACCTCTACCATGCCACCTTTGAATTGGGGACCATTTGGTGGCTTTGCAGCAGCTTGTAACCAGGAGGCTTCCATGAGCCTACTCCACTTCCTTTTCTTTTCCCCTCTGGCAAGAGTTTTTGAACTGTTCAGTAAGCAGTTAAAACTGGAAAAACACCTAGGCTAAGAGAAGTCTCTGTGTGTGTGCATATGTGTGTGTATGTGTGTATATATATATATATAATCTCCCTCCCCCATCTACTCATCTTGGCTTTCCAGCACATAAACCTCTAGTGACAACCAGCACACAGCTGAATTTCAGACAATACCAGTGCAAAAGCACTTCATTTTAAAGGAAAAAGGTTCTAAAATCCACAGGGACAAACACTCTCTACAGAGTAAGCCCAGTGACCTATGCCTACCTGACTGGAGGTGCTGTCAGCTCAGCATCCCAGCCAACACACAGGCATACACTACTTCCCACAGTAACCTTCAGAGCCCACAGTCCAGCACTGTCATAGCTCAGTTTATGACACTGGATCTTTCCTCAAAGGGCACATGAACTCCCTGCACAATGAGGTAAAAACCTCCATTGCTTCTACAAGTGGTGAGAGACAAGGTAAAAGAAAGAGAGTGTGAGACACTCACCGTTTCATCAGTGCAGATGGAGTGTACTTGGGTCCCAAACATAACTGAGGTGAAGATGAGAAATAGGAGAGCCTCAAAACACAAGAGGATGAGAAGAATCACTGTAGTTGGTGGAGAGAAGGAACTGCATTCTGTGAAGACAAAACAACAGAGTTGGAAAGGCAGACATCAAGTAATGCAGCAGCTGCAAAACATCTCCTAAGCCACGAGTTTTCCACACTCAAACTGACAAATAAGGTATATGGTCACCATTCCCAGAAAGGTACATAGGTAAGCCCTCCCATTCCTGAGGATATTCAACCATAAAATGATCACTCCTGCAAGTTTAAAAAAAAAGGCAAAAAAAAAAAAAAACAAAAACACCCCAACCGAAAATCCTGCAATGCTTCAAGAATCTAACTTGCTTTTCCATTTCAGTGTTTCCCCAGCACACTGCCTAGGATGCCATTCTACTCCATTTCACCTGTAGCTTCTCTCTTAACCTTGATCTTGACATATTTTCCACAGTGATGAAGTCCATTAGAAATCTCAAGCTGGTAGTCAGGACATGAGGAGATGTAGCATAAAACCAGAATATGCTTCCTTTCTAACCTGCTCTAAGCCATAACCTAAAGAAGGTCAGATTAAGCCAAATTCTTATTTTTCCTCATAAACTGTAGCACAAACTCAAGCGAGAGCTCAAAAAACAAAACCCAAAACCCCAAGAAGGTAACTACAAAAGAGAAGCAGAAGAAAGGAAGAGGAAGGAAATTATTATAGGGCCAAACTCATAGTGTTGAGTGCTGTAAATGTCAGAACGTCTCCAGACATTTTCAAAATCCAAGACTCTCACCAAAAGGCCTGTATTTATCCCAGGAGATGTTAAGCTTTAATGAATACACCATAATCAGGGCTAACACAGTCTGCACAAATGGAAGGCAGCTGGAACAACCAATCCATCATAACAGCTCTGTTCTGTCACCTAAACCTGGGACAGGTGGCAAAGTGCTTTCCCCACAGAAACAGGCTCTGAGAAAGAACATAAAGGAAACTACCTTTTGGTGTATCCTTCCCTTACAGCCCTGGCCACTGCAGTCAAATGCAGATGTTCTCAGTGACAGCTGGCAGCTGGTTTACAAAGTTTTGAACTGCAGAACAATCTTGTCAAATTCACTTCCTACCTTCATCCTCTGCAGTATTATAAACTAAAACCTGTCATTATATTGAGTAACACAACTGAAATTCCAAGAAAAAGAAAAACCCTAATCCTTTTCCAAAAAAAATTCACAAGCAGCACATACGTCTGCACACACATTCTTTGACAGCTTGCTGTTTGACTCAGCATTACCCTGAGGATTTCCTATATTCATTTGTGGGTTTAAAAGTGCATTTAGACTGGCTTTGGGAAAATTTACTCCCTGGTTGCTTCAGAGTGAGGGCTGGAGTTTTTGTTTTGGCTTTTTTGAGCTGCTTGGGTTCTGGTTTTGGTTTGGGGTTTGTTTTTTTGGTTTTGTGGTTTTTTTCTTTTTTCTGGAAAGGAATTGTTTGTTCTTGTGAGGGTGGATTTTTGGATCTGAGTTAACATGTTTTCCTGGCAGTCTTGCAAGAATGATTCACGTTACCCTTTTAGAAAAAGCAGAGGCATTCTTCTTATCTTGTGTTGGCATTCAGGAAATTAGTGCTGTGTTCATGTCAACAGTAGGTTATTGCACACATATTTGTTAGATGTCTTTACATCTCAGCTTTTTCCTAGGCAGTAACAGGTGTAAGTTGAAACAGAATTTTTTAGGAGAGAGACCCCAGCAGGTCAAAAGGAATTATGAAGTTCCAGGATTGATCATTAAAAAATAAAAAATAAAAATAGAGAGAGCATAGCAGAGCCCTGATAGCATTCTTCTGAAACAAGCAGACTACAAGTTCTTATTCAAAGGCTGCTCTTTTATTTTAATGAGGTGTTTTGTTCGTACTCACTTGTCCAGTCTTCTTCAAAGCAATACAAGAAGTGAAATCCCACCATGATTAGAGCATGCAGGGAAATCAGTGCTATATACATCTGAAAAATAAAGGATGTAAGATACATACCAGGTGAGTTTACAGACCAAAATGCTACATCTTCCCAACACTTCAAATAAAGCCAAGTGCTAAGATTTCAAAACCAAACCAAACCACAAACAACTCCAAAAACCATCAAGCTCCTCCATCTCCCCCAAACAAGCTGGCAAATACCAAGACTACACAGACTGATTCTGGCCTTACTGAGAGCTCTGGGAGAGCATGAGGAAAACTGCTGAATACAAAGGCAGCTGGATACAAAACCCAGCCTCACACGTCCCAGAGTGGCCCTCCACTCAGCTTACTGTCCTTCTCTCCCCTGAATACAGCACAGCTTCCAGAGAACAGCAACACTGACATCCAGGTATCATGTTGTCAAAGCTTACATCTTTGTTCTTGAGAGCACTGCAGTTTCCCAGAGAAACGACAGCTAATTTCTTTTAACCAGAAAATGCACTTTATCTGGTTTCCAGCATGAGTTTCAGGAAAATGATGTATTTTTTTAATAAGTACTTTTCCCTCAGGCAGACACTGGCATGGAAAGTTTTCTCCCAGGCTATAATACTTTTGTAGTTAATACTTTTTGTTTTAAACTAGGTCTTAGCTTTGTAAAAGAAAGTGCATGTAACAGAAAGTTATAATAAACTATATGCAATGCTACACATACATTACAATTGAGTAAGACAGGGCTAAAAGAGATGACTCTCCTGAACCTACAAACTCTGGCAAAGGTCAGCAGATACTAGAAGTGAGAGAGATTTTGTTAAGGAACCCCTGTGGAAGCAGTAAAAGGCAAAAAGGGAGTATTTTGTTTTAACTTTTAAGTTCAGTATGCTGCTGTTCTTTCACTTCCTTGGGTCTCAAAAAGCCTACCCAAGAACAAAACCAGCAACTCTTATTTTGTTTCTCTCAATTACATTAAGTGTTTAATAGAGTCTGCTTGAAAGTAGATGTCAAGTTTTAACAGAAACTGAAATCCTCTTGATAAGACTAAAACACCTAGCTCGCTTCTCAAGGTGAAAAAACCACTTTGCTCAAAGGAAAGAAAGGGGATTTAGTTCTGTAATCCAAACCCTAGCAAACCACACCATAGAACACTAAGCCTTTCCATTTAACTGAAAAATCCCCCCCTTGTTACTTGGTAATATGAGAACATTCTTCCTCAAACCTACAGATGTCTCAAAAGATTTATTAATAAAACAGAGCATCACTGCAAGTCAGCTTTGTAATGTTCACACTACTCCCACGGGATATCTGCAGTTTGCTTTGATGGAACACATTTCAGCCCTGCCAGAAATATGCAGTACTCAAGTGTGCACTCCTCTTTTCTTACTCATGATGCTACAGATATAGTACAAAAAGTCAAACACCTCCTTGGTTTTCAAGTACAAAAATAAACCCCTTGCAATTAAAAGGGGATGCAGACATCCCACTCCTTGCTTAAGATGTGGCAACAGCTCTTATTACGTGATCCCACACAGGTACTCATACAACTATAATGGTTAAGAAGCCTACAAATGGCTTGGGACCCTACCAGTGTAAAAGGATGGCCCATGCATCAAAGAGCTCAATGCCACAATAAACCACCCCCATTACAAAATAGAAGCTGGGCAAGCATCAACACAAACCTCAAAAAACCCTGGCAAATAATTCCTGTGATGTTTTTTTCCTCGTTGCTGTGGGTGGATGAGTGTGTGTGTGTGTGTGTGTGTTCCCTAACTAGTGAAACAGAAGTCTGCAGCAGCCCCCTGTAAAGCTCTTCCACAAAAACAAGGAAAGCAAGAAACAAAAAGCAAAAAGCAGCTTTGGGAGCTGCCTCACAGACTACACACTGCATTTCAGCACTTCCCACTGGACAACCTCAGGCATCACTTGCAAAAGACTTACTGTAAACAGTACAAAGTACTTCTGGTTGTTCTCTCCTACGCAGTTATTGACCCACGGGCAGTGATGGTCCATTTTCCGAATACACCTCTTGCAAACACTGAAAGAAGAGAGGTGTTTATTAACAGCACTTTTCATTCCAGGAACACAACAGGATTTCACAGGGGTCTGGGGGACAAAGAAACTAGACCAAAAAAAAAAATTCACTTGTCGCCGTATTTATATTTGTGGTTTGCTCCCTTGACTAAGTCTGTTCAAAATGAACCATAGAATACCAAACCTCCACTGCAAAAACTAATGCCACATTATCAGTGATTCTGTCAAAAATATGGTTTGAACCACACATTTGGGTAGATGAAAAAGATAGGTGATTTTGTTTAGTTTTAACCCATTTGGTCTGTGAAAACGTCCACAAATTAAAACCAAACCAGAAAGATATAAAAAGCATTAATGAATCATTTTCAGAGCTGCTCACAACATACTAAGGCTTATTTACCAACATTTCCTCATAGCAGGAACTTGCAAAAAGACAATTAAATAAGGCACTAGAAAAGATTTTTGACATCAAGGTAAGCCCCATACTAACATAAAACAGCTGTGGCAGTCAGTCAGGAGGACAGTACCACAATACACGTTCAAGGTGAAATAAGATGTTAAAGCACTTCACACAACCAGACTAATAAAATCAATGTCAAATTCTTGCCAGCGTGCACATTGCGGCTAGAAGTCAAATAATTAAAACATTATTACTTTGTCTGAACATCATTCTCTTGCTTAGTCAGTAACTGCTTCAATTCACATAATAAAGGAAGTCTTTTTCTCTGCTGCTTTCTCATATGATAGGAGACGAAAGGCAGTCTCCTGATACCACATTGCACAAACAAGCACAGAAATCAAATATGACAAAAAAACCCCAACCCAAAGCAAATAAACAACAGACCCAGAAAGGAAGCAGCCATTCCAGAACAATTCTGGCAGCCCTGAAACAGAAAGGATTGAGCACTCTGCTAATTTTATTTTTCTTCTTATAACAAAACCTTGACCTTAATATAAACAATAAACTCCAACACCCAAACGCTTAAGGGAAACTCAAACAGAAACAAACATGCTCTTATCAGCATGTATGAATAACTAATAGAAAACCTCTCTGCCACAACAGCCTTTCACTCACTCTACGTGCTGGGAGGGGGCAATCCCCAAGGATACTTGCCATGCCCGAAAAACAAATGAGTTCCTATAACCCTGATCCTAAATGAAAGCTCAGGCAGGCAAGCCCCGACCTCCCAGCATGGAGCCAGATCAGGAGATGCTTCTCCTCAGCCAAGCCTGGGTACCCCATGACCTGCCAGCCCCAGGTGCAGTGGAAAACAGGGAGTGCCTCGTTTGGCTGGAACAAGCAGCTTGAAATTATTTTTGAGCTACAAAGGGGACTAAAATGCGCTGGCACAGTAAAACCAATTTATCTGCCAGATAATTGTACTTCATATGACAAGTTTCAATCCATGGTTTAAAACAAAAAAAAAGCAAAAGGAGAGGGGGAGGCAGGGCAGGTGGTGTGAAGGAGGAGGATGCCTCGCTGTGTGCAGATGTGCACACGCTTCCCCTGGGCTCTGAAACAGGTGAGTACCCAAGCAACCCCTTCAACTGCTCCCAGGTTCAAGTTCCCTGGAGGGGCAACATGAAACAGCCAAGTCACAGATGTGGAAGAGGCAGCTGAGGCTGACAGGAGAGGTTTTATTCGTTGTACATGTACCCAAAGCAGTTGGATGGCAGGCAGAACAGGAAACTAGCTGGTGGGAAAGGAAACGTAGAAACCAGGACTGAAAAACACAGGCAGCAGGGATTGCCCATATTGAGAAACTCTCCCTCCACTCAACCACGCAGCTTCCAAAGGTTGGCAGGACTAGTTCACTGGGCATAGAGGCCACACTCAATAGCACATGAATCAAAACATACCCTGGTCCCTATGGCATACAGCTAGCAATACCTCCTGCTGAAGCATATGCATAACCTTGATGTGTTAAAGCCTTATAAACCTCCCTAGTCCATAAAAGTACCACTTGACTGAAGATTCTCAACAGCAGCAGTGCTCAGTGGATCAGTTTCCCAAATCTTGTCTAAAAACTTATCTTAAAGCATAGAAAAAAGGACCACAGTGACAAGGTTTTCTGTTTAGCCAGAGCTGACTTCATTTACCTATGCTGTGAGTCATCATCAAGACAGCATTTTAGATGTGAAGTTTCATTCATAATTGAAGAGCTGTCAGAGGGGATTTTATAGTAGCATTAATAAGTGATAGGCATGATCACATTGCTCCTGCTGAATAACCACCTCCTGATTTTGATTAGCATAAAAAAACCAACAAAAAAGAAAAACATTTGCAAACTAAAGCTCTGGAAAAAAAATAAATATGAAAAATGCAAACAGCAGAACAAGTTTTCTCAGCTCATTATCACATATTCCCCTCCCCACAAGACCACTGCACAAAACAGCAGTAATCCTGGTACAAGCTCTCTTGGTATGTATTTGTTTTTGAGTAGGTAAGGAAGTGACACCAGTGCAAACTCATTAACTACTTACTGGAAAGAAGGTTCGCTTGCTTTAAAAGCAGAAGAGAATTTTAGGAAGTAGTTATTTTTTTGCTCACTGCTTTTAGTACTAAAAAGCTCACTACCAGTTACTCTCTTCCGGGAAGTTTATCCTACCAGAAAAAGAAAGGATATGACAGATCAGTAGGCATACTGATCTATCACACAGCACAAAACAAAGTCACAGTACTCAATGAAAATGTGGAAGTCTGCACTCCTAAAAAAATATATACAGTTACCTGCACTTTAGTTTTAACTCAAATATCACTTCTAAATAGAATACACAGTTAGACAAATGGGTTTGTGAATAAAAACAGAAGTGGAAAAGACACTGACCCTTTGAGAGACATCACATGTTATAGATTTCTATGCATTCTGGTATATAATGTCTCTTTTTAAGTCATGTTTACATGAAAATTTATGCAATGCCAATTACAAGGCTGGAGCCAAGGCAGCACTCATTTTAGGTGTTTCTCAATTTGCAAGAAACGGCCCCGGCATCCTGGAGATGAAAATTTGTCAGAAAAGGCCTGAGATTTTTCCAGAGACACTTAAACATGTCTGGCACTATTGGTAACAGAATTTGGATGCCAGTCTCTCAATTTACCCACTCCAGTCTCAGACTCCGGCAACAATTTAGAACAAGGCACACTGGTGAATAATTCTTGAGGTCTTGATAACACAGCCATCCTCAGAAAAGACTTTACCTGCAGTGATGTGCTCTGTCAGGTTTGATGCTACAACACTTTGGGCACTTGTAAACCACCTGGCCTGGCTTTAGCTGCAAACTCTCAATGAACTCTTTTGTGGCATTACCTTTGGGTACAGCACCCTGTAGGGAAAAAAACAAACAAAAAACAACCAGATTAACCTGTGGATGTTACAACTGCTAAGAACAACAAGATGACTTAAAAATATGGGAGGGGAGGGAAGAGAAAGAAATAAAATCTTCCCTAAGGTCAACAGTGTTTCAAGAAGATTCAGAACAGAAATTAAAATGTGGTTCTGATATATGGAACCACACGCTTAAACATCATTTTGGTGGGATTTTTGGGTTTTTTTAAACATCAATAAATCCTCACTGAGGCAATTAGTCTTTTGAAATCCCATGGTAACCTTTAAACATTTAAGAATCCTCATCCCTCTTTTTATATCAACAAATTTATCATGCCAGTGTTTCATATCACAAAGTGGAAACAGCATATGTTTTATTCCAGTATAAGCAGCTACTTCCTGAAGTATCATTGTGTACACTGAGAGTTACTGGTAAACACCTCATGCATTTATAGTTATGCTTCCACTGTGTATTTGTTATTTAAATTAAGGTTCAACATTCAAACAGTGCACAGTAAGAATCCTCCCATCTGAATAAGACTAGGTAAAACATTCTAAGTGGTGTAACTTCCACTTTAAAACATGTCTTGAAAGAAGTAACATTTGCTGCTGCAGGAGCCCAAGTTCATGAGTTTCCATTCTTTACAGGGGAGTAAATTTGCTCCAAAAAAGCTATGTCAAAGAAATTCCCTCCCCTCAAGAAAAAATTAAGCAACATGCCGTATGAAATCACTGCAGGTACATTGGTACAATTCACCCCTGTGAATTTAAGGCTTTTTTACTGAAATAAAAACAGATGTAATATTTTCACAGACTTTTGATGGAACAGTCTCTTGGTAACACATTTATACAACCTCCTAACAGCAATAGACAGGAATGATATACATCAGTGAGAGAACTGCACATTAAACCAGTATTACAAGACTTTCTTGAGCAGCATTTGGGGTTCCTTCCACAAAAACTCCCAACAGGCCTGATCAATTTAAAAATTACCAAAACTGATTTCCACAAAATGCTACAAGTCATATTCTCTCTCTTCAGTACTCAGCAGAGCTCAAAGCCTTAGCAATGTTTTAGCAAGAACCCCCAGGAAGCAGTTCCTGAAACACAAGACACACTCTATCCATTCCAAAGAACTCCAGTGTCCCTTTATTTATAATAAGAATTTTGTTTGTTTGCCTCATCAGTGCTTTCCGTTTCGTTCTGATCCTAGACATGCCCCTGGTTCCCCATGTCCTGGCAGCTTCCTTAATCCCTGACTCACACTGCCTGCCAGATGTTGCTGCATCCCTTCTCTGCATCTTCCCTCCTGCATTTTCTTTAGCTGAACTCCTCATTACAAAAACAGAACAAAATCCCACTGGCTCTTGCCATCCACACACAGAAATCCCACCTCACACTAAGAATTAACATATCTTTTCTCAATTACTCCCAATATAGTATCTGCTTTTCCAACGCTGCTTGCCCAGCCTGTTTCAAAGCACAGCTTTAGTCTCAGAAGAGTTTCTAGTAACTCTGCAAAACAATTCCAGTGATTTGAAGGTCCCTAGGCATAAAAGTCGCACAACACACAATAATTAGCAACAACAACCACCCTTAGGATACAAACCATCTAACAAACTGCTGCAACCCTCTATTTCCCAGGCCAGTGACCAGAAGTTTTAAACTACTGCTTACAGTTATGCCCAGCAGCAGTAGCATGCAATTTAACAATCTTTACTAGGAATTGTCACATTACCCCAGATCAAGCCATTTCTGCAGTGCTGTGGCTTCTGGAAGAGCTGGAATCTAAGCAACAAAGATTGTACTGAAGTCTTAATGGCACCTAACAAGGTTTCAAGTAGGAAATGACATTTGGAAGGAAGAGAATATCAGAAGTACAGCACCACTCCCAGCAGCAACAAGAACACTTGTGAGGAAGGGGACAAGAGAAGTCTAAGCATGTCTTTCCTTCCACTTAGTAGTGGAGATGGGTTTTTGAATTGAATCTACTGTACAGAGGTTATTAAAAAAAATAAACTATCACAGGCCATTCAGAATTAACCTCACAGTGCTAAACTGCATCTTCTCACTAGCCAAAAGACAACAACACAGCAGATCAGATCTCTCAAAGCAATGCCCTATGGATACATACAAGGGGGTCTTACAACTCTGATGCTTCTCAACTTGCCTAAGAACTGTCAGCCCTTAGCCTGCTCGCACAATATTTATTTCAGCATTGTCCAATACACTCAACAAAATCAGTAGAACAAGAGATGGTAACATGGCTTTTCAAAACAACACATGTTCTGCTCCATTCTGTTGACGCAATACTTGCCAAGGCAGACAACCAAAACCAGCTTTTCCAGCTTTCCTATTTGTCAAGACACAACAAGCCACAAACACAGGATCTGCCATTGGGGAGAAAACAGCGCCAGAGAGAAACACTCTCCTTCCCAGTGCAAAAAGAGGTGCTGCTCACACACCGGGAAATCTAAAGCTGGGCCCTTGACTCTGCTTCTGACTTGAGTGGGATGAAAAATTAGCATACCACATCAGCAGCCTCACTCAGCAGGCTGACACACAGAAGATTATTTAAATCTGCCACTCGCTCAGTGAGTGAGTTACCCAACATCTAGCAGACAAGAAAAACACCGCCTGTTTCTTTCCAAGACACACAGAGAGAGGTATACTTACTGGATCTGTCAGCATAGCACGAAAATGTGAAGCCAAAGCGAGGAAAGCCAAGGTGTTGAACAGTGTGCCATTGATGACACTATAAACATAATCTCTCGATGGAACTAGCATGACAAGAAGGACTACAAAGTCGGCATAGAACACCAGCATCCAGGTAACGACAGCACATGCAATACCACAGCCATCTCGAATAAACCACATTGTTCCCAGGGAAGCGCGGCTAGGAGGTGGAACACACTTTTCTGGCTGGAGGTATTCAGGTGTCCTTTCAATATCTCTGAAGCGGTGGACTGGAGTAATCATCATAGGCTATTATGTCCATACTTGCATCTGAAAGAGAGTCAGAAAGAGTGTTCACTGCTCTGCAAGACACGCAAATGCCTGTTCGTGTAATGGCACGGCATGGAAAATTCAAAACTGCAGAAAGTGAGTTGAAAAAAAAAAAACCACAAAAAAAAGGTAAAAAAAAATCAAACACAGAAATAATGGATTTGGAAACCGCACTCCTGTGCTTATCAGAACGCTTCTTACTCAGAAGAGTCTCTGAGTGCTTTTAAGAGGTGCTTAATTACACATTAGGTCCACCTGTGTGCCACCTCCACCTCCCCTTGCGGAAAGGCAACAAGCCTTTTAATGGGGAAAAAGTCATCAGGTAGGAGCCAACAGGAGCTGCCACAACAGGAACTGAAGCAAGAACTGGGCACTGCCATGTGAGGAAAAAATGAAAGACCTGGCACAGCTGGCAGGGTTCCTTCCTGCTGCCTCAGATCTTGGGAAGGGTCTCTGCTGCAGATACTGGGAAACTGAGCAAGTGGAAAAAGTTTCTTTTCCTTAGCCATGGACTCATAGCTTTGGTGTAAAACTGCAAAACCACACCACTGTAAAATTAAATTTGCAGGAACTGATTAAGAAGGAACCCAGGCAAAGATCTTGACAGGAACTCCTAGTCCTGGCTGGAGTATGCTCTACCCCAACAACAGCTGCCTCCTACTCTCACCTTCTCCTTTGCCTTACAACCCTTGGAAGTCTTCTGCTTTGCCATGTCTCTCCCACCACCTTTGTTTTGCCTATCCTTTAGCACTTCTAGTCAGCTCCACTCCACTGCAGTAAGAGCACTAACACTGACACTGCCCTGTCCTCTCCTCTCCATCTCTGCAGACACCTTGTCTATCCAGAGGTTACTGTCCATCTTGGAGCCAGAAACTGTAATACCCCAGGAATGTGCAGTGCTTACTGTAGTTTCAATGTAACTCCCACCAAATGCAGGAATTTGAGAAAACAGAAAAGGTGCTCATGAGTCTCTGGCAAGGGATCAATCCATCTGCCCTGTGAATGCACTCAAAGTTAGAGCACACCTGGAATGCTTTGCGTTGAAAGCGGCTCTTTGTACACCCAGCAGCTTCTTCCAAAGACACTTCTCCACAGAGTATTTGCACAGCATTCAAAAACACTACAGCCTCTGAAGACCCACCTTCTACAAAACTGGCTGCAAGGTTTTTCCTGTCAAATACACTGAATTGCATATACCTGAACAGAAGGGATCAGCCTCCTGCCATTTCAACATGTAAAGCTTCTTCTCACAGCTTTTCAAAAAACAAAGTGCATTATGCCATTTTAACTCAGAGAAACAGAGACAATGCTCACCACTAATTATGCTTCCTGCCAAAAAAAGTTCATCCTGAAGCTATTTCAGACAATAGTTTGCTTTTTACTTGTTATTTCAAGAAGACAAAATTCGTAAGAGCACAATTAGTCTTTTAAGGCCAAAGATTAGGGTGATTAATGAGCAGGATGATTAATTACATTGAAGCACAGAAGTGATGAGCTTTGTGCACCTTAGTGTGAGTGACACAGAAGAGAGAGCACTGGGACTGCTATGGCAAAAGTCAGGAGCACAAAGTTTCTAGGTGCACAGAAGCAGGTGAACTAGACCACTTACAGTATTTGTTTTCTAACATAACTGGTATAAATAAACTAGAAGAATTAGGTATTTTCCTTACCTTTCTGCTTTGAGCATTTAGTATGCTGCCAAGCAGGTTTAAGACAGTTTATAAATCTGAAGAAAGTCACATGGATTAATGTTAAAGCATATCAGTTTTGTATTTATGCATACATCACAGAGAACAGAAAAATCAAGATAAAAATGTCCTTGTGAGCATGTCATTTGCTTTGGCAAGAAAAAAAACCACAACAAAAAGCCCTCTCCTCATTCACAAAATTCAAGTAACACATTGTAATTACACTGTATTTTAACCACAGCCATAATTTAGCCTCATGACTCCTGATACTTAAGAAACACAAGCTATATAATTTTCATAAATACTGATTACCCAAACAATCTGGAGGTCTAAGTGCAAACAAATCTATACCTACTGGTAAATCCATACCTTTTCTTCAGTTTTTCACAAATTACATACTCATACATTCACACAGACTTAACAAGTATTTCTAAGAGTCAGTCCTTCCCCTCCCCCAAGGAAACAGGTTAACCTTCACTGCATTACTTAATAATCATATTAAAATTGTTATGCTGGTTTGCCAGCTCAAAATAAGGCTGACATAATTAAAGACTCATGCCTGACAACAGTGTTTAGCTGACAGTAACACCATATTGCATTATAAAATGAGAAAGGGAACAGTAATTTCGGTGTTCCATTTTCAAACTGAAGTCTTAGACTTGACACAAGCTGGGATAGTCCTGAACACAGACTTTCAGCATTTTTTGCCTAGACTGAGCCCTTTTTTTTCTTTTTTCCCCTGAGGTTTTGTTTCCCAAAGCAAAGGAATGAAACAGTCCCAGGAAAAGCAAACTCCTATTTAACAGAGGAATTAGTTTGACAAGTCACCTTAAGGTCAGTATTAGCAAAGACTGACTGAAAGTTAAACAAATACACAGTGATTAAAACTGTGGGTTTAGTCCTGAACAGAACACTTCAGCAGTGAAATAAAAATTAATCTCTCTTGCAAGTGCAGGAAGTGGTTTCTCTCCAATAAAAGTTCTACAGCTCTCTCTGAAATATTATTGAGCTAAACTGGGGGGAAAAAACCCAAGAAAAACCTAGAGCTGTTTAACCTATAGCTGGAAGGGTGAGGCACCTCATCCTGAAAGTCTGGAGACTCATTTTTGCAGTGCAGAGTTATGAGACAGAGCACAGGCCTCCAATTCTGGCTGCAGAACAAACTTGTTATTTAATGTACTTTGCTATTTAATGCTTGGTTTAGAGGCATCCTTACATGACAAAATGAAAAAACAGTAATAGGTACTTAAGCACCATACATTATTTGAGAAACATGTGTGTTTTAGTGTCCATTATCTTAAAAGTCAATCTATAGGAGCTTAGAGTCTCAGCTTTAATCTTACATGGCCCGGTTAGTGGGTTTTTTAATACCTTATTCTTGCATACACAAACACCTGCTTTTGCTTATGTTGTCCAACTTCATATTTTCATATCAATAACACAACAACAACAAAAACATGGCAGAGGGAAGGAAGCAGTAACTTGCTCTAACTGCTTTGCCCTTCAACCATGCTGCACATGAACTTGATTTATAACACAGATGGAATAAGTCAGTCCCTCCTGCTCCAGAGCAAACAATATGTAAACAATGTAGGCAAAGGGCTTAAGGACTTAATCTTGGTGTCAGGCTACAAGGGAGGCCACTAGGTAAGTGTGAGATACAATGACAACACACACATCAATTCAGCTTAATGACATGACAGAGAAAAGACCTGTTTTGTTTTTTTATCTGGAAGGCATTTGGCATTACAGGAACAACTAAAATACATGTAATATACAAATCAGAAATGCAAACAAAATAAAATTAAAATCCACTTCCTGCTACAATAAACACTTAAAATGCACTATTACACCCTATATAAATTAAGGAACTGTCTTTTTGACCTGCCATAGGCCATGCCCAAAAAGGCTTCTTTTCAATGGCCTGTGACCGCCAAAGAATGTGCTAAGAATGAACAAACAAATGATGTGAGCCTTAACTCAAGAAGTACCTCAAAGTTACCTGAGGTTCTGATGTTGTAAAACTGACACCAAGCTGAAAACCAGCATCATCATCATCCTGCTGATTTTCATGTAATTACTCATGCTAGTGAAGTCAAAAGCACATGGGTATGACTTGTAAAGCTACAGTATTACAAAGTACATTGCAACCATTTCCTCTGTTAGAAGTCCATTAATGCTGAACTTTGGGAAGAGGTTACATTTTCATTTTGTCATATGAACTAAGGGAAGTTCAAGTTTAGCCAATTACAGGAAAACAATTCTGGGAGGGGAAAAAAAAAAGAGAAGAAGAGAGACCGGGGCAGATAATTGACTTTTTTTAAGTACTCAGTTTGCTTTTTTTATATACTTTAAAGAGCATGCTCCGAACAGCTTTTACAACACACTGAGTATCCTGAGAGCTGACAAACAACACTACAGCTAACTTTTTATCATCATCAAAAGGAAGCAAAACATAACTAGTCATACTATATTCGTGACAGCTAAAGTAGGCAATCTAGACCCATAGGACAGGATGCCCCTTGGAATAAAACCAACAAACTCCACTTAGATAGACAGAAACTGCAAGAGTTCATTTTTATTTCATATTTCTGTACATAAAACTACATCGATTAAACACTACATATTTAATCTGCCTTTGCAATAGACATGAGAGAAAATGTGCTTTCTAACAGGGTATTTACCTATGCTTCTCCCTCCTGCCACACCTCCATACAGCCAAAATGTCACAACAAGCTTATCAAAACTTGCCAAAGCAAGTTCTGGCAGGGATAATAACAAAGAAGTATCAGTATTTATATATTTTTTTTCTAATGGCTCCTGCAAGGTCTAAAAAACTTTATCTGATCAGCAGGAGTGGAATGAAACAGCCCAGCTATGCTGAGAATTTTTGGCAGTCTCGTGCAGATTCATCCAGATATCCACCAGCATGGCAGACTCCAACCCCTGGTTTACAAAACTCTGGAGGGTCAATGGGACATTTCTAACAGGTCTATGACAGGCAGCTAAAAAAAGCCAGCCTATTATTAGCAGGCTTAAATTTGCTATAGAGAGCTGTACCTCCACTGGAATATTTTCAGAGTCCCACACACAGTTTAAAAAAAGCAAACAAACAACAAATAAAACAAACCCGACCCCGATTAAAAACCCCAAACAGGTACAAACCCACTCCTGGGTTAAAATGGCAAAAGCAATAGGGAAGAACTGGGCACGGAAGTTAACAGTGTGCTTACAGGACACCCGATGACTCAGATCAAATGATCCCAGGGCAAAGTCAGTGCTGCCAGCCCTACCCCGGACACCCCAGGAGCAGGTTAACAGCACTGTGCCTACCACGGACCCTTTTTCATTCTTCTTCTGGAAATTCAGGCTGCATTAAGGAGTATAGTTACAGCCTAAGCACTACATTACCAGCTACTCATTTGCTTTTAGCAAGAGGTGCACAAACATCTCGAGATTCCCTCTGCCTCCTGAAGCCATGCAGTTTCAACATTTCCAGTTCCCATACTGAGGAAAAATGGCATAAAGAAAGCAGAATCTCAATTATATTAAATCCACTAGAAATAATCTTTAAAAAGTTATGAGGCTTAAAATATTTTTTTTTCCTGAGAGTGAACACACAGGCTTGGATTACCTTCCTTGGAAAGGGGAAAGACAGCACATAAAACCAGATGGTAACTCTTTTATAGCACTTTTTTATACATGAAGGGAGCAAGAGGCTGTATCACAATGCTTTATAGTCAGAGTTTAGAAAACTTTATGTCAATAACTATTTTGATGAATCATAACTTATTATTTTGTATTTGTAATTTCTTTCTTATTTCAAAGAGGCCATGTGTGAAGACCTTAGTAAAAATGGATCACACTAAAATCATGCTTTCGTTATTTTTATTAGAAGCATCTTATTAGAGGGGAAGATTTAATTGAAGTCATGCATTTCCGAAGAACATATTTGAATAGGAGTATGAACACACCAAGGGAACTTCCCCCTGAGGAGAGCAAGAGGAGGGGGAAATTATCTCAAAGATGCCTGCTGGATCTAGAAACTCTGTCCCAAGGGCCTGGATTAGGCTGAGAGTGACAGACTCGAGAGGGATGCAGCCACACAGGGCACAAAGCCCTCAGTCCTCCCCTAATTTACGTCAGTGTAGACAAGAAGCAATTTGAACAGTGCCAGAGGAATTGCACTGGAAGAACTGTAAGGAAAATAAGGCCATGTTTTCTCAATGACAAACACGGGGGTTTCCCTGTCCTGATGGTTGTGGTATGCAGGCTCTCAGGGCAGACAGCAACAGCTTCCTGGTTAATGTCTGTATCATTTAACTAACACATATGCATTGTACAAACAAAATATAATGCAAAAAGGACTGACTTAAGAGTCTGAGTTATCGGGTAAGTGACTGCACCCCCACCTAAAAGGCCTGCCAGCCCGAGCAAAGGAGAGCAAAGACAATGTGGTTACTGTCCAAGGTACAAAAACACTGGACCACTATGGATGAGTGACAAAACTGGGGCAACATCTAGGAACAGGACACAAATCACACGGCCAACAGAGACTGAGGTCAGACTTGGATCTGACTCGGTCTGATCACAAAGTTAGTGATCTTAATAAGCTTTTGATCAGAGACAGAAGGTACTTCATAATACTGTCACTAAGGATAAACCATTACAAAATAACATAACGTTTTAACTATCAGAGCTGCAAGGGGAACTAAGAAATTCTGTCACTTCAGTCTTAAAGTTTCCCAATAAGACTAAATATGCACAAGCTACTTAACCTGTGTCAAAAGAGAAATATTAATCCCAAACACACCAACACAAACCACCTTTGTTGCATTGCCACCTGTCTGGAGTCAAGCATCAGAAGGAAAGAGCAATCTTGCAGGAGGGATTGCACTGGGAAACAGGAAACAACAGATGGGGATGTCATGCCTTCCCACAGCATTGCAGTTATCCTGAATACACAGCCTTATGAGAGACAGACCAGGAGAAGCTGCTCTGGTCTTCTAGATAGCTTTGCAATTTTGATGCCGATTCAAGACTTAAAACAGCAAGGGAATTCAAATTCTAAATTTGTCCTGTATCAACTTTTTTTTTTTTTTAAATAAGAAAGACAAAAATTAAAGGGGAAGGTTTATCTATACAACTGGTATTATTTTAGCATCTGTTTTAAAAGCTACAAAACTTTCACAGCATAAGGAATGTATTTTATAGAGCAGAAGAGTTGCAGCTTTAAGGTTTTAATCACAATAAGAAGCTGGCAGAACCATTCTAGTCTAAAAAAATATTCTAAATATTATCTTTCAAGGCAGAAAAAGTACTTGTAACTATCAGACATACATTTTCACTCAAGATGGTCTAATGCAGCATTTGGTTCTCACCTGCTTCTGCTACAGCCCAGCCTTCACAAGCATGTCACTCAGTCTCTCTGATTTTATTCCCCTAGTTGTAGTTTGTTCTTCTTCCTTATCACACAGCGGTAGGTAAGATACATGCATGAAGGCTGTAAGGTATTTACATTTTAAATCTAAATACTACACCTAAGAAAATGCCTAAACCAAATACAGAAAATACAAGGGGCATACATTAAAATAGCACAATAATAACACAGGGGCCAAAAGATCATCACCTCTACCCTGGAAAGGCCTGAAGTTAAAATCACAACTAGAAGAAGCCTATGCTGCTAAGTCAGAGAACTGGAAAAACCTGCAGGTTCAAAGTTGCTGTATGTTAAAGCTTTTAAAATGTAGCAAAGTACACCTGAGTTGGCAAACTAAGCATTTCTTGGTTTGCTCACTGTTGCATTAGCACGAAGGGATCCCTGCCTCCATAAAAAACACAATTTCTGTGTCTTAACCTTAATTTTGTTATCCTCTGAAGTACTGAGAGTTCAAGCCCAGCCCAACTACAATATATAATATGCTGCTTATCTATTCTATTGGACACCAGTAATTCAAATAGTCATTGCAGAGAACAAAGATGTATATCACATTATTATCTTTATCACCTGCTATAGCCCTCTTTGGATCCAAGGTATGGTACTACTGCCTTCCCACTGGGCCTGTATATGTATTTTTTTTAATTATTTTTTTTTTAATAACACAGTACTTTACACTACCTTTATTCTCTAATACTGTTTCAGCTTGAGCCCATTTGTTTTAACTTCTGAATGCTGCACCACATTTAAGATTGGTCACCCCTGTCAGTTCTGCATTATTGCAAAACTCACGGCTGAACTTCACAAACACCAGGGCAGCAGCAAAAACCATCAACAAGGGCCCTGCATTTCCTCTCATTCAACATTCCCCTGTTGTCCAAGGGGTACGAACAGTGAGTTTTCTGTGTCCTTGTTTCACTTGCTGTCTTACTTGCTCCTGGAACAGTGTTTCCCAACATTTTTCTAGCTGAACTCTGCTGCTATAGCCTTCCCAACCCTATCCTCTTCTTTTTTCCCCCCTCTTCTAGCACTTCTTGTCCCATAACAGTAGCAGTTCCATATGGTCACCCTGTAACCTGGTGGGGCAGAGAGACACGAGGCTATAAGCCTAGGCAAATCTGTCACTCCTCCAGTCTCCAGAAGCACTCCCAAGTTCCCCCACCCCACCCTGGGGACACAGCTGGGAGCAGATGACAGGAGTTAACACGCCAGTGCTCCTGTGCAGTAAGAGCCAGCACCTGGCTGCACCTTGCCTGTCACACCTTGCACCTCACTAGCAGGGAATTGCTGCTGTGTGGGGATGTCTTTGGCACCCACAGCCTGCAGAGACAAGCTGGCTCGCTCTTTTGGACTCCCTCTCAATAGGACAATGTGTGAAGTGTTACTGGCAGACTTGCTGCACTGCAGTTCCAGTCAACTTAAGGGCTGTCTGTTTTTCTTATTATCTGCACAACCCAGGAAACATGCAGCTCTAATTAGGAAAGCTTTAACTTCTCATTTTCTCTAACACAACCTTAAGCTTCAGATTAGCTACATGCACAAGTCAAATATGATGTTCCAAATTGTTCATATTTAGTTTTCTTCAACCAGCTAAGCACAGGACAGGGGAAATAAAAACTGACAACACACTATTCTATCGTGTCGTATTTCACATTACCTGCTGTCTTCTGTCCCAAAGGCAGAACAACTGTATTCCAGAATACCGCCCTAAGAAAAAGGTCATGTCTACACTGCAGAGGGACCAGGGAAAAGTGTAAGCTCAGCCAACTAACATCTGCAGAGACTGCCTGGGCTACAGCCAAGCCATTTTCAGACTGACACCACTGTGGGTGCCAATCTAGTCTCCTCTACAGAAGAGATGCCCTACTACAGATGTATGGGAAATGTCTGCACAATAAAGCCTCGTGGCTCCATGAGCAAGTTCTGCTGAAATAACGCAACACATGGGTTTAAACCACATCGACTATGCAACATGGCTAGCTTCTGTTCTGCTGGGAGATGCACAGCAATCCACCCATAGAGAAAAGCAAATTTATATTAGATAAGAAAAAGACAGTCACCACAGCTGAGTTACCATTGCCCAGGACACACATATACTGCTGAAGACTCTGAGTTGTTCCCCTTTGCTAACACAAGGGGAACTGCCCAGAAAAGACACATTGGGCACAGCAGACCTGCATTTCCTGGGGAAGTAAGCATTCATCTTCTTGCAACCTGCTTCCAATAGCTGGATTAAATTATGTTTGCATAATTTTGTCTACTACCAAACAAGCAATTTCAGACTGAAACACACACCCTTGTCCGTAATTACGCCACCTAAAAAGAAAATTAAAAGGAAGCAGAAACATCCACAGAAATACCCAGCAGGTATTAAATGTCGCAACAAATACTTTGGCCTTTAGGCAGACCTTATATTTGCCCTTTTATAAACCTACAACTGCACAGAGCTGCTGGGTCGCACCTTCTAAATCTCAGTGAGCATTCAGTGAGACACAACTTCCTACCACCAGCAGCTCCCACTGGCATGACAAACACTATTGCATCAGTGCGACAGCACCAAGAGCTACGCTCACAGAGTCACAGTGTTTGAAGGACTGGCTCTTTATTGCATAGGGAGGCTGCTTTTTTAGAGACACATGAATGGCATGGCTCCTCTTAGGGTGACTCTTACCACCAAAATGCCTGTAACACTGCACAAAAGACTTAGTGGTTGCTTTCATTAAGCAAGGAAAAACATGGTACTCGGCAACGCCTTACTATCTACACCACCAGACACCTGATGCAGTCACTCACTGCAACCCACCAGTCCCTTCCTTCTCAGGGATTCCACCCTACCAGAACAACCATCCCAATTTCGGTTCCCTTCTTACAGACCTGACACTGCACACCTTTGCCACGCCAGGAATCTGGCACACAATCACTCTCTCGAACACTGAAAAACCCCGTTTATCAGGATTGAAGGAAAGAAACCTAAACACATTTTGGTGTCCATCCTGTATCCCTCCATGGCACCACAGGAGAGCCCATCAGGGACCAGGCTGCTCCTCCTCCTCCTCCCCAAGGCCTGTTCTCCTGATTGTTCCCTTGAAGCCTGTTTTCTAATGAGCCATCATGAACCCTTGCTTCTTCTTAAAAAATTACTTTACAGAACTACTCCAGCAACACTTAGAAGCTGCTGCTCCAAACCAGCCGGGATTGCATCCTACTGATGCCCCGTACCTCGCCCTCCCTTCCACCCAGACCCCCAAGAGCAGAGGGCCACTCTTCCCACAGGGATCATTCCCAGCTCCAAGGTGTGGAGTGGCCGATGGTCCCAGGGACAGGTGCGGTCCCTCGGGGGTGACCAGGGCCCCCTCCCAAGCGGTGGGCACGTCCCATCGCTGTCCCCACACACCGCAGTGTAACCCATCACACAGATCACGGGATCCCAGTGTTTAAATTCCCTGCCGGGGGACCCGGCGCTACACCGGGAGGCCGCGGGGCGCTCCTACCCCCGCCTGTGCAGCCCGGTTTTACTTCACCTGCTCAGCCTGGCGGTGTTTACAGCGCCCAGGGGACAGCGGGGGCCCGCCGGACAGGAGCCCCTTCCCGGGGGATGCGGGCGGGGATGCGGGGCACTGCCCGGCCCGGGGGACAGCGGCGGGGCCGGGCGGCGATGGCTGCGGGCGGGGTGGCCGCTCCGCTCCGCTCCCTCCCGGCTCTCCCTCCCGTTCCCAGCTCCCAGCTCCCGGCTTGCTCTCCGTCCCGGCTCCCGCTCCGCCGGCGCACACACCTGCCCGCCGCCCCGCGCTGGCGGTCGCACCCACACACCCCCCTACCCACT
>JAWWMP010000081.1:44595503-44622231 GCA_035047865.1 Dendrocincla tyrannina
CAGCGGCCCGGCCCGGCCCCGCACGGCCCGGCTCGGCTCGGCCCGGCCCCGCTCTGCTCCCCGCTCTGCTCCCCGCCTTCCGCCGCCCGCCCCTGACGCGGGCCCGGCGAGGGAGGAGGTGGAGCGGCCGCGGGCAGGAACCAGGAAGTGAACGGGCAGCGCCGGCAGGCAGCGCATCCCCTGCCTGATGCTGCCTTCCCTGGCCCTGCCTTCCCCTCCCCTGCCCGGCCCTGCCTTCCCTTGCCTTCCCCTGCCCTCCCCTGCCTCCCCCTGCCTTGCCTTCCCCTCCCCTGCCCGGTGCTGCCTTCCCCTGCCTTGCTTTCCCCCTCCCTCCCCTGCCCAGCCTTCCCCTGCCCTGCCCAGCCTTCCCCTGCCCTGCCCAGCCTTCCCCTGCCCTGCCCAGCCTTCCCCTGCCCTGCCCTGCCTTCCCCTGCCTTGCCCTGCCCTGCCCTGCCTTCCCCTCCCCAGCCCTGCCCTGCCTTGCCTTAGCCTGCCCAGCCCTTCCCTTCCTCTGCCTTGCCTTCCTCTCCCCTGCCCAGTGCTGCCTTCCCCTGCCTTGCTTTCCCCTGCCCTCCCCTGCCCAGCCTTCCCTGGCCTTGCCTGGCCTTCCCCTGCCTTGCCTTCTCTTCCCCTCCCCTGCCCTGCCTTCCCTTCCTTTCCCCTGTCTTGCCCTCCCCTGCCTTGCCTTGCCTTGCCCTGCCCTGCCCTCCCCGGCCCACAGGCATCACACCCCCGGGGCTTCCGTGTGGCCATGGGAAATGCAGACTGGGGGAGGGAAAAAACCCCCCACCACATACCCTGCTTTTTTGTGTGTGTGTATGTGTTTACGTGGGAGCAGGTGGTTCTGCCTCGCTGCGCACCTCTGAGGAAGGCTCGGGGTGGTTTTGGTTTGTGGGTGTCCAAAAATCCACCAAAAGAAGGAGCGGGTGCAGCGGAGGGCAGCGAGGATGGCTGGGGGACTGGAGCATCTCTCTGAGGGAGCTGAGCGAGAGAGGACCTCATCAATGTGTGTAAATATCTAAAGGGAAGGTGCCAAGAAGATGGAGCCAGGCTGTTCCCAGTGGTGCCAGGCAACAGGACAAGAGGCAATGGGCAGAGACTGATGCACAGGAAGGTACACCTGAACATGAGGAAGAACTTGTTTACTGTGGGAGTGATCCTGCAGTGGAACAGACTGCCCAGAGAGGTTGTGGAGTCTCCCTGACTGGAAATGTTCAAGAACTGTCTGGATGCAATCCTGTGCCATGAGCTCTAGGATGGCTCTGCTTAAGCAGGGAGGTTGGACCAGATGACCCTTCCAGCCTTACCCATTCGGTGATTCTGTGACAGAGCACACTGCTGCAGGCGTCATGTTTGGAGCCAGAGCAGGGCCTGAGTTTGCTTGACACTCTCCACATTGCTTCCAGCATTTGCAGCCTCACCAGGCATTAATCACACGGCGTGAATCTTCACATTCTGGGGGGTTGCCTCAGGCTGGCTTTATTTTGGCCAATGCATGTAATTCATTTACCACAATGAGGTTACAGGCATTGCTTTTGTTTAAAAAAAAACCCAAAAACAAACAGAAAAACAAAACCAAGAAACAACTGGCATCTTTTTTCTCCTGGTAACCTTCACTACTGCCTTGCGCTGGAATTTGAATGCCCTCAGAAGTGCTCTTTAGAGCAAGAGGATGCCTTTTGCCCTCCCTGAGGAAAACCAAGCCAAACCTGGGCTCCTCCAGCCTTTGGAAAACTGCTGTCTGCCTGTGCGCAAGATTTCCTAGCTGAGTCCAGGCTTGGATGGCAGAGGGCAGAAAAACCTAACAAATCACCCTTTCCTTGCAATTGGAACTGTGAGCTGCTGTGGGCTAAGCCATGAGACAGGCAGGAGTGGGAGACAGAATGTCACCTCCCTGTGCTCTCATTGAAAAGTGTTGGGTGCATCTGCATTAACACCATGCTTCAGATGAGGAATTCACATTTACAAGGGAGTTTCTGATTTCTTCTTACTTCTTGTTTGTTTCACACTGTGGAATGTGAGGACAGAAGTATCACACTAGGGGTCAAACAAAGGGTCCACCTGTGCTGGACAGCAGCACTGGCAGATGCTATTTGGAGAGAACATAAAAACCAGGTCCATTTCATGCAAGGGCATTGCCTTTGTCTGGCGCTCCCCTGGCCCAGGAAGGAGGCCTGACCCTGCTCACCTTGCCAGGGTGAGCGGGGAGGACAATTTATGCAAGCCTCAGCTCCCAGCTCTGCCAGGCTCCACCACTGGCTCTCCCCACCAAGAAGCAGTAAGCAACCCCCATGCACCAACCCTAGCGTGCAGAAACTTGACTCCTTTTGGAGGCATGCAAGCCGTGGGAAGTGCCCCAGACACTCATCCACTCTGCTCTGGCTGCTGATGGGACCTGGTCAGAGCTAACCCAAGCTAAAACCTCCAAAACATCCCTCGCTCCTGAGGTTTGTTCCCACTGCATTATGTCACCTGCTCAGGTAGGCACAGCCGGGAATGCTCTTTACACTGGATTGAACAAGGAGTTGTGGAGAGCTGGATAAACTCCAGCAGTGTGCTGTGTAATCCTTGGGAACCAGGGGTCGTTCTAATCCAAGCAAGCACCAGCATGAAGTCACGTAGCAACTTTTAAAATACTCTGAAAATTATACTGTGCAAAAAGGTGTGAAACTTACAATAACTATTATGAAGCTTTCAGTTAAGCCTGGCCAAAAAAACCCAATCCTTAATTACTCTTTTAATATATAATGCGAGCTTTTAATTACATTTCTCAGGCCACTTTCCCAGGGATATCTGGCACAGGACCAACAGCACTCTTAACTGAGAGCATTTCGTTTCTGCTTTGCTCCTGCACCAACCTTCCCCCAGCACCACACCTTGCTCAGACCTTTCTGAGGTGAAAACTGCGAGGAAAATGGGGAAACACAGAGGTTTATCACTATGCTATACCTTCTCCAGCACTTGGGCACTCGGGGAGGGGGTGTTTTTGGGGGGGATGCGCGGGTACCCAGCGGGCGCTGCATCCCTCTGCGAGCATCCTGAGAGCATCCTGCGCGCTCCACCCACGGATACCCATCCCGCAGCAATCCCGCCGCTCTCGGGCGGAAGGAAGGAAGGCAGGGACGAGGGAGGGACCGAGGGAGGAAAGGAAGAAGGAAGGAGGGGCTCTGCACAGCGGATGGCATGGCGACTGTGGTGCTGAGCGAGGCGGAGAAGCTCTACATCGTGCACGGCGTGCAGGTACCGGGGACGAGTTATAGACCGGGGACGAGTTATAGGGCAGGCTGGGGGGCAGGGAGGGAGGGAACCCCCCAGGGAAGGGTGTGGAGGCGATTTTCCGGGGTGGTAACAACCCGAGCATCACATCCCCCTGCCCCTCTTGCCTTGCCCTTTCCGCCTCCTCCCAGGCGCTTTTTGCAAGTTTCGCAAATTTCTGCAGTGTCGCTTGGCGAAGGAACCCGAGCGGAGCAGGGAGGAAGAGAAAAGGATGCCAAAGATAAAAGGGATGGGTTTTTTACTGAATTTTGCTAAGAAACAACCTAATTTTATGCGGTCGAGTGTATAGTATCAAAGGATGCGCTTATACCTGGTTTTGCAAAGCGGGTGACTACATTTGGAGGGCCAGTGGTTTATTTTTGCCTTCTGGGTTCTAATTACTGATTTAAAAGTACAGAACTTGCGTAGCCCAGGAAAGGCCTGGGCTGGGAAACCCAGGAAAAGGTACCCAGGAAAGGTGGGGTACCATTTAAAGCCAAAACCTTTACAGTTTTGCAATGTGAAGCTTTCTTTTGGAATGGAGTTCGTGTCTGTCTGCACATTGCTTGTTGCAAGCTCTGCATAAATGAGATGAAAATTAAAAAGTGCACTTGGTTCTGTTGTGCTCTTAAGTGAAACTCCACTATACAACTATGAGCTGATGCTTTGATATCCCTTTTACTTTTTCTTGCTTTTCATTCGTGATATATCTATATATTGGTTGTCACATTTAGGAGGACCTTCGTGTGGATGGTCGTGGCTGTGAGGACTACAGATGTGCAGAAGTAGAAACAGATGTTGTGTCAAACACAAGCGGGTCTGCAAGAGTAAAGCTGGTAGGTAAATTTCTTAGGGATTGTGTACCTTGCTGAAAAGTTTCTAGTTTATGTGACTAGTCTTAAAATAAGCTGAGGTTCTTTGTGTGTATGTGTAGCAGGAACTGAAACTATGGGTTAAGGAGATAGTTGCAGGATATATAATTCATTTTGGCTGGCTTAACTAGTATCATGATGCTGGAAAAAAATCAAGCAGAGCTGGATTTGCCATGAAGTAGCTGGACAGCATTTAGTCTGAACTAATCTAACATTTATTCTTGAAAACTGCAGTCACTGCTGTGCCTAATCCCTGGAAAAAAATAATTCTGCTACTTTCGAGTGAAGTGAAATTACTTTAGGCATTTGCAATAACATAGTGGTTCTGCAGAAAGAGCTGCTTCCAGAACCAAAATGACAGAAGTAGTCTTGGATATTAAGTGTCTTTTTAACCTAGAGAAAGCTAATATGTATGGTAATTATTTGAAGACTTTAGGCTTAATGTTTTCCTTCTAAAGCCTTTTCTTTAAAAAAACGTTCTTTTAAGTTCACTCTGATAAAATGATCAGATAACTGAGTGATAAAAATGTCACCTTACCATAGACATTGAAACTAAAGAAGTAGTTCTTTAATTGTCATTTCAGTTGTGTGATATGTTTTTGTTTTAACAGGGAGACACTGATATCTTGGTAGGCATAAAAGCTGAAATGGGGACACCAAAGTTAGAGAAACCAGATGAAGGTTACCTGGAATTCTATGTTGACTGGTTAGTATACTAGAAAAGAATTAAGTGGATTTAATATTTGGAATAAATGACTAATCAGATCTTGCCATTCTTCAGAAGTTTATACCTTCATTCCTCTTACCTCGTGTAGGGATCTGAGTAAGAGAAACAAGTTATTTTATTGTTCCTATAGTGGTGAATGTTCAGAAAGGTTCTGCTGGTTCTGCAGACCCAAAATAAGCAAATCAGTGGGAGTTAAAGAATGAAAACAGGTTAAATAGAACAATCCCAAACTGCATAGCATTGCTGCAGCTGGAAAAGAGTAATGGTTCAATTGCACATGCATTTAACAGGACTTCATGACTACAGGATCAGCTGTCATTTTTGCAATTACAGAATAGAGAAAATCTCTTTCAAAAAAAGAAAGTATTCCAGAAGAATTGACTGATACAGACTGTTCTTTAACTGTGCTTAAAGGTTTGCTTACTTTGTCTGTGAAAGCAGTGGGAAAAGTTTGAAGTGTGTTTTGTATAAATTTGTTTGTTTAAAAAAGAAAACTCCCTAGTGTAAACTTCAGATGCAAAAGCTAATTAGAAAGTCTAGTTATAAATTTATCAGTGAATTTGTTTCATTGGCTAAAATGGTATTTGTTTTTAATCATATTCCTTGCTTTTTGCTACAAGTGCACTATTTTTTATCCTTGCAGTCTTCATAGTGCTGGAATTATGAAGGAAGCTACATGAAAACTGAGAACTCTTGTTTTCAGGTTGCTGTGAGATAGCATAGTGACATCTCAGTGTTATTCTAGACTGTCTGTGGTTTGAGACTACAGTACCCATGTCTTGCAGACTTCCTAAAATTGTTCTTGATGAAGTAATGTGCTTTGGGAACCTCTCATAAAAGCCTTGGCACTGTCAAGTTAGCTGCTTTGCCTCTGACATTTATTTTTATTTTTATTAAAAACAAAAAATGTTGCTACTCTGACATTAAACCAATGCACCATTGGTAAAGCTAAGGTGTGAGAGCTACTAAGTAAATGTATATATCTGATAGTCTTTCAAACCCAACTGGCTATATCTGCCCTAACATTTGTGTGTCACATTATTGAGCCTTATCTAAGACCGCCCCTGTATGTCACAATGAACTAGGTAACTGTGGGATCTTATGCATTGTAGAGGAAAGGACTCACCTATGAATTAACAGTTTGTCTACAGTTACTGTTCAAAAAATACCAGATGGGAAGATGATCTTGAATGTCGTCCTGCTGCTATAGGGGATCTGAGCTTGACTGCTTTATAAAACCCATGCTTGAAATATCCTAAATAGTATATACTTTCTTTTTTCTGGTGGTTGCTATATGAAGAAAGTCCACTGACATCAGGGACATTTCCTTACTAAAACGAGTGCTCTGTGGACATGTAGCAATTCTCTGACACTTCTTGCACATGTAAATAAGTGTTAGAAAAACTCTGAACTCATTAGATTGATGTTAGGTTGTATTTTGTGTTAACCTCTGCTTCATAAGGTGGGAGGTTGATGTGCAGCAATGTTGTGCAACATGGATTTTGTCAGTTCTAGAAACAGGTGATAGTTAATTCCTGTGACAACACAAACCAAAAGCCTAAACTTTAGAGAAGTGCAGTCACTTCTCACGTGCTTGTGCCTCAGGGAAAGGTGTCCTCTGCCCTCCAGAAAGATCCAAAAAGACAAAATGTGAAGTGGAAGCAGCTTGTTCTTTGTAAAGGGAAATGAGCTGCTGTCAGTACTCCCAGTGTGTTTCCAGACTGCCACTGGGTGGTAGTAACTGCATGTAGTTTGATACCTTGCATCTCCTGGTGAAGTTCTTCTATGTTCTACTTGGCTTTTATGTTGTTGAAACTAATAATAAAAACTTAGACTTCAGTGATTACTGTCTTAAAATGCTTATTTCCCGAAGCTTTCATGTTTGATTTACGGATGAAAATAATCACTTGCTGGATCATGTATATAATTACCTGCACCAAAATCCTGGTTTATTTTACTCTGCTCTGAGTCCTTTGCCTAAAAATCTGAGAAGCATATTTAGTCACATAATGAGACAGACTTCAGTGTGAGTTTCTGGAAAGGATGGTTTTTTTGGGCGCTGATTTGTGAGCCTGAAAATTAATTAACATAGAATAAGTCCATGTCCTATGCAATATTCTTACTGCCCATCATCACTTTAGAGGACATTTCATCCTGGCCATTGATGATGAAAGACTGCTATGCCTGCTTTTCTTACATTTGAGTTCTGGGGCTGTTCTGAGTGACCATTTTCAAACTGTAAGAAACAAACAATAACAGGAAAAGCAGACATCTGAATTCCTCAAACACCTTTGGTTCTGTTTGTGGAATTAGGAGTATATCTGTTCCAGTCTGGCCATCTGTAGGTTACAATATATTAATGGCCTGAAGCAACAGGTGGAAAGTGCTTAACTACTGTGAGAGAAAGGTTTTCCTGGTAACAGCCAGAGTTTTGAAATTGAGTAAGATCTGTGGTAGAAGCATCATTATGCTTTAGGAGGAGTCTTGATTGTTAGGCAATGTGACACTGGAATGATTTTGATAGTCCTGAAAATTGCATTTTGTTTGGGAGTAAAAGTTCTGTGCCATTGCTAACTTCTTTCTATGCTGCATAAACCAGGTTTGTTTGCATTTTCTCTTTCTAGTGTGTTAGACAACCCCTTTTCAAATTGTGCCCAGTATATTACTGTAGTAATCTGTAAGCATTAGGTGGCAGTATCTACCATATAGTTATTATAATAGTACCCTGCTGACCTTCCTTCCTTATTTCACTTCGATTGCAAGGAACCGAAGTGTTAAAATAATTATGGAATTAAGAAAAGTGATATCCCAGTTGAGTCTTGTGTTCTTCCTACTCCCTGTCAAAGAAAGCATCCACTTTCAGTCAAGAAACAAAACACTTGATAAAACTTTGTGTTTAGAAATGATAATGAGGCGTAGATTGAGGTTTGTATAAGTCTTTTCAACTTATCATGGGGATTGTAATGTTTTCATAACTATGCTTTAAACAAAAAGGTTTAAACAGAATTGTCTAGTTAACTTGCAGAAGAGCTGCTTCCACGGATAAGTGCTTGTTTAATACAACCTGAAAACCTGACTCTGCACTGTTACACTCAGATAAGATCCTATCTTGTAAAATTGGTGTCTGATATTAATGCAACAGTGAATAATATTGTGTGTCATACTTGCAGTGCTTATTCATGTGGCAAATGCAGTTTGGAAGCCTGAGTCGGTGCTTGCTTGGCACTAATGCTTTTTCTTGGTTTTTTAAGCATGTATAGTGCTGTCTGTTTATAGTAGCAGCAGATAACTTTTATAAAATCCACGAGCTCTTCCTGGTATCCTGAATTTCCATAAACTGCAAAACAAATTGGGAGAATTACTGTGAGATAATTCTTGTAGGTAATTAGGCATAGGCTTATAGGTTCTGCAGTATTGTTGCTACAGCTCACTTGGTGGTTCAAGTCATGCCTGGATAATGTGACTCTTTAGTTTTGTTTTTTTTTCTTTTTAAGGTGAAGGGATTATATTCCAAGACTTAGTTTTTTGCTGTATTTTTTACTCCTGGTGTGCCTGTTAGAAGAGCTGATTTTTGTATCGTCGTATAAACACAGAACATGCAGGAAAAGTTGGCACTGGGAAGTATTCCCAGCCAGGAGAATAAAGGGCCTTGCTATTACAGGTTTTGAACATTCTGAAACTGCTTTTGTGGAACCACTTCCTTTCCTGTGCTCTGCAATGAGAAATGAATTTGGGAGAGGTCTGACTGATTTGTTTTGAAACAAGATTTGCAGTGCTGCTGTGGGTCTGTTTGAGAATACTCTTGCCCTCTCTAAAGACCAGAGGTGGTGCTCAGAATCTTTGTGCATTATTTTCCAGTGTATGTTTCTCTGGACATTTCTGCTCAATTTTATTGTGCTTTGGAGGAAAGGCATTTTTTTTGGTTTGGGGTTTTGTGTTTTTTTGGTTGGTTGGGTTGGTGTGGGGGTTCTTTTGGAGGCCCTGTTTGCTTGTTAACAATTTGTTCTCACTGGGTACAAGACACCAGCACCCAAGGACTTCCTTGCATGACTGCTCATAACTAAAGTTAGTTATGCTGGAATCAGGGAATTGAAGACCACACACTCTTGTCAGATCTCTTCTGGAAAATATGATCTTTAGTTGCTGTTCTCCGTAAGCTGCAGTTGCTGAGAATAATGAGCTGCTTCCTATAAGGGGTTTGATAGCAGACAGTACACTCAGTAAAGAAATTACCAATTAAGGTCAAGCAGTCATGTTACTTTAAAAGAAATATGTATTCTACTTGTCATATCACATCATCTTAGCCACCCTCTTAATAATTTAACAGTCAACTCTCACCAGACTGTCTTGTTAGCTGTTCTGAACTGAGTACAGATTTCTCTCACTTTTTTTATTTTTCAAAAGGGTTGAGGTGATGGAAGATGACAGTGCTTAAGAAATAATCCCTGAGAATTCACCAACTTTAGCATTGTAACTTGGGAACTGAAGATAGTAGTGGAATTTAGTTGGTATCAGTATTTGTAACAAAATGTCAGTATATTATCTACCTTAATACATTCTCTTATGCTAAATGGAGATCATTTCTTTTCAGATAGGATGCTTATTCTTGTACAAATGAATCCTTAGATGTTTTTAATGCTTTATGTTTAAGAACTGTTCTTTGGGGATTGGCTGCTTCAGAAGTGATAGTATTTTTTCTTTCTTTATCTAGTTCTTCAAGTGCTACTCCTGAATTTGAAGGCCGGGGAGGAGAAGAGCTTGGCACAGATATAGCAAATACACTCTACAGAGTATTTAGCTGCGAGAACAGTGTAGACCTGAAATCCCTTTGCATCAATCCCAGAGAGCACTGCTGGGTTCTCTATGTTGATGTATTGGTAAGTAAGGAAATGAAAACCAAGATTCGATGAGATTTTTTTAAGGCAGAGACTGACTTAGCATAACCTTCTGTATTTCCTTACAAAAAAAGGCTTCTCATAATGGGATATAATGTTTCACAGCATGGATGGCCATTTTTTGTGAATCTACTTGTAATAGTTAATCACTGGTTCCAGCTTTCTACTCTTCTTAATGCTGCTTCACTGCAGAGCTAATAAAACACTGAATACTCCAAATCTCTCTCAGATAAAAATCAGTGATCTCATACTGACAAGGAAATTGCCACTAAAGAAGACTAATCTGTTCTTCCAAGCTAAATGTAGCAGCAAATGTATTGTTCTAATGAATTTAAGATAGCATAGGTGTATGTTAGCCCTAAGATAATTGCCCATCTTGTTTAGTCCTTGCACTGTAGTCAGTACTAATTCAGTACTTTTCTGACAGAAGGTAGGTTTGGCCTGGGTGCTTTTGGAGGAAAATTGTGTACATGTATTGAATGTAGAAGATAAAGTGAATACTTGTTCCCATTAAAAAATGGAAACTGAATTTTATGCATACAAATCTCATGCATGTAGCAGCTCAATTTCCAGACTCTGCTGTATTTAAAGCACTCTCTTATGGAAATTTGAACAGAAGTCTGCAAGTCAGACTCTCCTGAGCATTATTTCCAATACTTATTGGTCCAAAGTTGAGTTTCTGTTTGTCAAATTTGGAAGGGAAAATATGATGAGGGATCTTACTCTCAGGAGTCCATTAGTGTCTATGAAACAATTTGCAAAATTTTAAGCTGTGTGGCCAGAAAAATTAAATACAGGGTTTTGTGAAACAGAACAGGAACATTTAGGCTAAGACCTAAATAAATGTGAAAATTGGTTCATTAGGTGTTTGAAAAGCAGTGCCATTAGCCTAATTACAGTAGATGTGGTCCATGCAGGGACAGTCCACGTCCAAGGTGATGGAGTGTGTGCCACTGCTGAGTGCTTTAAGAGCCCAAGTCACCAGCTTATTGGAGCTTGGCATAGTTTAATAAAGAATGAAGTGTTAGTTCTCAGAAATCACACTGGGGCCTTTAGTTACTGGGTAATTACAAGCAGAGGTACAGAATATTAAATGCTGTGCTTATTTAAGCAATGCACTGCTTAACATTGCATAAACACAGAATAAACACAGCATAAACAAAGGCTTGCATAAAGCTGCCTGCTGCAGAAGTGCTTCTGTGTAGCTTCTGTATGAGATATAACTGGTCATTGTTTGATTTGTTGGTTGTCCACAACTACAGAGAAAAACAGCCCTATTATTTTAATGGTACCAGTTGCATCAGAGTTATGAACATCAGGAGCTGTGTTATGTGAGGAATTTTACACGTAGCTTTTTTTACAGTGCCAGTAAAGAACCTGTAGAAGGTTCATAATTACAACTAAACTTGATGAGTCTTTTTAATGTTATATTCTGCAGGGATTTTATGTGTGAGCCATTGAAGAGCTGCTGGTACAATTAGAACAAGATACTGTTAACATTTGTCTCTTATTCTGTTGCCTCCCCTCCTCATTCTTTTTCCACGTCAGGCCTCTTTATTTTCACACTTTGAGGTAATTGTAATATTGCCTTTTCTGAATGGAAGACGTGTATCACATGTGATAGTGAATACTTAATGTAGGTGCTTGATACCTACAGATTTCCCTGAAGCTGCTCCTGCTGAATCATTCCTATAGAATTCTACTTTTAATAGTACATGGTGGGAGTATGATACTTGGGCTAATATAAGGTGCAACTCAGAATCTGTCTCCCTCAAACAATGAATAATATAACTATAATAACACCACTCATAGAGAGTCCTTTGGGTGATATTTTCCTGCAAAATTCCTGTAAATTGTTTACATTGGTGTTTGTGTTGCATAAAGGTGGAGGGAAAATAAGCCTTAAATCTGTCATAAGCCTGAAAATACTTATACCTAGTGGCCAGGTGGGAAGGTACTTGTTTGGAAGTCTCTTGTTCTGAAAGACAAAACCCCAGAAAGAATGTTAAGAACCTGGAGGTATTGCATTGCTATGCAGTTTAGCCATGTGCACTTTAATTGAAGCATCTGTATCCAGCTCCTGTGTGTAAACAAAATTGGACACATGCAACCTCAAAAGAGAAAATATGTGTTTTGCAGACTCGTGGAGATTACCACTTAAAAACACCTCTCAAATATTTCCTAGTGGTCAGTGTACTTGGGATGTGCTATCATTGTGCACAGTCAGCCTGGAAAGAAAATAACTTCAACGATGCACACCACAAAAATGCTGAAATATGGACAAATTGAGATATGTGTGAAAGGATATGTACCTTGACCTTTCAAAATAAATGCATTCTTTCTTAATAATGTAAGGCATTCCACTTTCAGATAGTAACTCCTTAATGTGGAGTACAGTTCCACAAAACTAGAAGCTTGTTCTCACCCTCTCTGTGTTTCCCTTAATTTATTTCCCATTCTAAGCCACTGATGTCAGAAATAAGCTTTTGGCATTTTGGAATGTGTTTTTAATATATGTATAGCCTTCTCCACATAATTTGCCCCAGCAGTCTGCTGTGCTGAGCAAGGAGAATCAAAGTGTGCAACCTCTTATCATTCCCTACTCATCAGTAGATGGTGTGTCATGGGGAGGGAGCATAACAGGCTTGTTGAAATTTTAGCAATTCTAAAAAAAGAAGTTAGGAATCTGTCCTTTTGGAAGAAAAGCTTTCTTGAATAAGGCAAGGTCTACAATGTTTTATCTTTTCTTTGGCCAATAACTTTTTCATTTGCACATCAGTAAATTAAAAGTAATCAATTCTAAAGAATCATTTTTGTCACGTAACTCAGTTGTGCAGACTTTCTTAGTCCTAAAAATAAATAAATGAATACATACATACATAAATGTGGTGGTCTCAGGACAAGGTGCTTCAGCTGAGAAGAGTGTTCATTTCTTTGGGGAGGAATTCTTGCTCCATGCTTGGTACAGCTGTGTTCCTGGCCTGCAGGCACCACTGTAATACAGATAAGGCTTTAGAAGAACAGCCTGAACACGAGCCTAGCAACAGTGCAGGCATATCACATTGTTGTGTTTTAATAACAAAGATACTGTGGGGCTTATTGTGTTATGCAGTAAAATCCAATAATGACTGAAAGTGGTGAGTTAACCTCTCTGTACCCAGCAGCTGTTTGCAAAGAAGTAATCTGATCACCTTTGTATTTAGCTTTCTATCCCAACTTTTTGTTATTCTTTTTACACTGTTGAGTCTGTCTTCATAAAATGAAGCTGTCTTTACAGAATGTCTGATTTATGGTTTGGTCCCAGTGCAGGAGTTTATCTCCTTTTTAAATAGATCTTGACGAACAGTCAATGCAATCAGTGTTTTGCTCTCATCGTAGAGCATAGATTGATGTCATGGAGAAGCATCCATATGTTCTTGCCAAAGTGGTTCCAAATGCTCTGTGTGTTTGGGTGTGTGTTCTCATACAATAGGACCGGTAGCTGAGAGTGGAGCTTGTCAGAGAACTAACAATAAGCTATGGGCAAACATCTCTTGAGTGGTCTGGCAGCCTACAGAAGATATTTGGGTTTGGGAGCCCTGCCTTTTTGTCTAGTATGCAGTGCTGCTGTTCTCTTTGACTTTGTTCTTCTGATCTTCATGGGAAGAAGCTAAGATAGATACCCCCCACACACACACTTCACTTATTGATAACAATATTGTTTGAATTAGACTTTGACATCAGGATTTCCTGAGATCATTTTCAGCTACAAGACAAACCTGCCAACAGCTCTTTTCCATAAGGAGAATAAATCATGGTGTGCCTTCATAAGTGTACCTTCTCTAACCAACTTCTCATACCAAGCTGAAAATTTGTGTTGCTTCTTTGAAAGCAGTTCTCCCAGTTGGTTTTGTCCAAGCTGATATTTTAAAGAGGCTTCTCTTTGAAATAAAGTATAGAAAGTTGATTGGTTTGATTTAATATTAAAGAATGAATGTGATGGGTTTACAAAGAGTATTCTGGTCATAGTCTAGTTCAGAGCCCTAGCACAAGAAGATTAAGAACAGAGGTGGTTTCATTTCAGCTTCTATTATTAAATTTTATCTTTAATTTTATTATATTTTGCATGTATAATGCAGTTAGCCAAAATCTTAATTTCCTATCTGTTTCCTTTCATAGATGGGCTTTAAAGACAACTTTGTTTTTTAAAAACCTATTCTGGTTATTAATTTTCTTCCTTTTCAAGTAGATTTAAATAAAATAAAGACTTCATTTAAAGGCACGAGTCAGATTTTCTTTTAAAGAGCTTCTTCTTTTCCTCCTCAGTTATTGGAATTTGGTGGGAACATCTTTGATGCAATCTCTATCGCCGTGAAGGCAGCTCTCTTTAACACAAGGTAAAGCACAGATCTCGTTTCATGTCAGTGGAAGTGGCATGGGAAATGGTCTCTGTGAGCAAAGCATTTCTAATGCTTAATTATTTAAATAAGAAATACCCAAGGCAGCTTGCATTCAGATACAAGGCAGTTTGTTTGCATGCTAGTAAGATGAATTAATGTTATTTTAGCTCAGTTTCTGATAATCAACTGTCGTACTGCATTGTGATTGTGTGCACTGTCAGGTTCACAAAATAACTTTGGTTCTGTAGCCAGATCCAGAAACAAATTCTCTTGGCCATGTGATTTTGTTGCAAGTAGCTGGAAGCCTTTATGTTGATGCCTTGTGGGTTTGAAATAAGAAGTATTTGCTGATACGTGGTGCTCTTGATTAAGAAGCCCTCTATGAATGTGATTACTGATTTATAACTAGCCCTGATTTTCCACTTCTGATTTTATTCTCATTAACTGTTAGTCTAGAAGTCTTTTTTAAAACTAAGAGGAAAATAATGGCAGTGAGAGATTGTGGGGAGGGGGAAATGATGTGTCTTTAAAAGAACTTTGCCCCGTGCATTTTATTTCAAAGAATGGAAAAACACAACCTGGTAGAATGAATGATGCAAATCCTCTGTGTGTTTTCTAATGGCAAGTTTCACTAGTAGTTTTTTCTATTGTCTTTATCTTCTTTATCTGTAGGTGAATGGAAATACAGAATTTTGGAGCACTCTTGAGAAAAAAAAATAACCTGTGAATGGTGTTGCTGCAAAACTTATGTGGCAAAAATAGCTGGAATTGGTGCAAAGCTTAGTCCCTTACAAGCATAAATGTTTTAAAAGTGGATCTCCAATTGCTCTTCAGCATTAAATCAGAGGTCTGCTAAAGTCACTAGTGTGGTTCTGGTATATTTATCAGGGAATCAGTGCACAGTACTAGATCTGGAAAAGTACATCCAAACAGAAGAGGAAAATGTGCTTTTGAAGGCAGGCAATATACCAGGTTATAAACACTCTAAAGGGGAGAAGGGAAGAATCCAACTGAGATTAGAAGTTGCATATGTTGCTGAGAAATTTCCCATGTTAATCAAATTCTCAACAGTAAATTTTAACAGTAGATTTTTTTTTTAATTACATCAAGATATACTGTCACAAATGTAATGGCTCACAAAGGAGTTGGCAACACACTAAAGGGAAGAAATGCCTGTGTTTCTGCCAGGATGCAAAAGTCTTATAGTTAAACCTGTTACTACCCTGTGAGTTGCTTTGCAGATCCAAGGCACATACTTTATTTTAAGATAACTAGGCCTTTTTTCTTATTTTAACCAGAATAAAGAGACAATATCGTATAAAAAGTAATGAATTAAATAAGTAAATAAAATAAAATCTGTTGCTTGGGGAACATGGAGGGTGTAGTTATTTTAATGATTCTGCTTTATTTTTATTCTTCTGACAACTTGTGTCCTTCATGTAATCTTTAATCTGTGGAAAACATCCAGAGTCTTGTTAAAAAGTCAGGTATCCTATCAAAATGTGGTACAATATGATGTAATGTTGATTGTTTTATCTATGAAATCCCTGTTTTACTGATTTGAGGAGGGAATGCTAGCACATCTAATCTCATACTGGACCAGAAAGAGGTGAAGTTCAAAGTGAAAACTTGTTGTCCTTGTTTACTATTCCTCTCATTTCCTCTTGGTAACTCCTAAGTTTTCTTTGAATTAACACAAGGTTATTTCAGAGTAGCTGCCCATTCTCCATAAAACATTATTGTCAAAAGAAGACAAGATGTCAGTTTGAAGATTGCTTCAGATTAAGTGTTCTGAACTTTGCTTGACATGTGTCCCTCTTTGAGTCTTACTTGCTTTTCATACTTTGTTTGCAACCAGGTCTTTGTTAGAAGCATTTCCAGGTCTCTGCCAGCCTTGACTGCAGCCTTGGAACAAAGAGCAGGGAGCTCAAGCTGCTGTTTTCCTTTGAAGCTACAAAATTTGAGATATTCAGATAGGCATTTGAAAACTTCAGCCTCATCTTTAAAATCTTGCTCTGAGCAAGATTCTGTAATAGCAATGGACACATTTTTCTTTAGAGCTAAGTAAGTCCAAAATTGTGACTTAAGGAATTTTGCGCAAGACTTGCGGGATTTAAATCCTTTGGATGCCTGACCTGACTCATTTTATCCCCTTCAGGCATGGAACAAGGACAGTATGACTGTTTCAGGGGGAACATTTCCTCCTTGCAGTTTTATTTTGTTCATTGCATTCTAAAAACCATACGAAGACCACGTGCAAAATACAGCAGGGATCAAACTTTCTTCTTCCCCCTCTCTCCAAGGTGTTTAAGGATGGATTTATTTCTAATGCAAGTAGATATTGCAAACTATGCAGTTAGCTGCTGTGTCAAGACATTAAATTTGGTCTTGTGGAATGTGCCTTGGTGCCACCAAGGCTGCAGAAACCAGGCAAGTGACAAAAATACAGAGTTTATAACACAATAGCCTCACAGATATCGAGGGGGGTTTGCTGCACAGCATGGTAGGGGCAGAACTGATGCCTGCTTGCAAGGGTGGAACTGCTTTTGCAGTTGTGAAATCTGGGTCTGCAGCACACAGCAAAGAGCATTGTTTGTTACTTGACTGAGTCTTGCTGTACAGATTTCTGCCCTGATTAGTTGCAGGAATCAAATAGAAAAATAGAAGTTGCAAAGTAAACATGTACAGCTAGTTCTCAAGATAAATATTCACAAGCTGGGAGAGGAAATCTCCAATGTTCTGGAAATACTTTGTGCTATGTTCACTTTTCCTAGGGTTTTTTGTCCATATATAACCCCTTTTGATGCAACTCGTGTCTGATCTTTTTGCCTTTGCCATAGTTCTAATTTACGCCTCTTTCATCTGTGCTTGGCCGAAAAAGCTTCTTGCAGGCATTTTTCAGGTGTTAATTCTGGCAATTTTTCCTTGCAGACCAAACGCTGCTCTGGTTTCATGTCTGTTTTAGGATGGAGTTAAAAATTGCTTAATCTCACAGATTTTCTTGAAATCTTGCTTTGTTTTTTAAACACTGCTCTGGCACATACACTTCTTGACTAGGCTGCTGTCCAGTGTTGTCCATTGCCCTACATAGCTTAAGGGTCAGTCACCTTGTGACTTTATTCCATCAGTTTTTAATGGAATATTTTAAACTTGAAAATAGGTTTTGATGCATTTCTAATGAGCTGGAAGGCATTTGGAGTTTTGTTTCAGGAAAAAGTACACTGCACAATTGTTCTGCTTACTCAGAGGCTTAGTTTTGGCTTGGCTCAGGCCAGTGTGCTTGTAGGGGATTTGTTGTCACTGGAGCAAGGTTAGCTGCTGTGATAAGTGCTTGCCACTAGGACTTTTAGCCACAAATAACTCAAATACCCTTCCAGGGAACAATAAAAAATCACTTTGTGTTGGTGGGGGAAATGTTTATTAAATGAGTCTCTATCTCCTCCTCTTTCAAAATAAGGGATTTGTTACGGATGGCATAAAAGAATGTAACCTCCAGAGTCTAGTTATAAAACTCAATGCTATTGTAAAAGTACTAATATAAAACCAGATTGTGGTTACTGAAGTTAGGTGTCCAGGGATGTTTTGAAATATTTCGGTTTCAAGTGCAAATGTGTGTAAAAAAGGAGTGGTATGGTTGAGCTTTGTGTGGGTTTTACTGGGCAGTAATGCAGAGTCTCTCAGTCAGTACTCCATCCTAAGGGGCATCTGGATAAATGAGGATATAGAAGATTCTGATGTTCTTGGCAGCTTGAGATACCATCTTCTACTAAATTGTTTTACATTACTTTATTCATTATGCTAAGGAAAGTGCCTTAAATCATCCTATAAAACTCCCATGAAAGGGCTATCCCACTGATAAGGAACCTGTCTGGCTCACTCATTTGTGAGAGAGCTTGTAACTGAGAAGAAAGTATTTTTGCATTTCTGCCTGGGTTTTTATCTCTGCTCTGTCCTTATATTTGATACATCCCTTGTATATCTGTCCTTAAAACAGTAGAGTCCTCTGGCTTCTTAAAGAATGAGAATATCTTGCCAGTCTTCCCATCTTGCTAAAGAGAAAGGATTTTACTTCTGTTGTCTGTCTCTTTACCTCAAGTCTCCTTAGTGTTGCTCTTTCCTGAACTACTTTACTACTTGTATTTGCTACTGATGCCACAGCTTTGCCAACTCCACTGTTGTCTGCAAAGTTGGGAACCATGGTACAAAAGGATTCAGTCTTGGTAATTTCTCTCCTATATATCCATGCAAGATGGACAAAGAATGGTTCAGAACTGATTTGTGCAAATTCCTAAAGAATCTCTCCTCATATAATAGTGTAAAAACCAACTCAAATTCTAATGGTTTGAATGATGTAAATATGATGATCTTATCCTAAATATCTTCACACTTGCAATGTTTTCTTCCTAGAGTAGGGAAGTGAGTATGTTAATACTTTGATCACATTCTGGACTTTTTTCTAAACATTTTGTCCCATTTAGAAGAAAAGGCACTTTTTGGAGTTGTGACTCTGTAACAGCCCTATTTGTTACCTGTTCTGGCAGTGATTTTGCACATTTTGTTTCCACAGAATACCCAAAGTGCGTGTTCTGGAGGATGAAGAAGGCACCAAAGAGATTGAGCTGTCTGATGACCCTTATGATTGTATTCGACTTAATGTAGATGAGGTGCCCTGTATTGTCACACTGAGCAAAGTAAGCCTGAGAAATTTCTGACTTCAGTTTCTGTTCATTCCACCTGCCCTTTATTCTTTCCCTAGAGATAAAATTTCTGTCAGAAGTGGCCAGTGTACACTATGTAGACGTTTGGTTTTGGCCTCTTAATTAAGAACTTTCACCAAATAAGGGGGTTTTTTGAATGTAGGTTTCTACTTGATGCATTCTTAAACTGCATCTTCGTGTATGCAGAAGAGTTGTTTATTGTTTTTCATCTATTCCTTGCTTAACATCCAGAGCAGCAGATACTTCAGTGTGTTAGAACAAGTGACCATTACTGTGAGTTGCAGAGGTTTGTGTGATCTGCCTGGAGTCACATGGCGAGTATTTGTAGGGTCAGGACTCCATTTCCATGGGTGCAGTACTGTCCCTTTCCTTTCAAACAGGTTTTCCATATGTAGCACACAGCTAACACAGTTGATTTTATGGATGCTGCCTTTACCATTGCAAGCGTTAGTTGCTTGCTTGTTTACCTGAAAGTTTGCTTGGCATTTCTTTTTAAGCAAGTTGCATAAACAGCAGAGGGGCCATCACTGAAGGGAGGGCTCACCTGAGCCTTGGGAGGTGTAATTTTCAACGAGAGGGAAACAAACTCCATGCTTGGAGTAGGGTGGAAAAAGGGAATGTGGAGTTTCATATACATGAAGGGATGGTAGAGAGGAAAACAGCATGAAATAGAGGCTGTTTACTGTGCTATCAGGTCAGTCTCAGACTGCTTTCAAAGGCCACAAGATATTAGGATGGGAGACTGTAGAGTACTAAAAAAGCTACCACTTACAGTGTAACTTCTTAATGGAAGTGCTTAGAAAACTGCAAACTAATACATCATTTTGTCACTAACTTACAGATTGGATACAGGCATGTGGTGGATGCTACCCTTCAGGAAGAAGCCTGTTCTTTGGCAAGCCTGCTTATTTCTGTGACCAGTAAAGGCACCCTCACTTCTATGAAGAAAGTGGGGAAGGGTAGCCTGGATCCTGAGAGCATTTTTGAAATGATGGAGGTAAGGAGTTTTGAGCAGTTGACTGTCTTGGATGATAACTGGATGAACTGGAACTTGAGTGTATGGAAAGCTGCAGTAAGGACTTTCATAGCAGAGAGTTTGGTGCTTTGATTAGGTGCAAAAGAGACTTTATAAAGGTCACAGCCAGTGTCTTTGAAGCAAATTCTAATGTGAATGGACATTATATAAAATTTTGAGATGCCTGAAATGTATGATACTCAAATTTGTTTCAGGCAAGTACTTCACAGGTGTAAGGCAGTAAAGCTTAAGCTGATAAACTTTTGGATTAATTTTAAAGAACATCTTCCCTCTTTTACAGTCTCTTAAAAACTGAAAGAGCAAGACTTTTAACATGGTAAAGTCCCTATAAAAGTGGATATGGTGTTTTGAATTGCTAGTGCATGGTGTTCTCTTCTAGCACAACTCATTGGTTTTATTATAAGCTCACTGTTCTCATTTTACTGTTGTTTTTCTTTGCTTCTTTATTGAGTTTCTGAGCTGCTCCTACTTCATAAAAATACTAGTATCTGGCTCTTGACCACATCCATGTAAGAATTCCATTTTAAACCTTTCTTCAGGCTCTTCTTAAATCTGTTCTCCAGTGTAAATTCTCATGCCTGAGTTTGGCCTTGAGCATGAGACAGAAACAGGTTTTGAACTTGGAAGGCAGAATGAAAATTAGATACTTCAAGCTGACTCGGTTTCCTAGAGAAACAGGACTAATTTCAGCATGGCTGTAGTGAGGAATGCAGAAGTTGGAGCCAAGTCTGACAGCAGTTGGCCTCAAGTGGGAATTACATGCTGAGTATATATGGAATTTGGATGTCATGCTGTCAATACAGAGTGCTAATCTTCGTGGTACCAGTGGAGTTTTTATTTGTGTTCAGAGATGCCACTTTCCCCCTTACCTGGGTAGAGGGATGTTATCTCTAACCTGGCATCTTAAAGAAACCAAACTTCCTGTGGGCATCTGATGTGTCTTTCTTGATGAATTTTATGTCCAATGCTAACTAAATGTCATAGAAAACTTGAAGTTTTGGGTCTAGGGCAGTTAGAGAGATCAGTGCTTAAGTCAGATACAGGTTCATAGAGAAGCTGGCCTCTGTGCAAGTTCCCTGCACCAGGCTTTGATCAGAGCCTCTGTTTTGATCACCAGTTTCACTCTACATTGAGCCCTAAATGGGAAATGAACTTCTGCAGTTCCACTGTATACCCTGCCCCCAAAGGCTGTGCCTGGGGTTGTGTAATGCTCTTCTAAGCACTGGTCAGAGGTGTATAGGGAAGGTCACCACGGGACATCTTCAAACCATCCTGTTCTGTGAAGAACTTCAGTGAACTTGTCCCTGCTTGTTGGTGCAAGGAGTTAAAAGCTTAAGCTGATCATTTGTGCCATCTCTCACTTGCTTTGGAAGAAGTCTTCCCTCCTGGATGTTGAGCACTTTGAAGGAGTGAGAGATAAAGCTGATCAAAAAAAACCCAAGATATTTTCTGGAAAGTCAGAGTTTATCTGTTTGGTCCTGCCTTAAAATCAACAGTCTGATTAGGATGCCAAGAAAAGCAGCCTGGGAGTGTCCAGTGGAGGAGCTGCATAACCTGTATTTGACACCTCTGTTCCCTCATGATTTGGCTGCGAGTCAGAGAGCGCTCAGCTTTTCCTGCCTTGTAGAGAACAGATATTCTAGAATACATCTCTTAGGAAGGGAGTTTCGTGGAAAAGTTTTGGGAAGCTTCCAGCATTAGGCTTTTTTTTTCCTGAGTTTATGACATCTGGATTAAGAAAGCAACAGTCTTGTGTCAATAGTCAACCTTCGCACAGTTCCCACTCACTTTGATGTGGTGTGTGTGACATTGTCCTGCATTTGAGGAGCAGAATGCAGAAAGTGTATCACTCTTGGGACTCTGAACTGCTGCAGTGATCTTTGTCCCAGTGCAGAGCTGTAAGAGTTCTTGTCTGTGCCCCTCTTTATTTAGCATGACTAGGATTGACAGCTACGCTGCTGCATCAAAGCTCTTCCCAAATTTCATTTGGTACCATGGGCAATGTTCTGTCACCTGGTTCTTCAATTAGAAATTCACAGCAATTGTCACCAACAGCTGAGAGAGCTTTGTGTCACTGTATGGCAGGCCTAGGCACAGACCAGGAGATAACAACTCAGTTTCATATAATCTGCCTTTGGCTCTTTAGGGGTGGGTGGATTCTCTTCACCTCTGTATGGAGTCCATATTTCAGATCATTTAGAGAAACCCTGAGAAAGCTTTAATGGGCGCCACTGCCTTAAGATCTTTATTTCAGCATTGCCCAATGTTTCCTTGCCCTGTACCTTCCCCGGTACAATTGTGCATGTGGAAAGAGTAAAGGCTGGTATCAGAGCTAATCCTGGTGGTTTTCCACCACTAGAGTTTATTTCTGTAAAGAAGACATTGTGTTAACCCCTTTGAGGTCCTTGGACAGCAGAGAATTGCACATCATATGAAAGATCTGCCCATAGACTGATTTGGTGATGAAGCTGAGGTTCATTTTGGGCTTCCCTGGGATAGGACACAGTGTTGAGCTTCTCTAAATTCTCTCTGCTGATTCTGAGCATCTTCAGAAATGTTTACTGAACTTTCTATTAGTAGGCTGCTTTGCTGGTCAGGTATCTCTTGTCCTCTGGCAGCTGGAATATTGCTTCATGCTGTGTGCTGACTAATTTGAATGTGTGCTTGTGCCTGATGTGAATTTAATTTGTATTCCTGGGTGATCCAGCAGTGCACAGATCTGGTATTAATGAACACAGAATGCTTCTCTGATGAATGAGAGCACTGCATTTATGTGTGCATTTTCCCAAAACTTAATCAAATTAAAATGAAACTTCCATCACCATTATTTTTCTTAATTAAAAGCGTATTTTTATGATACCAGCTGGTGTATATGAATCATCAAAGGGAAAATATTTGTCAAAAGGAAGTGTTCTGTAAGAGTTGTCTTCCTGCTAATAAGCATATGTGTCACTTTTGTTTTGCTTTCTTTGCATTGCAGACAGGACAAAGAGTAGGCAAGTCACTGCACATCGCCCTTCAGAAGATTTTGGATGAAGAAGAGAGTTTGGGGACCTCACGGCCAAAAGTTGGATTTCTGGGATGAGTTGTTATTAAATGGTCAAAACTGTTTTTAATTGATTGTGTATCTTCTGTGTCTGTATATAAAGAATTTTTTTTTGTTGTAGTACAGTTCTCCTTCTGGCTAAGAGGCTTTTAAAATGTTATTAAATATAAAAAAGCTACAGTTAAGTATGGATAAGCAAATTAGAGATGTTTTCTGTACAGGTGACTGTCAGCACCAGGAAAGCACACCAGTGGCAATTGATGCATTGCCTGGGAAGTACCTGAGTCTGTTTTCAAGAGTGGCTAGTGTACATTCCACTTAATTCTGTTAGCACATCTTCCACTTCTGTCGACCAGCTGCTGTGTTCTAGAATGTACACAGGGCTGTCTTTGGTGCAGCACAAATGAGAATAGCACTAGGTGGAAGCCTTCCTTCAAATTACCTTACTATTCTTTGGATAAAATGTGGTTAGATTTTACTATAAATAAAACATGGTACCAAGTTTCCACTTCGTATTTTAAACCAAGATTTCTTTGCCCACTAGAGCTCTACCCATCCCTTTTGCCAACTGGTGCAATAGCAGCCTAGCCACAGCTCCTCACCGTGGCTAAGGAGAAGGGGCATGGCTAAAGTAGAAGGGAAAATAAGGTAATTTTTAAGAGTTAGACAATTCAGCTGGAAAAGTGTAGTGACTGTCAGCAATGATCCTTCCCAGGGAAAGGCAGAAGATGACAGGCATGCTGACAAGTTGTATCACCAGGTGTTAAAAGCAGTGGATTCCCTCCCTACATCAACTGGTTGGCCCAGCAAAGAGTAAGAGCTGTTTATTTGCCAGGATGGGAGGAGACAACAGATGGAAGAAATCAAAGGAAGAAGCGGATTTTTGAGAAATTGATACTTCAGCTGCATGTATAGGAAGGATCATTTTGAACAAACATGGCAGAAATTGCAATAATCATCCAAGAGCAAAGTTTGCCAAATGTCCTGTTTTAATTTCATAATATCGGATTAAGAGCACTCTCTTGACTTTGACATGTTTGGTGGGGAAAAGGGGAAGGCTTTTGCTGAAGGAGAGCTGTAGGACAGAACATATTACTAATAATCATGATCATGTTAAAATACATGGAGTACTTAAGGGGCCCAAATCTCTTCAGCCCTTTTCCTAGAGCTCACTCACAGAGTCATTCAAGGTAACTGCAGTACTGCTGTGTATTGTACAGGTATGTGTAGCCACTGCTATAACAAGCAGGCAGGTTAAAAAAACCCCAAACTTGTCCCCCACAGTATGCCCAGGATGTGTATTTGAAGAGGGGACTTTTTCCATACCTTAAGTAATGGATTAGGTAGGTTGTGATGGTAATAGAGCAAATAATAGAGCCAAGAAGTGACAATGAGTATACATAACATCTTTAAGCACTTCAGTAGAGTTATTCTGTGTGAGGCAAACACTCACCTGACATCAGCTTTATGGTAGCTGTGATCCATTCCTTGCCATGCAAAGCTACTTGTGAAAACATAAAAAGAAAACTGAAGGGAGAAAAAAACATTTCAAGTACCTTAGACTTCTCACAGGAAGTTTTTGTTTGATCATGTGTTGTTTAATGTTTCAGAAAATGGTTAATCTAGATGAGATTGCAAGCCCTGAACCTCAGCCATTCTCCGAATAGCTGTTGCCTGTTTTATTACAGATTTGTGGTTGGATACCAAAATGCTGCCCTGAGTTATACTCAGGATGAGTTTTGTAACATGGTATTAATAGTGTATTTCTACATAGCCTTCCAGCTGAAGGATCTCCAAGCGTTTTGCAAGTTACATCATTTAAGATGCTTCTTGTTCCCTCTCCAGACTCTTTTAATTTTAAATTTAGTTTTATGAGAGGTGGAGGTGCTGGTGGGAGAAACATTACTGTGTTTCAAGCATGTTAACTGACCCCTCTGTGGAGGTGAACACATGTGCATTCCCTTTCCACTTAATAAGGATAGCAAGTATTTAGCCCTCTGAGGTCCAGGATACCCATGTGCTCACAATACCTAGAAAGCAAACTCTTGGTACCTGAGAATCTGGGGTTGATGCCAGCCCAAGGGACTCTGTGGAACAGCTGTGTGTACAAAAGTGGCTACCATGGTCACAAAATTTTGGTGCCAGGCACTTCCTCAGAGCAACACAGTAAATTAACGTGGTGAAAGCATCTGCAGTGCCTCCCCTAAGCATGCATGTCCTTCCCCAGGTCTTCTGTGGCTGGGTAGGCAGGCACAGAATGAATTGGGGCTCTCAAGGGGTGCTGTTCCTGCTGTACTCACTGCTTCCCATCTGTTGGCATGGAAAAGCAGTGGGGTGGAGTGTGACCCCAGTTCAGACTGGGTCTGCTTCAACCCTTGAGATACAAATAATGAGCCTGGCCAAAAGCACTGTAGAGCTGCTAACTGGTCTCAGCTGCCCCTGGAGCTTTGCTGCTACCAGCTCATGTCCCAAATGGATAAACAAAGCTCTGACAGGGGTAAAAGGTCTTACAGCTCTCCCAGTTGATATAATGTCTGCCAAGAAGTCTTTGAGACTGTGGTTCTCAGGCTTGCTAAGGGCTATGCTGCCCATTTCTATTTCCTTAGCTCCCTTTAACCGCTCCCTTTTATTCCAAACAAAAATAGCAGATTATTTTAATAGAGACTTCAACTGAGAATGCTCCTGTTCCCATCTGGGCTGGTGGAAAGTTCCATGTGTTGCAGTGCAGATACTGCCACGTTTTCATTGACTCGAGTCCAGTAGAACTAAGAGGAAACATCTGTGGAGAGGGATAGCTCTCTGTTTGTCCCAGAAATTAATTGCTTCTGCTGGGAATGTCGAGAGGCTGAAAGCTGTGTACTGGAGATGGGGAGTCTAGCAGATCCTGCTGGGCTTCTGCTCAGGTTGCCTCGAAAGCACACACTTCAAATGTACCTGTTTCCCAGGGACAGTCCCCATGGAGCAGGAGAAAGCCGGGCTGTAGGTCAGTGGACCTGGCAGATTTACCAAGCCCAGGAATCCCGTCATGGGCCAGCGTTTTGCAGCTACAGTTCAACATTGCAGCTGTGTGGTTTGGGGAGGAGAGGGGAGCTCGCTCTGCCCTGTGGGCAGGGGTAGAGGCAGTGGGGAGGAGCAGGGCTGTGCCACCTGCAGTCAGGCTTTGTCAAGATGAGTTGATGTGAACCACAGCTTGCTCACAGCTCCTGTGAGACTGGAGCGTGCAAGTCTCTCTTCCAGTGATTCAGCACCCTGATTTGACATAGGTAATAGGGTGTTCCTGCATTTTCTTTGTAGATAGGAATGGACTGAGATTTACCCACTTCTGTTAGAACTGCCTCCAGCTTTTCTTCTGAACTTCAGCAGGTGCCACTGCCCTCCTCAGCAGCAGGATGTTCTCCAGCCCTGCTGTGGCCCTGGTTCACCTGCCTGTGGTGGGCAGCCACTGAGACCCAGAGAGTGGAAGAAGCAAAGCTATGGCTGATGAGATCTGAGTGCTCCAGTCCTGACCCCAGAGCTCCTTTCCTTTAACACACTTGAGCAGAATGCAAGGGCAGGTCTGTGAATGGTACTGAGCCTCTTCAGCCATCAGCCTCTGTGTTATTTTCCCTGCTCCCCAATCCTTTGTCTCCTAGTGCACTCCTGCCTGGTTGCACTCCCTGCCCGTGTGAGGCAGCTTTTCCTTCTAGGGCAAAACGTGGTTGCTCCTGTTAGCTGTGCCTCACAGAGGCTTCTTTTCCTTTGGTGAGGTCCCAGGCTCCCAGTGATGGTGCTCAGCCACAGCAGGGCACTTTGGTACCTGC
>JAWWMP010000081.1:44622331-44652463 GCA_035047865.1 Dendrocincla tyrannina
TGGTACCTGCCTCCCCACAGAGAAACTGCAGTGCCTTTGGATAAGCTGTGTTTCCAGCTATCTAGTAACAAGAACATTTTTGCTGCAAAACAACATTAGAATCTCAAACATGCTGTTAATGACTCCCTGGTGATGATTTCAACCTCAATTTCACCAGCTGGAAAACTTTTTAGTAAAGCTGTGGTTATCTTTGAAGCTCTGTGAACATCTCTGTTGCCATCCTCTTTTTCAAGATTTGGGTAAGATCAGCAGCACAGGCACACCTGAGTTTTCATGTCACCATCATTTGTTGGTGAGATTTCATCTCACTCATTTAGACCGAGATCATCATAGTTGCTGCAGCCCCTTATCTTGTATCTTTGGAGGGGTAAGAGGAAATGAAGTCTCAGCCCCTTTTTGATGTGCAGAGGCCCTTCTCCACTCAGCTGGCAGGGCAGGGACCACAGCCAAGCCAGTAGTGCTCAGGTGCTGGAGCCACCAGCCTGCAGGTCCTCCCTTCCACAGGAGCTCTCCCACCACATGTTCTCACTGTGTTTTGTCAAATGGTAAGTTTTGGTATTTCTGCAGTTGGAAACACATGGATTGAAAAGTCATGATTTAAGTCCTACCTCTTTTCTTTCCTCCCAGACACTGACTTTAAACTGATGAGGCTTTTCAAGGGCATAGCTTGCTTTCTTCTTGCTGTCTGATCATGCAAACTTTTCTCTACATTCAAAAAATGAAGGAAATCCCGGGGCTGATGTTGCAGGTTTTTTACAATCCCTAACTGAGCACCCACAGCGATAAGAAAGTAAACCACTTGCTCAAAAGTGTAATAATGTTCAGTAAGAGCAAAATCTGACAGAACAGTCTGCTTGCCAGTCCTAAAATACTGACTTTAAGTTCAATGGTGACTGTTTGAACTGATGCTGTGGCAGGCATTTTTGTGCAGCCTGCTCAGCAAACCTGCACAATTAGGAATTCTTACAGAGTTTTGATCTTAGATTTAGGCACTGGACTGCAGTTTTCCTTTGGCTGTTTGGACTTTGGGACGTGGATGATGGGCAGAAACACAAAGCAGTAAAGGCAACCAGATTTACCCCTAGCCCCCAGGAGCTGCATGCTCCAAACAGAAGGGAGCATGAGTCCTTTGGTGCAGCTCCTTTGGAAACAGGAGAATTCTGAGCAGCTTATACTACTTGAGTTCAAGTAGGGTTGAGTTTAAGGCCTGAAGATCTATTGTAGCACAGATCCTTCTGTCCTGTGGCTCTTGGTGAGCGTGGGGGAGGGATGTGAGCAGTGCTTGCCATGGGATGTGATGGGAAGGTTCCCTGCTTAGGCTCAAAGCCAATTTCCTAAAGTTGACGCTGAGGATAACATTTTGGCAAAGTGCTGACTCCTTGGTTTTCCTCATCATTGTCCTCATGAAAACCACCCTTTCCTGAACTATTATTGCATTTATTCTCCGTTTTTCTTCTCAAAAAACAATGATCCATAGATTTGGCTCTTTCCATTTTAACCTGTTCCAGTGTTTATGCTGGTGGAAATCAGGAGTGATGCCAGCACGAGTTCAGGCAGCGGCTAATTAATATCAGAGGTTTTCTTCTGTGAGCCCCATTTCCTCACAGCATGATTTTTACTGTCCGCTGCTGTTTCTCTCCTATTCCTCTCTGAGGTTGCTGCGGTGCTGCTGAGACACAGATCCCAGCCCTGCAGAGTGGATTTGGTCGAGGGAGCAGAAGGATGAAACCCACTGTGCTGCCCCAGCCATGGCCAAAACACGGAGCTGCACAGCTGCTTTGGGTGTCCCCTTTGCCCTCCTGCTGTCAGTGCTGGTGGAGGAGGCAGGAGCATTCCCAGAGGATGGGGTGCTGAGGGCAAAGAGCGAGCATCATTCAGCATTGGGGGGGCTGCCTTTGCACTGAAAGCTTAGCCTTGAAAGGCCAGGTCTGCTAATTGCTGATCTTGATAATAACAGTGTGAATACTGTTATCCAGCCCACCTTGCACTTTCCAGCCATTGTGTGGAGTCACTGCCTCGCTTCTTGGCTTGGCAATACCTGCTCTTTTCCTAGGAGCCAAAGCAAAACAGCCTCTGATCTCGCTGCCCATTTCCTTGCCTAGCTGGGCATGAAATCACAGGTCTGCATTGCTGCCAGGAGCATCCAGCTTCCTTTTGTGGGCCTATTCCAGCCACTGTTCACTAATGAAACCCCTCCAAATCCAGCATCACAGCCTGCTTACTGGGTTTCCCAAAGCCACGTAAACTTTTCTGACTGCCTCCCTGCGGCCCTGGGGGTGTTTCCATAAGCATAGGTACTTCTGCCCTCTTTTCTTCATCTCAAACCAGTTACCTTACCACTAACAGGAGCTATTCTCTCTCTCTGACCAGGAGACCAGGCTTGAAGCCAGGGAGTGAAGTACTTTTACTGGGAAGTAAAATCCCTAATTGCACAGATGTCAAAAATCATGGCCAAACTCTGTTTTCTTGGCATAATTTTAGTGCTTTGCTGATGACTTCCAGTTGTATTAGTTCATCTAATAAAAAGGATTACCTCTACTCACCTCCCACACCTCCCTTACCTAAAAAGCATGAATCATTGGGATCTCAAAAGCATGATGTCTGCCCAAAGAGCCAACAAAGGACCATTGATAGCCCCTTATTTAAATGGAACTGCAGCCTCTGGCTTCAGCAGGAGACTGGGCAGGGGATGGGCTGGGTACAGGTGACTGTTCTCTATAGCATCCTCATTCTGGACCCACTGCAGGGATACTTCAGCTTCTTCCCCTCATTTGGGTTTGTGGCAGTTTATGAGCTTTCATAATGTCAAGGATTTTTTTTTTTCAGAATTGGGGCAAAATCCTCTGTGAATAGATATCACAGCCAGAGACAAATGTTTTGAGTCTACTTATTTTCATTTTCCCCTTCTTCAAGAAACCTGATGGTGGCATGCAGCACAGGACCTGCTGGCTGGTGAGGAGAGAGGCCCCTTTGGTTTGGACCTGTTCTTCAGGAGCTATTGGAAAGCCACCCTGCCCTTCTTGTTTCCTCTGGGCAACAGCCTGGTGGGTCCCAGACACACAGTAATCTGTGGTTAGGGATCACTGTCAGACTCCACACCAGAGCCACCCGTTTCATGTACAGCAGCAAAGGGAACATTTTGGTTTTTTCCTCAGCTTGGCAGGACATGAATCAAAGGAAAGGCAGGCGAACATACGTGGAGCCAAGGAAAGCTGGGCTGAGTTACCAGAACTACTTTCAAGTGTTAAGGGAAGGGAACATGTATGTGTATGTAGGTGTCTGGCATCTGTTGGGCTCCATCCTATTTTGGGATAGTCCAGGCAGGAGAACAGTAAATCCCCAAAACATCTATTTTCTGGCTTAAATTTGAGTGAGAGTAGGTGCGTGTGGTAAAGGGCAGTGAAAATCAAACCCATTCCTCCTTGGCTTCAAAAGCTTGGACTGCAAGGGAGCTTCTGTTCAGGTAGGACATAGGGCAGAGTTTTCCTTATTCAGCAAAAGTGTGAGGCAGGGTAGCACAGTGGTGGCCAAACTAAATCAGTAACAGCTCTTTTTCCAGCCACACCCCTGTGTATCCTTTATGCTCCTACAACTCCAGTGGTTCACATTGTGCTGGGTGGCATCTTGCCTTAAATAATCTGAAAAGTTTTAAGGTTAATGACACTTTGTTCTCCAAAATGCCCATTCCTTCTCTCCTCTGTCTAAATGAGTTTCCTCCCCTTGCTCAGACTGCTGCTGTTCCTCCTGCAGGAAGGGCTCACCTGCTTGTGCTGCACCACACGAAAAGGCAGGCAGTGATCTTGGTTTAGACTGCAGGGCTGTTCTGCACAGCCCAGCTGGTCCAAGAAGTCGGTCTGGGACCCTGCAAGGGGGTCTCGGGGAGAATGGCGTTTCGTAGAACATGTTCCCCCACTCATCCCACTCATCTGTTACAGCTCTAGGGGTATTTAAAAGCCAGAACGTTCCAAGAACTGAGTGAAACCACTAATTTTAAAATATTTTTTGGCCACCTAACCACACAGGTGGCCCTGAGGAAGACTCTTCATGTGTTCAACCTGACTCAGGGGCAGTGGGTGTGAAGCATCAACCAGCTTTTCAGAACCACTGTGCCTCATCAAGTGTCTTCAGTGCTTTGGCACCCTTGGCCATCCTTCAGATTCTGAACCCTGGCACATGCCAGGTTTCCTAAGTGCAAAGTGCACCTGAAAGCAGAAAGAGAAGTAATCCAGCACCAGGCAGAAGCAATCCAGTTGGTCTATAGAGATAGAGAAGCTTTCTTCTTCATGGGACATCTGCAGTAGCAGGTCAAACATCTTCCCAGTGTTCTTCATCCATGCTTTTGCCCAGGCCTGCCAAAACATTGCCCCTTAGGTGTAGAGGCTGAGATCTCACCTTCCTGCTGCCTGGTGAGGTGAGGCAGAGCTAAAACAACCCTCCATCTCCCAGTCAGAGCAATGGAAAGGGTTAGTCTGATCAACCTGATGAGCAGCCCTCTGGTTTGATTAAAACCTCTGGAGCTGAGGTTTGGTTTCTTATCCTACAGAACTGAGAGCAATTTTGGAAAATTAAAAGTACACGAAGCCACTGTGTGGTCTGGTGGTTGGGATGCTTTTGCCACCAAAAGAGTCTCACACTCCTGGAAGGTGCCACTCAGTCCTCTGAGGTCTAAATGTGATGCTGCTGCTGGGCAGCTCCACAGCACTGACCACCCCTGTCCTTGGAACAGGAACTGCCACAGGAACAGAGGACAGCATGACAAACACAGCTCTCCTCATTCCAGAGGGTGGGAATTGCCATGAGGAGATTGATTTACACTGGGACTGTCCCAGAAATGCTAATTCAAGCCTGGGAGTGGGAGCCACACTCTGTCCCCAGGCGTCAGCACAAGGAAGAGGGATGGACAAACACCAGGGCAGCCCCTGCTGCCCCCCCGACCCCAGCAGGTCCCACTGCCAAGGAGGGCTGTCACCAAGCTGCCCCTCACATAGATACAGAGCAAAGCCTTATCCTGCAATAAATCTGGGAGCTGGGCAAGAGCAAAGGCACAGTCACACACACCACAGGGCTGCTGTACAGGGCAACTCCGTTTGGAGTGGTGGAATCCCAAAGATAGAGGTCAAAACCTACACACTGGAAGCTTCCATCAAACTGTGACTAAGGGCAAACAATATTGCCGCTGGGGAGAGAGCAGCTGGCTGTCATGGGATGGCTCTGCCCACAGCAGGCAGGACTACCCACCACGTGCATCCCATGCCTGCAGCAAGGGACCCTCCAGAGGCGACCCCGTGCACAGCTGGGAAGAGGCGGGCATGAGGTACCAGTCTCATCTCCCGTGGACAAGCAATGATGGCAGGACAACCCTACCAAAGCCACAATGGAACTAGTTTCTTGAGGTGCAAGAGCTATGCTACATAAATCCTACTGCAGAAAAAAAACAACTTCTGCCCCACCATGGCTGTGCTCAGGCTGGGGGGGCTCACAGCAGCCCCTTGTAGTGGGGTTAAACCAAACCTCTCCATGCTGGGTCCTGTGTCACACCACGGCAGGGACCAGGGCACTCAGTCCCCCCATGCACTCCCCTCTGCCCCTGCTGGCGCTGGCAGCATCCCTTATGGACATCCCTTCTCAGGTGGCCCCTCTCTGCTGCCTCAGCCACCCAAAGGCTGCCTCACACCTCCTGTTGCTGTTGCCATCTCTGACACACAAGATCCAACTCGTGGCGTTTTGCTAAAATCCCTAGGAAATCGTTCCAGCTATACCCCCCCCACCAGCCTTCCCTTATGTTTAGCTTAGCAGACTTTCAACACATTCATTCCCTTCTTTTTTTTTTTTTCTTCCCTCTTTTAACAAAAACAAGCAGCGGGCTAAGAAACGCAATCCCTCTGGGGTGTTGTCAGCCTTGGCCGGAGCCTCCTGAGCTCCCCCCCAAAAATAAAAAGGGCCGGGAGGCTGCGCTGGCCGGGGCTCAGCGGGCGGCTTTTTTGGGATAGTCATTCCTGCCTCCAGCCGCTGTCCGAGGGCAGAGGGAGCCGCTCCAGCTGCAGACGGCAGCGGCATGGCTCTCCGGACAGCCTGCCTCCTCCTCCTCCTCCTCCTCTGCCTCCTCTGCCTCGCCCAGGTGTGCGGCCAGCAGAACGGCAAGGGGCGGCAGAAACCCGCGGCTGCCAAGAAAGGTGAGGATAAGCGGCAAGGAAACCTTTCCCGGCAAGGAAACCTTTCCCGGCAAGGAAACCGTGGGGGTGGGTGGGATCAGTCGGCATCTTTGGGGCATTTAATGGTGCTTTAACGAAACTCCTTGGGAAAGCAGCGAAAAAACTAATAAAGGGTCTTATTTCTTGTGTAAAATAAGGTGTTGAAAGGGTTTCGGTGGGTTCCTGCCTTGAATAAATGTGTTGGGACGGCTTGGTCTGAATTTCAGAGGGCAATGCATTTTCTGTATTCTCTGTAAGGTATGTCCCAAAGCTGATTCCTCTGCTGAAATCTCCCCTTCTACAGCCCCACACCCTTCTCATTCATTTTTCAGAAGGAAGTCAGAGGCAGATGACAGACAACTGATTTGGAGACAAGAGCAGGCTGAGAAAGCATAATCCATTAAATAGCAGCAGGGTTCTTCATTTAAAATCGCTGGCCTCGGGTCTATGTATCATTGCACATGAACTCCGAGGGCAATGCACAAAATAAGATTGCCTAAGTTTTATTTTCCTTAGAGTGTTTTTTGGTATTTTGTTACTTTTCTCCTCCTTTTTTGCTGCTGTCCCGTCCTTTCCCCCTCTGACTCGGGGCACGTTAGGTACAGGAGAAGGCAGGTAAGGAAGCAGCATGTGAACCTGCCTGCCTGATGTGTCTGACAGCATTTGCTTGGGCTTAGACCACTTCTGCAAGGCACTTTCCTGCTTGGGAAAAGTGGGAAGCAAGGAAGAAGCATCCCTGGAATTCGTTTGGCCAGGCTGCTTTCTATGCTCAACCAGTGGCTGTTTTTGTCAGATCCCACCCTTGAGAAATTTTTCCCTTTTCTATCATTAGATCTTTCTGTGAATTCACAACACAGCTGCTTATTCCACAGCTTATTTCCCAGGATGTAAAGTAGCAGAAAAAACAGTTTGTGAGTGTTTTCCAGAGCAAAAAATATACCCTTTGGGCTCATGTAGGGCATATACATGTATTGTACTCACTGGAGATATAAAGACATTTCTTGGAGAAATCCTATTTTAGATATGTATCTTAGAGACAGGAGAGAGACATTTCCTAGAGAATCCTATTTTTCCCTGTGTGTCATTGCAACTGCTGTTTGTAATCCATTGGTGACAAGGCGGGAGTAAAATCACCTTGACAGGAAAAATAGGCTCTGATTTAAAAACCTTTAAGGTTTTTGTCCTGAAAATCAAGCCATCTGGAACAGCTGGTGGCAGATTTTACTCTGAATTTCTTACCAAAGGAGACATTTTTGGGGGGAAAAGTCAAAACCCCAGCAACTTGGCATTTTTTGGCCAGTGGCATCCAGCCCTGCAGCAGATCAGCTGCCCTGCCTTTACTGGAAACTTCCAACATTTCTTGATTAATATTTTTCAGACTTTTACCAATGCCAGGGCGTGGGGAAAGGGAGGAAAGCACTAAAAATCCCCCATGCCTCCAGCCCCTCCCCACATCCGAGCCTGCCTGCCCAGCCACCACAAGGGCCAGGGCTCAGGACTCTTGCTCTGCTGGAACACCATTAACAACAAAGGCAGGTTGGCCCCATCCCATCCTCATCCCATCCTGGTACCCCCATCCTGGCTCACCCCCCACACTTTGCCAGGGAGGGTCAGGCAGGGCAAAGCCACTGGAGGTGTCTGGCTGAATTTATTTGCTTTTTAATCTATGCAGCCAAACCACAAGTGCTAGAAAAGAAAGCTCTGATTCAAACCAAGCATTTTAGTTTTCTTTTTGCTTTTCTTTTGTTTTGGGTTGGGTTGTTTTGGTTTTTTGGTTTTTCTTTTGTTCATTTGTTTTGCTTGAGGTTTTTTTTGTTGTGTTTTGTTGGGGTTTTTTTGTTGTGTTTTATTTTGTTGGGGTTTTTTTGTAATTACTGCTTATATTTGGATCCGCTTCAGAACAAAAACGGTGCTGTTTCAACATGAAAAAGCCAAACCACAGTGTTAAGGAAATGCTGAGACAGCACGGCCATTTTTTGCCTTCTGTTGGGTTTCTCCCCCTCAAATTGCTCCCCAGTTATGTTTCCAAATGCAGCCCTTCAGCAAACTCTCCCCGAGCCCTGATGTCTTGGCAGGCAGATGGGATTTGCCCTAGTCTGGCAGCTCTGAGGGTCTCACCCAAAAGGATGCCCAAGGGAGGCAGGTCATGGCACTCCTGCCTGGGGGGCAGTGACACAGGAGGGAGCCTCTTGCATAGCTCTCACATGTATTTCTAAGGAAACTGGAGCCAGAAATTGGAGTCCAGATGCTTCAATCAGTGGGTAGGGACTAATCTGGCCTCCACTCCTGATGCTACCCAAAATTTCGGTGTACTCTTGTAGTCTGCGTGTTCTTTCCTGAAAATTTACACTTTCAATGCCTGTGAACATTTACACTGAGATAAATCCATGTGGGTGTGTTTGGTCTCCTCTGATCTAGGGACAGACTGCAGTATGGGACCTGACTGTTCCAGCTGGGACATTCATGGAAATGCCTGCTGTCAGAAGAAATACGGATGGCCAGGGAGGTTTGATGACAGAGATTATAAATGAAAGCAATGCTCATTCCTCTGAGGAACAGAAACCTGTCTGGATGTCCAGGCAAAGCCAAGCAACCCATGTATAGATCCAAATTTCATATAGGAATAGTTAATTAAGAACAGAGGGGTTTGTTTGTAATTCATCATATAATTAGAACACAGAAAAGTGAGTGAGGGTTCCTATTTGCAGCATTAAATACATTTCTGGCCAGGCTTTCAAAACAGCAGGCTACTGTGACATCCTTCTGTGAGTCTCCTTTTCATGTCACCTCTGCCCACGTTAAATCCTGCTGGTCACAGCTGGCTGCACAAGGACTCACTCCAGATCCTGTGGGCATGCTGGGTTCAGTCGCAGCAAACCCAGACTGTAAACAGGCTTGATCCTGAGCTTGAGGAGGTGAGACTTGAGGGAATGACAGCACAAAGACAAAACCCTGCAGTAATAATATAGAAAACTCGATGCTTTGAGTGTAGCTGTGGTACTCACTTTGTAGCTGAAGAGCAGGCTAATCAGACCTGATTCTCCTCCTGACATCCCAGTGAATGCACTGCTATAGGAACATCTTATGGCCCTGGATTTGAAAATGAGGCAATGACAAGGGACAGGGAGCTTAGCTACTTATCAAGGAGATGTGTCACCTCTCATGGCAGGGACCCTCTAGGTGGAAACCCACCAGCAAACCCAGCTGGAACACCATAAGGAGCTGTCCCAGAAAGACTCATTGGCAATGGCCCACCATGGCCCTTGGATGTTAGTTAAACCTTAGAACATTTGTTCTGCTGCAAGACATGTTTGCATGGAAAAACAGAGCAGGATTAATTAGCCATTTCCCACAAAGTGTTTTCATTAAAGGCAGCAAAATAATAACTAAGGCCTCAATGTTAAGTGAATCCATTAAAGTTAATTGAGCAATGAGTAAAGCAGCTTAATGCCCTCCTCCTGATGAGTCTGGCTTTTCATAATCATGGCTCCATGTAATCTTTGGGCTGGTGATTTTGTTCTGCATCCAGGGTGCTTGCCTACTTGCCTGGCTTGGTGCCCCAACTCCCCATCTCCTTGACCCTCAAGGAAACCTGTCCTACTGCATTCGTGGGTGAACTGTCCCCTTCCCTTTCACCCCATGAAGACTACTAGATGCTTACAACAGGCGAGGCAAAGCAACAGGAGCAGCAAGGGTGGCGTAGTGAATACAAATGCCTCAGTATCCCATCTCCCAACACCTTCAAAGTGTATTGGTCCCTTTGCTTCTGGCTAGGAGAAATCCAGGTACTGGTTAATAGCTGGTTGGAGCTATTGCAGAGGCAACACATCAGCAAGACTTAAGCTTTAGTAGCAGCTGCAACCAACTGCCTGGCCAAAAAGGTGTCTTCTCACAGCAGGAAGGCAGCTCTGACCAGGTTTTGGGTACCTCCAGTAGGGTCGCTGGAGGTAGAGATGAGACAGAGGCAGCCTGAACTGGAAAAACTGGGTTGATAGTGGAACCAGGCTGGCAAACAAACGCTCACTCTGATAGATGTGCAAGGGGACACTGGTGTTGACTTTGTGGATTCCTTTTGTTTTTCCTTCTCTGAGTGCAAAGAAACATGGAGTTTTGATGATAGGAAGGGATTTTGGTGCCTCCCCTGGGATGTAACCAATGTTTGTGCTCTTTCCTTGACTTCTTCAACAGATGGTGTGAGCCTCAAAATGATTGAAGACCTGAAGGCCATGATTGACAACATCTCTCAGGAGGTTGCTCTGCTGAAGGAAAAGCAAGCGCTCCAGACAGGTAAAGAACTTGCTGAACAGCTCACAGCTTTTGCTTTGGGAGAGGAGCTGCTCATAAAAAGGCTACAATTTTGGCAGGAGGTGCCCCCAGCAACAACACAGGGAGAGAGGCGGGGGGATCAGAGCAGAGTGTGGGCTGACTGCAATTCCTCCAGGCATGTGAAACTCCTCAGGTAGCTAATGACAGGAATTGTGCAGTGTGGGACCCTCTCTTTATGTGCTAGATCTTCCCATTTGTGCAGCTGTGGATACTTCTATGACACTAAGCCAGATGTTCATTTTCCTTTATGAGGTGGAGGGATGGGTTATGGACTAGTCTGTGCTTTAATCAAATGGAGCTCATTTATTTTGCCTGAACCCCAGTGAAATGGTGAACTGCCCTCTTATACTTACCATGGTATAGCCCAGGGAACCTCACTGGTGGTCAGTTCCACCGTGCTTCAATAAACGTACACAGAGGACAGGCCCAAAATGTCCATCTTCAAGCCATTCTCCACAGTTACTCTGTGCAAACTCCACTGACATCAATAGGAGCGGGATTTGCAGAACACGGAACAGAAATGAGATGAAAATGCAAATTAAGGAGAATTTCCTCCTTAAAAGAAAAGGGAACACAAGCAAAATCAAGACTTTAGTTCCATGCTCACATTCATTGAGAAGTAATTGATTTGGATATTCATGTGTGGCTCTGATTAGGTACAGTACCTGTACCCTCAAGGTTTAGAGCTTAAAGAAAAACAAAATAATTTGATTTTCTTAACACTAAATCAGAAGCAAGTAGAAACTTCCTCTGAAGACCTCAAGCTATGCAAGCACAACGCTTCTGATCAAAGCTTATTAAAAGAGACTTTTTTCATCTTGCATAATTAAGATGATTTAATTGGCATGCAGTGCCCACGACAAACTTTGTTTCCAACAAACTCCTCAGAGAAAGGGTAGCATTGGCTGGGGAAGAGCAAGGCCAGGGGCCGGGGCAGGAGAACCATGCTGTGCCTCTGCTCCAACAGCAGCAAAGCCCAGGAAGGTGGCAGGGGACACCCTGAAATTCCATTTTTGCTGATGGTTTGCAGGTGGGGAGGACATGTCCCCATGACCGTGTCCCTGAATAGGAGGGAGAGGGCCCCTTGGAATCCCATGCTGCCAGGGGTTCCTGTACAGCCTAAGAGAAGAAGTGTGTAGTTTAGTTTGACTGCTGGGTTTTGCTGCTGCTGCCTCTTCCCAGGCACCATTTTTACACCCAATTCCCTTCCTGTCTTTTTGTTCTGTTCCCGTGGCAACCTCTCAGTCTGCCTGAAAGGCACCAAAATCCACCTGAAATGCTTCCTGGCGTTTTCGGAGACCAAGACGTACCACGAGGCCAGTGAAAACTGCATCTCGCAGGGCGGCACGCTCAGCACCCCCCAGAACGGGGAGGAGAACGACGCTCTCTACGACTACATGCGCAAGAGCATCGGCTCGGAGGTGGAGATCTGGCTGGGCCTCAATGACATGGCAGCAGAGGGCAAGTGGGTCGACATGACGGGCAGCCCCATCCGCTACAAGAACTGGGAGACTGAGATCACCACGCAGCCCGACGGCGGCAAGCTGGAAAACTGTGCGGCTCTGTCGGGGACCGCCATCGGCAAGTGGTTCGACAAGAGGTGCCGAGAGCAGCTGCCCTACGTCTGCCAGTTCATGATCGTGTAGCGAGCGGCGGGACCTCCCCGTGTCTCCCCCCTTGGCAGCAGGATTATAAAGCTATAGGTGCTTGTGCATGTATGTCTCCATGTACAGGTACATGTATGCACACACACCCACGTGCACGTACTCAAGTAGAGTCACCCTTGGCAAAGAGAGTCGCCGCGTCTCAGTGTGGGATTGTAGAGCGCTAGAGCATTTCATTTGGCCACGTCCTCTCAGCAGCTGCGCTGTTCTTGCTAAGGCACCATTGATAGATATATTTTTTTACATAGGGAATTTATTAGGATGGCTCAGTTGTTTGGGCAAGGAACCAGTGCAGCAGTCCAGCCTGGCATACAGCCACCTTGGCTGCCCAGGGCTGTCACTCTGTGATGGCCTTTCCTGGCTTGCTGAGCTTTGTTGGGACACCAGCATAGCTGGTTTCTTCTTCCTTCTCATTTTGCTTCACTATAAGCTCTGACAGCGATCCGTGGGAGCTCCTCGTTCCTCACGGTGGAGCCTTCTGAGGATCGAGATCCTATCTGAACGAGCAGAGGGAGCTAGTCCTGCTTTGCATTGAGAGATACAATTGGGCTTATTTGGCAGAGTACAGCTGCTCAATGGGTTGTCCAACTAGCTGAGTTACGTTCACAAATGAATTAGCAAGTTACAGACATGTTTGGTCCTTTCGTCATCAGCCAGAAGCCAGTTCCACTGACTTCAGTTGGAGAGCAAGACCCACTGCCAGATCTTTTGTAAAAAAAATCCCATCAGAAGCTTTAGTTATGCTGCAGCATCATGGGGGAAGCAGCGATGACCTGCAACATAATTAGTCAAATATATTATTGAAAGTAGAAGATGAACATATTACTTAAATAACATAAATGTAATGCTATTAGGGAATATGTTGCTATATAAAAACAACTGTGTATTGCAAACAAACCCCAGGACAACTCACTTCAGCAGCTTTAGGAATCCCCTGACTTGTTTGTGTGATGGGAACCCAGATGAAATAGTCCAGTCTTTGCTGGTCCAGGCAGAGTCTTCAGCAAACATAAATCTGATGAGCATTCTTTGTGCCAGTAAAGTTATGCCCAGCTAAAGGTCTGGCCTCAGTAATTTTTTACTGAGAAAAGGGTTAAAGGATAGAAATAAATTTACTCTAATAGCAATGATGGGAGAGAAGTGCAGGTCACCCCGGCAACTTAACGAGGATTTGCTGGCTGTTGGCTGAAAGGTATCAGAGGTTCTTTGCCATCCAATGCTTGATAACAACCCCTTCAGTTCAGGTCACATCCCTTGCAATCCCAAGACGTGATGCTGTTGGGGAGCCCATGGGATAGGTATTCCAATTTGCTGTTTTGTTCAAAAGAAGTATGATGGTAGGTCTTCCAGGAGATCAAGTTTGAGCCAAGCTGGAAACACACACACAAATGCAGAGTGCACGCTTCTGAGCCTGTCACTATTGCCAAACTCTCTGCTGTTCAAACAACTATAAAATAAAAATATCTATATAGCTTGCTGAAGGAATGGAGTTCTGTCAATGTGATTGGAGTGCTTTCTTCTCCTTGTCTTTCTTGTCAGAGCAGCTCCAGGGATCTCTCTGAAGGCTGGAGATACCAAAGGCAGAGGGGAAAAGCAGAAGGCAAGAGCCTCCCACCCTGTAATAGGCTTTATAGGAGTTTTCCCCTCCTGCCCCATTATCATCCCAGTCACATGCCATACACAGGATACAGGCAGGGAATCCTTTTATAGGAAAATAGGATTTTCTTCCTCCCCTCCCCTTGCTGCTGGGAAATTTCATTCTGAAATACAAGCCAACCCAGAAGAAAGGTCCCTCCTTCAGCCCTGTTTGGCAGTGGTAGTGGTGCCGGGGGAGGTGGCATCTCAGGTCCCAGCATTGAGCCAGTCCTTCCCAGTCTACCTCCCACCTCCTCCACAATGAGCAGAGCTGCAGCAGCAGCAAGAATTCCTCTCCTTCAGCCACTGATGTGGTGACAGTTTCTCCCTCCTCCTCCTCCTCTTCCACCTCCTTCTCTCCAGCATCCCACATAGGAGAGAAGGCCATCCATGAAGAAGACAGTGCTCCACACCAGTCTGTAAAGTTTCAACTGCTGCAGAATTGCATGTGAAATCAGGTCACGTTTCCACAGAGGACAGCCCTTTGCTGAGCTTTACTTTGGGCCCGGATCCTGAAGTTTTCCAAGACTCTTTGCTACAAGCCAGCTTCTCTCAATATAAATCCTCTAGTTCCTTTGGCAGACATTCCCTCCATGTTTTGAGATACACATGAATGCAAAGTGACAACCCTGGAAGAGCTGCTGGCTTTAATCCTGACTGCACATAAACCACAAGGTCTTAAAACACAAATGCGGGGTCAGAGAAATAAACAGAAAGCTTTTATGGTAGCCCAGGAACAAAAGAGGGGTGATGTGAGAGCCATGGAGCCTGGCAATGCTGAGCTTTGGGGAAGATGTGGGTGCTGGAGCTGGACCATCTGCCTGGAGTGTGAATCTGAAAAATGGCCATGGAGATGGATGCCAAAGGATATTCCCAGAGAGGACATTAAAGAGTCAATCTGTCACAATCGAAAAAATAACAAGGCACTCTCAGCAGATTTCTTCCTTGTATCTCTCTTGCTTTCTGTTTTCACAGAGCTGAACTCCTGCCAGCATTGTTCCTCGTAGGGGTTTTGCTCTTCTGAACCCTGGAGGAGCAGAGGGAAGGGTGGGTTTGCCCCTGCTGTAGTTGTTGGATGCAGGATGACAAAACTGACCTTACAGTTTCCGTGTTAAATTTATAAGTTTAATATTTTTCTTACATTCTTCTTGTTACTGTACAGCATGAACTACAAATTCTCTTTGAAAAGACAAAGAATTTCTGGAAGCTTCATCATCCTTGCTTACCACAGCACTCTTTCTTCGTTTGCTTGTGGCCAGCCCTGTGTTTTGTGCTCACAGTGAATGTGGGGGTGGAGGGGTTGGATGGGGGACATTGGCTGCCTCAACTCCAGAGGGGCCTGGTGGAAACTGCCCACAGCACATGTGGTCTATCTGCTGAAGGCCAGCACAAACATCACTTTTTTGATCTTCCCCTAAATCTTTTTTGCCCTTAAGCCAGAGAGGAACATCTGCTGTCCACAAAGTGCGGCCTCAACCAAAAGCATGCAGAATAATGGAAAGAAACTTCAGCTTTTCCCAAAAAAAATGGAAATGTGGAAGTGATCATGTCTGAACCAACATACTGTGATGCCAGCAATCTCTGAAGAGCCTCGTGTTATTAAAATAGGAGATGTTGTGTGAGATCTTGTGCCACTGATGGCACCACCCGGCTGCCTGTGGCTCTGTGACACAGCAGAGGAAAGATGAAGAATGAAATATATGATGACATGGGAAAAGGACACCAAGCAGAGAGAAGGCAAAGATTCATGCTCAGAAGAGGAAACCCAGCCTCATGCCTCTGCTCTTTGTGCCTGCCCACTCAGCCTGGGGGTACTCAGACTGGAGGCTCTCTCCACATCAGGTGCACCATCTCCCTGTCATCCTCTGCAAGGAACAGTCCCCCAGCACCTCTGCTCCTGCCTGCCACGGGGGGAACATACTTCCCACCTGTGTCTGTGGAATGAGATCATGGTAGAAGGTAGCTCAAGAGGGAAGGACCTCCTCCACCTCTGAACCACTGAGCCTTGTGATTCCTACAGGCTTTACTGTTTGATCCCCCTCCTGTGTAAGCACTGAGCCCCATTTCAGCACCTGATCTGTCAGTCTCTCCTTTAGCAAATCAAAGGCTAAATTAAAGTTGCATTTCTCCTTCTCAGAGGCTGCCATAGGCAGGGAAGAGACACAGATCTGTGAGACTCAGCAAACAAGGGTAAGCCAAACCACCCCTGGGAGCATAAATATAAACCAGTTGGGGGTCACTAAACTAATGGAGAGTATAAAAATAAATTCCTTGGGGATAGAAGATAAAGAGGGTATCAGGCTATGGAGTACAAACAATAAAAAAATAGTGCTTTATTGTTTTATCTCCAGTATAGAAGTACCCAGAGGGAATCCAAAGGTAACAACTGAGGACTGTTCCAAACACAGCTAAAAACAGATGAGAACACAACACGCAAGCTGCTTGCCAACCTGGCAATGGAGAACACATCTCAAGAAGCATTGTTTAGGAGACACTGTTTGGGAAACAGTGAGGTTATAAAAGAAAATGCAGGAGGGAAATAAAACCTACAATCCCTACTGCTTCGCACAGATTCTCCAGGGCCAGCTTGGTTTCCCACTACAGTGACTTCTCATTTCCCTCACACTCATTAACAGGGATCCCAAAAGCGAGGTCTGTCACATTCTACCCTGTTTCTCTGTTTCAGTGAGGCCACATCTGGAGTGCCAGGTCTAGTTTTGGGCTCTCCAGTACTGAAGAGATAAGGACTTACTGGAGTGAGAGCAGTGAAAGGCCACAAGGAAGATGAAGGGATTGGGGCAGCACAGTTGTGTGAGGAGAGAGTGAGAGCTGAGACTGCCCAGCCTGGAGAAGAGAAAGCTCAGGGGATCTTACCAAAGCGTTTGAGTGCCTAACAGGGAAAGGTGGTGAACACAGAGCCAGAAACACAACCTGAAATACAGGAAATTCTGCTGTGGAGCCTCCATCCTTGGAGATGAAAACCTGACTGGACATGGCCCTGGACAAGATGCTCCAGAGGACCTTGGTGTGAGCAGGAGGAGTGCCCAGGTGATCTCCAGAGGTGCTTGTCAACCTCAGCTTTGCTGAGTGCAAACACAGCCACTGAGCAAGGGGTCCTACCTACACAACTGGCTCCTCTTTTACAGTCACAGGAGAAATGCAGGCATTTCAGGGGCAGACGGATGGCCTGAGACATGTGATGGATGAGCTGTCACATAAAAGCCTTCCTACAGAAACAGATCACCAAGAAATCCAATAAAATAATCTCTTGTGGGTTGTGATTTCTGCACTGTAGTGTTGCCAGAGCTCTAGATACTAACTAGGTCTTGCTGCTCTGCCAAGTGTGATCAGAAGACAAGAGCTGAAACTTCATACAGCTATTCAACCAAAAGAAAACTGGAAAAAAAACCCACTGAAGCACCAAAAAGCAAATTAAATGTGGGGGGTTTTATATTAAGTGTTCAATCCAAACACACAATTCATGATGCACAGATGCAGATGTGAATCAGCTCAACCCCACTGACAGAATGTTTTGCTGTTAGAGCAGGACCATCCAAGGGCAGCTTGAATTTCACCTGGATTCATGTGCAGTGTGGACACTGCTCCATCCCTGGGAAGATTTCGATCCAAGCCATGTGGACATGGTGGATCCAAACCCCAGGAGATGGGCAGTGGCACAGGTCCCACCTGCCTGTGCACTAGCACAGAGGTGCCACCAACACACATTTATCGAGCTCTCACACTTTGTTCTGTAATACACCAGAGCAGAAAGCCAAGCCCCCAGCTTGGTGGACTTTAAACCAGTCAACTTTTAGGAAACACTCCAGAAATTGCACTGGTTTTAAACATGGCTAAACAATTGGTTCCACTGAAAAGTAAGGACTAGGAAGGAGCTGTGTGGGTGGGATGCTGTGTACCTAAAGCAAGTGACTGACAAGTTTGCTACACAGCCTGGAAACTGATCCTGTTTGCAAAAAAAAAGAAGCAGAACAACAATTAGTGGGTTTTATTCCTAAATTAAAAGATACGCACCAAAAGAGGATGCAAACACAGCAAGTAATTGTACCACTGGAGAAAGATAAGCAATCCTGAAAGCATAGTACTTGGGGGGAAAAACCACCTTACAGATAAAATATGGAAAGCTTTAAAACCGAAAAAAACCCATCATTACTGAGAATTTTTCCTTCTTTTAAACATTCACAGGAATTGTTTGCCAGCCTATGAGTAGCCTGTTTTTAATCCTGCTGGAACTGCAAACTTAGTGTCCACAGCCAGATATAAAAGCACCTTATTACTTTCATTGGGTGATAAATGCTCATTTAAAAAAGAGAGCAGACAACCTGAGGCCGCACTGCAGTGAGCAGTCCATGCACCCAAACCCAAAGATTCAGCCTTTGATTCACATGCTAATGAGGGAGCCAGCATGACCCTGGAGGTCCACAGAAAATCAAGGAACTGATGAGATTTCAGATGAGACAGAGCTCCTGATATTGCCTTGTGGTCACCCATCCTCTCACCTTTCCTGCAGGGTCAAGGGCACCACTCCTTTCCTACTCTCCTTCCCCTTTCCCAATGCCCTGAATTCACGCTCCTTGGGGATTAAAATGGGCTGTTCCAGGCATAGGGACTTGACGTTGTATTAAAATTGCCTATTAAAGAAAAGTCCCGCCATGGAATGCGAGAGTCCCCCAGTCTGTGCATCAGCTATCCATTATTACAAACATTGCAGTTAGGGGGCTTCGGGTTTGGATTCTGCACAAAGACAACACACAAACATACACATGAAGTAAGAGACATTATGGCTGTAAAGCACTGGACCTTAAAATCAGGAAAATGTGGGAATGAAGGTCACCTGGAAACCATTATACAACACCCCTTTTCCATTATATCAGCATGATTTAGCTGCACCAATAATTTCTTATCAGGATTAGTACATTTCCCACAAGCACAACATCACCACTAACCACAGCAAGTGCTGTTACAGCAGTAGCTTTGCAGAAAAGGAGGAACCTTCAGCATCCAGGCAGAAATGTACCCTCCCACTGTGCAGGAGAGCTCCTCCTCATGATTTTGCTTTCCCTGGTTGTCACCTAGATGTGACTGGTTTCTTGGCCAAAACCCAAAGGGTGGGTTAGGGTCTCTAGTTAGAGTCCACTATCCATGTGGACAAAGGTAACATGTCGTGTTCCTACTGTTGTATAAAATTAACTAAAGACAATCTGCTGGCAAATATTAGTGATTTAACTATCATGGCTAGGAGCAGAGACTCAGTAGTCACAGGGGTACTGGCATCAACTAACACCACCAAAAGCAACTGGTGGCTTGGGAATGCCCAGGAATGGCACACTCAGTCCTCGTCACCCCAAAAGACCAGCACAGCCTGCCTACCTGCTGCATCTCCAGGGCATTGTCAGGAGAGGGGTAGTTGTGATTTTTCCAGAGAAGTCTTAATTCACAGCTCCTGCCACAGCAAATGGCATCCTTCTCTTACATCTGTATCCCAACAATGTTGAGATGATGTGAGACAACACAAAGTTTGGCATACATTATTAAGGGCTAACAACAAGAAACACCAGAATGAGGTGGAGTTACCCCAAAAGAAAACATGCAGGAAAATTTTTTCCCTCAGAATAAGCACTAATTTCACCTTAATGATTAAAGTTATCTGAGCCCTTAAGAGTGAAAGGATGAATTATTCTTACCATCTTATTCTACTCTGAGGTAGCAGGGAGGGGAACATCCCCTTGGTTTTGTTCCTCGGTGACAGAAAGCCAAGAAGCTGTCACCACTGCAACAACTAAAGCAAAGTGTGACTTGGTGGGGACATTTTTACAACAGTCACTGTTAATGAAGCAATTACAGATTTTGTAAAGCATATTTTGGAAAGAGGTTACTGGTGGCAATATGACGAGCTGAATCATTTGTGGACCTGGCTTATTGTTCTGCACACTTCCATCTAATTTGGTGTATAATTAGGTATTACTTATGCAAGAGGTCATTCATGTCAAGAGAAGCAATAGTTTCCAGAATAATTTGAGTTTTCCTACATATATTAACATTTTCCCAAGTACCTCTCCAGCTACTTGAGATGTCAACAACTACTCCAAGTACTGCCACTTCATTCGGTGCTGAAGGAGCTTTGTGGCTGCTTTGTGCCAAAACCTGGGGACCTTGCCGTAGCAAACCTGACCAGAGGCTTTGCTGTATTCCAGGAAGGCTCAGGTGAGGCTACAGGAAGAAATATATTGTAGGCAGAGGTTATAAGTATCTCACCCCAACACTGAGAGAACATTCACCAGACAAATTGGTTTCTGGAGACTCGTGTTAAACTTGGCTGATTAGGAGTGTGGGAAGAAATGCAGACAAAACATGAAAACACAACATTCAGAAAAGAAAAGGGGGTGCTGACAAAAATCTGCATTTCAGTGGTGTTTGGAGCCCCTTCATTGACATGGTTCAACCTCTCCAGGCTGTGCTCTCTTCATCCAGCAGCACTGCTTTCCCTGCCATAACCCAGGCACAGGTTCCTTAAGACTCACGCCCCACAAGCTCTCTTGGGGAGTGTTCCAGAAACCCAGCACCTCCTTCCAGCTGAAGCTGCTGTCTCATGTCTTTTAATGCAAGGTGGTCATAAAAACCTAAGGAGAACGTGGGAGTTTGACCTGATCAGCCAAATGTATGAGGTGTCAGAATACACAAGTGTGTAGTAAATTGCCCATTTCTCTGTGTTGTTTGACTAGCAAGGAAAATTGTTGTCTTCTGGGATATTAGGCACATGCATGAACACCTATGCCTTGCTAGGCTGGTTTAAAGATATTTAGAAAACTGTTCTTCATTAATCCAAAGAAAAGAAATTAGAGAGGAAGATCTAATAGCTTGCTGCCTTTTTTTTATTGCTCTGAAAGACTAACCTATAAAATATTCACTGAACAATCATACTAGAAGATTTTATTATGCCTTTGGTTAGTTTTATGGGTTTACCACTTATTAAATAAACCCTCATCAACTAAAGGAAACTAAGGGAAAACATATTAACTTTTTATAAGCTTTTGACTGGGTAAAGCATTAAGCTGTGAAAGGAATTCCCAAGCATCTAAACAGGTTTGATTTGGGAGAAAGTACAACATTTTTAATTTACTCTGGAAATGTGAAATCCATATTCAAGCTTTTGAGCCTGCATCTTCCTAAAATGATGGTTCTTATGTAAAAACGTTTATCACAGAATTTTTCTTATTTCTGAGGATGTCACAAGTTGCATTGCTTTTCCAAACAGTGTAACTGATAGTTTCTGCCTCACAAGAAGGTACCAGTGGACATTTCAAGTTGAAAGTCATGTCCCAAAGCACAAATGCAGAGCTCAGTGTGAGCAAAACTCAACTTAGCATCTTAAACTGTGGAGCACTCATTTTTTTGCCTCCTCTGTGCATTTGGTTTTGGGTTACTTTCTCCTGAGGCCAGCAATTAAATAAAAGCAGCATTTTGAGAGGAAAAACACACTAGTAGTTTGATTCTCTTCTATTTAAAAAACACACACACCACCTTTTAAATAAAAAAAACTGGGCTTAGGAGCCTGCAGTTCCTACTCCTGACACCAAGTGGTGAACCTCATTTAAGGCCAGTTCTTCTGTGCAGAAAACTAGATTTACACAAGTGATTAATAGCTGCTTTGCCACAATTAATCTCATGTACAGAGGCAGCTGTAGGGCCCTCTCTGTCATTTTTTACCCCTTAAGATAAAGGTCAAAGGCAGGGATATTTCTCCCATCATGGCAAGTGGCAAAGGCTCAGGGTGTCCATGTATCACCTTCGGGCAAAACCAGGCCTGGGGTTCCTGAGAAAAAGAACACCCAAATATGTCCCCATTTAATTTGAGGAGATAACCCCATAAATATAAGTGTCCCCTCACCTCTGCCATTATTCACCTAAGCCAGGCCAGTGGAGGACACAGCTCCAAAATGGGGCAATGCCAGCAACCAACAATGGCAACCAATGATGCTAAGCAACGACTAAAAATTAAATTTTAAATAAATAGATTAACTTCAATTTAAAAAATATTAAAGGGAAATGAATATTTAATAAGGACAATTTTAAACGAAATATTTATTAAAAATAAATAAATAATAAGGGGAGTGCATACTTTACATGAAACATGCAGTTGCTTCTCAATAATTTGCTGCAAAGATGACAGGACATCACCAAAACCTTTCCTCTCATTTTCTTCTGAGAAAGCACTTTTCAGAAAGTGAGGTCATCTTTTCTAGCCTCATGTCCAAGAAAAGGTGCTGTGTGCTGACAGAGGGCTGCTGTGTTAGAGCATCTTTGACAGGATGCCCCATGGCACTGTTTCCACGGCTGTGAGTGGCTGCAGCAGGATAAATACACCTATCTATATATAAAACACACACAAAACTGTGACAAGGAACAAAGCAGGTCCTTCAGTTTTTGAAGATTCATCTTGCCCAGGAGCACAAAGCCTGGTTTGTGTGCAGCAATTTTTTTAATACAAGAAATGGATGCAGCCAAAACCACAAAAAAACACCCTTTTCATATGTTAAGTGTTGCTAATTGAAACAATTTGCCATGCTTTATTTATGGTGATGGGACAACACGCCAGGAGTTTCTAAGTCCCTGTAAAAGAACTGTTCCTTCCTCCAGGCTGGATCAGTTTTCCACACCAGAATTCCTCGGTTTCAAAGGAAATTAGGCAACCCATGCTTACCTAATTGCTGTGAAGCTTAGATGTATTCTCTGTCACACTCACAGGTATCCCTGCGTGGTTTCTTCAGAGTAATACCATTTTTTCCCCATCCCCTAGAGTGGAAGTCTCACTATTAGTCTGGTGTCAACAAGAAAAATTACTTTTTCATTTCCTACAGGTGCTCTACAAATTTTGCTGTAATAAAAAAAGAAAACCTAGTAACTTGTCTCTTGATTTATCTGGAAACTACACTAGACTATCCACAAACATGCTCAAAAATAAAGCAATTACTGACTATTTTGACAGCTCAAGATAGTCCAGACCTTACAGATTCAAGCCCAAGAAGCACCAAGTATCTTTTGAGCTTCACTGGTTTGGGTAACAAACCCCTGAGCTTCCCTTTGCTCTTCAAAAGCAAATTGCATTTGGGCCAGGGGTTTTGAAACTGCTGTCCTCCTATGGACCCCTACTTTTCAATAAATGGTTAATTTAATTTTAATTTTTAGCTAAAGTCCACTGCGTGGGAATTACTCTAGGATAGCACAACTGCAGTAGAAATACAAATGATAAGCACTTTCATTTGCATTCATATTAAGTGGCAGTTTTGGAGAGGGTCTAAGGACTGGATGATCCTTGCTGGGTTTCCCATGTCTTCCAAGAGCAGATGTAATTAATTCACTTCCAACAATTACCAGGATCCTCAGTAGTGAGGAATTCAAACACCATTTTCTAGGTACATTAAATGTGCCCCAAAATAAATTTAAAAAAAAAAAAAAAAATAACCAAAAGAGCAATCAGTACATACTGATCCCATGAGCTTTTATTTAGAACAAAATGGACTTCACACATTTTCATAAGGGTCATTTCTTGGCTGAAGGACTAGTCCTGAAATGTACTGTTATGCTCTTAGCCCTGAAAAGAAAATAATTTTGAATTCAACTGTATGTGTCAGTTGGAGATGAATAAATTATTAACATTGTGACCCTACTGAGAAGGCCCTGAACTATTAATTTTTATATGAAAGCTTCAAATATTTTACAAACCGTCTCCTCAATGATCTAAACACACACCCTTAAAAACTGTACGTAACAGCATCCCACTGGCTATGCAAGAAAAAGGACACTCATAGTCAGCAGCATATTATCCCAGGAAACTAGAATCTCTATAAATCCATTTCCATTGTCGAGGGTGATGGTGGAGCTATGAAGTCAGGCATCAAAATACTCGAGGCTGAGTTCACACACACATGGGGAAGAGATACACTAGTTACTTCAGTTGGCAGTAGCATTATATTTCATTTATTTAAAAACCCCAAAATATTTCACTATTTTCTCTTAATGAAAAGCAAACTGGAATCTGTGCCTGAACTCTTAACCTAAACATACCAAAATAAGCACAGTGAAAGTCAACCTTAGTCTGGAAACATTTGTAAAGTTAAGGTTTATATTGCTGGACCAAAAGCTGAGTTAAAATAGAACAAATGAAAACATCAGACAACAACCATCATATTCTCAAAGGTCAAGAGGTTATGAACAAAAGTTCAACCTCCATTCTGTTTTCTCCAGTTGGTTAGAAAGAACATGAACTAAAAAAATTCATGTAAGCAACTGCAGGAACTGAGGATGAGAAAGCCTTGAACTTCTCTTGTAGACTTCTCATTCCTTTTCAGCAAAACAGAAGTGAGGAACATTGACCAGACAAATGCACAACTGGACTACCCTGATAAAAAAGGTATTGTGGCAATTCAGTTACCTGAGCAAAACACACATCAGCACTGCAGAAATCTCTTAAGTTCTCAAAAGACATTAAAATAACCCTGTACACTTTGAAATGTGTGATCCCAGGGAGTAGCCAGAGATCCAAGAATACACATTTCTGTATTAAAAGTGATAAAAAGGAGCAGGAAGATACCTGAAACAATAAAAGGCACTTTTAGCTGGCATGTGTTGTGCCATACACTACAGAAAACTGCATCAGGTATGACATTATACTGAATCTTGTAGTGGTTCCAAGCACTATAATGGTACACACTGTTAAATACACACACTTGATCAAATAAATACTCAGTTTGCAACACCAGCACAGTTAACACAGGAAGAAATCCACATTTTTTCTTAATGTAAACAGTAAGGTTTCTAATAAAGACATTTTAATTTTAAGCATTATTGTATTATATTAACATTATTGCATGCAACACTGCCTGAAAGTTTTATGTCACCTCTGTGTATCATTAGGCAAGAAACAGTCACGGAGAGATATTTGGAGAGAGAAATTCTCCAGTCAGTCCTTGCTGCACACAAAATGACAAGCATCCTCAGTAAACTGCACACCTGGACAAGACAGATGTTGGTAAATAAGAGCCAACTTTGTTTATATACCATAACCCCCTGCACCAAGATCTGCCCCTCACATTTGAAAAGGCACAGGTTTCCAAAAGGCTCGTGTGAGGGGCATGCTAGCCAGGCACTTATAATGGGACCTGTCATTTACCTGATTGAGCTGCAAGTCCTGCCAGAAATCAAGGACTGTCCCCACCATCATTTCAACACTGTTGTTCAATTCAGATCAATTAAAAAAAAGATATATATATATATAAAACTTTTAGGCCTGTCTTATGGATTCACCCTCATTCTGTGCATTTCAGAGAAACCGCCTGTTGGAAACAATAGTTTTCTTTACCCTGTTTTTTAATCCTCAGTAAGAGGTGAAGTGAAAAGCACTAATAACCAGCTGAATGACCACATCATTATTTCTTCATTGAACCCTTACTTAAAGCAAAAGTTCAAGGTATTACTAAAATGTGAATGTTCCAGGTATCTGAACAGAAGTTCAGACTCTTGAAAGTCTTTTTGTACAAGAGCAAGAAAACAGTCTTTGGTGTAGGCTCATGTGGTGCAATCGAAGTATAACAACATCAGCTGAAAACGAGAGAAAACCTGTAACATCTTTTGCAGTACAAAAACCCAAGCTCAAGGGATCACACTGATTTACAGGCACGGATCTCTTCCAGGTGGTCTAAGTGGTCTTTCACTACACCTACACAGCCACCAGCATGCTAAATACGGTGAATTTTGAAGCTGTAAGTGGTGGGAAGGTCAATGCCCCCACCTTTGCACAGGTATTAGCAGATTGCTTAGGTATGTGCAACCTGGAGCTGCCTTGAGACAGTGATGCAGCCTGCATCTTCTAAGAGTCACCAGCCAACACTCAAACAAATGACTCTGACAGGAGGAAATACTGGACAGAACACTCTCCCCTCTATTAATGGCCACAGTTTTAAGCTGGCAGTTAAAAATGAATTTTCCTGATGCCTTTTGAGTAAGAAGCAGAAGCGTACCTTTGGCACCTGTTTTACAACCCAAAGTGCATGCACTCCTGGAATGTCCTGACTGGTATTGAGTTTCACAAATGTTCACTTTAAAATTGAAAGCCATCAACAGCTGAAGTTAAAAAAACAAACTAAACCAAATAAAAAAAAATGAAAACATACACACAAAGCAACACATTAAAATATATTTAAAAATAACACTCCTCTTCAACATTTTTTCCCCCTAGACCACTGTCCTTATGCCTGTGTTTCCACAGGAAACTGCTACACCTGGTATAAAATTACTCCACTAAACCATCCTGTTCCTTATTTTCCAGCAAGGGCACGCTTGTATCTCCCTTATCCTTTTCATTTACGTCTCCATTGTCCTCCAACTGCCCTGATTTCTGATGAGCAAATGTGTAGGTGCCATGGTCTGTGTCCGTCAGAGCTGGAGGTTCCCCCTCAGTGTTCAAAGAGTGTTTGATGTCTTTTCTGAAGGAGAAGGGAGGTGGAGAAGGTGGCAAGCTGCCCATGGGTCCATCAAAAGGCCGGTACACATCAACTTCTGGAGTGACTGAGCCATTGGACTCCTTCAGCAAGTCTCCATAGACCACTGCATCATCAATAACTGCATAGACATGAGACTCATTGTTTTGTCTCCCTTTTGTGAATAAGCCTTTTTTTCCAGGCATCTGGGTGTTCACGTTAGCATTGTACACTCCCACCATGGGATTCTGGGCTTTCTTCTTCCTGTTACAGAGTTGAAATTGTTAACAGGTCAAAACCATCACGTCTGGTGTGTCTGAACTCAGTAACAACAGCTTCTGTTTATCCATCCCAGCCACACAGTTTACCAGGATTAAAGGCTTTACTTGCAGTTGTAGGAAAAATAGACTCTTGAGTCTAGACATGCTTTTTTTAACAGGCAGAAAATAACTTCAAGCTATTTGATTACCCACTGCTGCTCTCTGACCCTGAACTTTGCACAATTAACTGCAATGGTCTGCCAAGCACTGGGGTCGTGGCTGTGCAGTGTGCCAAGTCCCACAACATCCACTGGCATTAGTAATAGCCAGAGACCACCAGATCCTCACAAAACACAGCTGAGTGTTACTCAACAGGAGACAGTGGGTCCTCTGTGAAAGTCAAAAGAACTTTTCTTGAGTGACTGTCCCTAAACTGGAAAGAACAAAGGCTGAACTGAAGACTTTTAAGTCTATTTGTAAAGTCCTTCCTGTGTGACAGGAAAATGCAGTCATAAGGGCTCTAGTCACCATATTGCATAAATTCATTCCAGCTCCACAGCTTCCAGACCCAATCCCCTTGACAGCACTGAAAATATCAGAAAGCCCAAGCTACCAATGACTTCAGACTCTGCTTGTATGAGTAATGCTACATGTGTAAGCTTTGCACAACCCAGTTCTCTCCCTAGGGGCTCATCACATACAAAAATGTTCCCACTTGATGTGCAAACCCCAGGAGAAGTTGCTGGATGTTCTGGGTGAGTTTACAGCTTGTTTGAACAAAGACTTGAATAGGGTCACCCATGAAATGGTGATGAATGTGTCCCTTGCGTGTCGCAGGGACTGCTGCTCAAGTCCAGCCAGCACCTTCCTTACAGTCCAGCCCAAAGCCTGTACTGAGGCCAAGGTAAGCAGTGCTCTGCAGGTTGAAGTAATGGCTCCAGGAATGCTGCTCTGCTCTTCAAGTCAGTCAAGGAGCATCCCTGGAGTCACACTACTTCCACCACCATCGCCTACCTCGTGCTTTAGACCCTGGTTCAAGGGATCTGCATCAACACATGAAACAGACAGCCCAGCAGCTCTCCCAAAATACCTTGTTGAACTACCAAGTCACACACACTGAATTATGAACTTACTTCTTAACACAGCACACAGTCAGTCCAATGGCCACGAGAACTCCAGCCCCGGCCACCACAGCAAGGATGATTCCTAGGTCTGCAAAACAGACAAGGTACAAGGACACTGAGCAAAAGAAAGAACACCCAGCTTTCTCCTAAGAGCTGTCTGGGTTTGAACCTCCTCAAGAGTTTCTATGCATACCAGCTGCCTGCAGAGCAGGGATTCCCAAGCCATTCCCAAGAAGCTGGAGGTCAGGCAACAACAAACTCCTGCAGACAGCAGTGGAGCACAACCAAAAAAACCCAACCAACCCATCCACCTCCAAGAGTTCAATACAGCTCATGCACTGCTAAACTTACCTGCAGTGTTTCCCACGCCTCTGGCTCAATAGGCAAGGAAGAGAAGAAAGGGCAGAAAGAAACAGCAGAGGATTCAACAGAAGAAATAGTGACATTTCAACAACTTCCCCTCAAAAACACCCTTTCCTCTGAAATACACATATTGTGTTGACCTGGGGTTTTCTAGGAGTCATACAATTGATTAGGAAATGATTTTAGTCATATTTTTAAAACTGTTTATGTTTCAGGGAGATGAAAGGGAACAAGAAGGGCAATTTTGCTGTTAGTAGTCAGAGCCCACTCTCCACTAAATGGTCAGAGCTGTCCTGGGGAAGAGTTCTTGCTCCTGCGAACACTGAGACTAACTGAAGGAGGACTACTTGGATGAATAAGTTTGCATAATCAAATCCCAAATTGTTCACCAGGTCCGTGACCTTGGAAGGCAGAAATATCATTTGATCTTATTATACATTCTGTCTGCCAGCTCCAATTAAAAAAAGCTAAATGAAATTTAAAAAGCTGTAGTCTTACTGCCTACATCCCTTCAACCCCCTGTGTCAACAAAAGAAAACCCAGAAATACCCCTCTCCCCCCCAAAACCCCCACCACATTAAAACCCCTCCATCCTCCCCAGCTCCTAGAAGTACCCAGATGAAACCCTCAGAAGTTTTTGGGGGACAGACATTTTCAAAGGCAGGATCTCACAAACCCTCCACGTCCAAGGAGGGCCACCATCCAAGGAAAAGCAAGCAAGCAAACACGCAGAAGACAAATCACCACGGCCTCGGAGGACTCACCTATCTGCTTGCCAGCAAAAGTCACCCAGAACTGCAAGGTCAGCTGGGTCTTGTCCACGGGTTTGCAGTTGGAGACATTTACCCAGAAGTTGTGATACATATTTCGGGGGTCAGGCAGAAGCTCGTCCTCCCGGCGTACGGTCTCCTCTGCCCCCGAAGCCTCCTCCTTTATGTTGACATAGGCACGGCCCGTCTCACAAGCAACGCCCATGCGGTCCTTGGAGAACCCAAGGCGGGCAATTTGCTTGCTGGGCACGACGATGTACCAGGATATGGAGATGTAAGGAGGTAAACCGTAAGGCCAGTTGGGAGTCTGCAGGTAAACTTTGGCTTTGGGATTTGGACTCACAGTGAAAGTGCACTCATCTGTAGTAAAGGACAAGAATAAGAAAAGGAAAATTTAGTTTTGATAATTATCATTCCCTCCCACATCAGTAATTATCACAATAAACACAGTCCTATCTGCAGAATCTCCCCCAACCATCTATCCAGCACCTGGAGTAGAAAGTTCCTTCTCTCTTCCAGAAACAAACCACCTCCCTGGTTCAGATACAGACTGATTCTAGCCATGGCTCCAGGACTAGACTCTAATGAAGTGAACTCTTAATTTCTGTTTATCCACATGTGGTTCAATAAGCACATTGAGAGATTTCTCACTGCACAACAAAGCAGTACAAAACTCACCACCACCCTACCTTTAATATGTGGCACAAAAGACATTTTCAAGTCCTGATGGTTAGACTCATTGACGAATCCTTTACCGAAGGTTTTTAAGGATATGGTGATATTATTCCTCATCTGAATCTTTTCAATGGATCCTCCAGGACAGAATACACCAACATTGAGCTCCGTCTTTGGGGTGGCACTAACAATGCTGTAACTGTAGCTGGTGTTGCACCTCTGCTCTGGGACATGTTGCTGCAGTTTCAAGGATGGAGATGTAATTTCTATGTTGATCAGATCGGGAGCCAAGAGCTTCCAAATAAACTTATGCAGTTGAATTGGCAATTGCATAATAGCTTTGGGCACCGAGAGGGAATAGATCTTACTCTGACACCTCCGATGATCAACACAGCCTGCAATCACAAAAACAAGTCTCAAGGGTTGTGTATTTCTTGCAGAGGAATTATCTAGGCACATACAGAGTACTGTCAGTTTTGCATTACAGACCCACATAAGCATCTACCTGAAAAAATATCCTCTCTTAGTAACCTTTCTCCAAACATGTATTGTTTGTATTTAAAGAGCTTCCCTTACCAGGAGACCAAAGAAACAAACAGACACAAACATATTCAAAATCCTTCACTCAAG
>JAWWMP010000081.1:44652563-44672634 GCA_035047865.1 Dendrocincla tyrannina
TGTATTTAAAGAGCTTCCCTTACCAGGAGACCAAAGAAACAAACAGACACAAACATATTCAAAATCCTTCACTCAAGATACTACTTTTGCTCTATCACTTGCTGATTGTGACACTGTTGCAGACTACTCAAGGTACAGATCATACTTTAAATCACTTTCTCTAAGGTAGTTGAAAGCATTTGGGAAAATCCTACACCAAGGGGACACTCAAGCAGCACAAGATGCATTCCTGACAGCCACCTTGATCCTGAATTTTCACGGGCACATTTATACTTCTCAAGCTCTGTTTCCCTATTTTGCAGTACTCAGAAGATTTTTAGGTGATTTCTGTCCTTCCCCTTCTGGGAACAGCTACGCAGTTTCTGCTTCTAAAGGTAGAATGCTGTACTGAACAAGGACACCTCCAGATCCATCACACCCATCTGGCCAACACCTGCTTTCCAACCACAATCCATTTAAAGCCAAAGTGCAAGAGAAAGGTTGGCTGACCCCTGGGGGAAAACATGCAAAAGCATTCCCTGAGAAACAACGTCAAGCCACTTTTGTCATACTTATGCCTTTTTCAGCCGTGATCCTCAGCCGGGACAAGTCCTTGCACAGAAAGGAGATCCTGTAGACGGTGCCGGACGCTAAAGTCAGGACGCGGTCGCACGTGCGAGGATCCCTGCAGATCAGGCAGATGGGTTCAGACATGAGTGGGACATGGTTGGGCCACCCCTCGAAGTGTATGGTCACAGTCATGTTCCTTTCCTTGCTCAGGTCGACCAGATGGGTAACATCTGCAACGAGAAACACCCCAGAGCAATCAGTGTGGTGCAAGGAAGAACTCCGGCTCTTCTCATCCCATCAAGCTACAGCTTTTTCTATATACTTCTATATGTCATTTCTAGGATATTTACTTCTTTTCATCAATGTAAAATGAACTCAGGAAGTATTGCATCACTTTTCTAACGTAGATGTTTGAGCCCTTTCACACGCAAAGCCCATTTCCCTCCCCCTTTCCAGCTATAACAGGGTAATACAAATGCTAAGCCACATGTATGGGCAGCTACAGCAAGTTGGAACAACGAGGGTAAGCAGGATTGCCAAACACCTTCCCCCATCTAAGTTAAGGGCAGTTGCAAATATTTGGAACACCTGGAAGGAGGAAACATAAGGAAAGAGGAGAAAATGCAAGGTTACAGCTCACAGCGTAGTTCACAAAGATTGACTGTCATGTGGGAAGACAGATATTGGATCCACACAACATCCTCATGCTGTTAACAAGGTGTGTGTCTCTGATGTCAAAGAAAGCAACCTGATCTAGTGGACAGTGTCCCTCTCCATGGCAAGGAGGGGCTGAAACTGGATGATCTTTCAGGTCCCTACTAACCCAAATCATTCCATGATTCTATAAAGGACAGGGGGAAAAAAAATTTTAAAATTATATATACACACATATATACTCTATTATTACTCTTCATTTTCTGGTTTTATCTTTAGCTGTGGATCTCCAGGTTATACACAACATGTGAATAAAACAGCTTTCTCCTGTGTGGGACATCAGACACACAAAAAGGCCAAATGAAATTCTCCAAGTCACTGGCACAACCAAGCACAGAACCCAGGATTCCTACCACAAGCTTACTCATTATTCAGAATGGTTTTTTCCTCCTGCAGCTAAACACAGTGAGGGTTAGACCAAGAAGTTATTGTGACTGCAAAGAGCTACATTTTCTTATTATTTAATGAAAAGCCTCACAGAGAGCTGTGGAACACCCAAATGTTCAGGAAGCTTTGAGAATATGCAGATACTAATGCATTTTTAATAAGATTAATGCTGCAGATGGCAACGTGAGGGCTGCATTTGAATCTTTGATAGAACTTACATAACTACAAAATCAATCATGAAATCCTACAAAATCCCTAGAGAAACCACTGTTGTCTCTTAAATCCAAGTGGTTTATTACATGCATTTCATTCACGAAATGACAACCTGTTTTCAATTTTTTAGGTGATTATCATCCTGTCTACTGGCCATAAATATATAAAAATTCTTCTTGCTTTCCAAAGCAGGAGGGAAATAAAGCTAACTAACTGAATACAATATTTTCATTCTGTCTGGCTTCCAAGATGCAACACACAATAAATGTAAGCAAACACAATTTGGTTGACAACAATTTCGTGAGGATTTGGTGTTCATAAACGGAGCCAGGCTAGAGAGACAAAGACTGGAGGACTGCAGTGGTGAAATGCTACAGACCCTTTCTGGATACATCACTTTAGGGCATAGGCTAGTCAAACTTTATTCCCTCTAAAATCACTTTAAAAGCCTCTGAGTAGCTCCTTTGACAGCAGTGGCCAAGTATGGACTTTCCTCCTCCTGTTCTTCTGCAGTGAATGTCCCTTGATCATTAACCTCCACCTTGAGCTGAGGTCAGAGCTGATAAGTCAGAGGATAAATCACTAGTTCATCACCTAGCCAGGCCCTTTATTTCTGTTTTTAGATAAAGGCTCTAATATTACAAGTCACTGTGTTAAACCAATCTGGATTTTGGGCTAGAAAAACAAACAATTTTCTTAGTGTAGAGAAAGAAACAAAGAACATCCAAGTATGTAGGGGATATTACTAGTGGAGTATCCTGCTCACTTCTGTGTCTAATGTGACTTCTTTGCACTAGATGATGTTCAGGCAAGCAAAATAAAACTCAAAAGGAAGGAAGAAAGGAAGGAAAGACACGCACATTGATGCCATTGGTAATCCAGAGACAGTTTTATGTCTCTTATGTCACCAGTTTATGCTGTGGATCTTGCTACCTACCACGACCGCAGGTTTCACCTTGTTAAGTGCAACTGCTCATGCAGAGAGCAGGAAAATGAATGGTCTTTAAAATGTTGAATCTTATGTCTGAAAGAAAAATTGTCCAAATGAGCTTGGACTTGATTTCTTTACTGGAGACCAGGCAGTGGCTCGTAAGCCCAAACAATTCCAACCAGGCAGTTACAGTCCCTGCTTGGTACCTCGATCAGACTCTCAGAGGTAACACAGTGGGAAGGAAAAGCTCAGCTTTACCTAGATACAACATGCAACACCTGATACTGCAGGCATTAAAGGCATTTTTCAATTACATGAGTCAGGTGCTGGAAAGGGAAAGGAGCCTCCATTTGCAAGCTACAGTGTAAAATCTACAACGGAACTTCCTTTTCCATTGCAAATTGCAAATTTCAGCATCCCTGCTTGCCTTGCTGTCACCATGGCCAGAGGTACCCAGGGTAGTAAAACAGGCCTCAATGTTGCTTGGCAACCTCCACCTTAACTCACAGAGGCACCCAAGTTCAAGGAAGACAACAAAACCAGGAGTATTTCTCTGCCTCGTGGTGCTCGAGTCCAGGTGTCTGCAAACAAAAGCAATGAGAAGGTGCAGGCAGGTACTCACTCTCATCAATCTGCGGGTGTTGAATGACGACTTGGAAGAGCAAGCGAAGGATGCCCGGGTTCTGGGCATCCTGATCACAGCCCTGCAGGGACATGTTGAAACTGCCAGCGATATTGGCAGGCTGGCTGTCGCTGAGCTTGAACACCTCCGGGTTGCTGAGGGAGCCAGGGATGTAGTACTCGACCCTCTCCTCTTTCCTTTCGCAGTTGGAGAGGCTGTAGTTGTGGAAGAACACGCTTGCTCTCATGTTGGAAGGAACCACAAACTGCCACGTCATGAGCTCGTCTTCTGGAAAGCCCAGTGGGTAGTTAGGGGACATCAGGGTGACGGAAGACTCGCCCTCCAAAATGCATTCAATAATGCATAGCCCTAAAACATGGGGCAGAGGGAAGAAAACATGCAAGTTCCAATTAATGAAGACACACTGACATATCTAGCACCCAGAAGCAGAAGAGTATTTTTACTTTTACAGTGAGCTCATCCACCTCAGCTACAGGTTAGTTTCTTATAAAACCCTCAGACTAAAACATATACTCAAGTTGATTCTTTTGCCTTCAATTACAGAAAAGATAAGGAATATCTTAATGTTGCATTTTCAGTTTAGTGGGTTAACCTTTCAAGCAGATAGACAGACAAGCTTTTATTATTTGGAAAGATCCCAGTTCCTACTTCTACTCATGACTATGCAAGAGCAAACATGAAACTTGACAACTGCTTCTGCTTCACTGGGTTTTGGGGAACAAAAGATGTGAGCTTTTATACAAGCATGGAGCAATCTTTCCAAAAACCTCCTGAATGTAACAAAAGCAAAGAGCCTTAAATAGGCATGATAAAACATGGCTATGAACTGTGGAGCCTGTGTAATACGCTTTATGCTTGGATGACCCTTGGCAGTGTGAAGTTGGGTACACAGAGATTACGGTCCCACTCTAGGACTCCAGTGGTGATGTGCAACTGCAAGGAGTGCCAGGAGTTACAAAAACCCTCATGTTCTAGAAGCTTGGACCTGGACCACGTTCCTTTTACAACTGAGAGCAACAACTGCAGAATTCAAGAGCAGAGCAAGAACAGCTCCCAAAGAGGATTTGTCATAAGATCACAAAATAACCCACTGAATGGTAAATAATATTTCAGGTATTTTAGGAAGATTATTGTTATTGTGCAGGTTGAAACATAACTGTATTTAAGCAGCCTCATGTGCCTCCCAGGCACTGCTTCCCCTTTTCCCACATGCCTCTCCTGAAGCGAGGCATTGGTTTGAGGCTCCAGAAGTTAAGAAAGCTTCACTTAAAAATAAACAAACACAACTACACACCGTAACCAGGAAAAAAACTCTCTTGGGTCATTCTGATTATGCTACCCAGTCCCACCTAGCTGAACACACAAAAACAAGAGAGCATGTATGTTAAAGTTTTAGGAAGTCTAAAGAGACTGGAAATGAATAATTACAGAATTGTTATGACCCCCCCTGCCAAGGCAGGGTCACCTCGAGCAGGTGACACAGGAGTGAATCCAGGTGGGTTTGGAATGTCTCCAGAGAGGAGGACTCCATGACCTCCCTGAGCAGCCTGGGCCAGTTCTCTGCCAGCCTCAGTGGAAAGGAGTTCTTCCTCACGTAGAAGTGGAATTTCTTGTGTTTCAGTTTATGGCTGTTGCTCCCAGCCCTGTCACTGGGCACCATCAAAAAGCATCTGGGACCATCTTTTTCACATGCACCGCTGAGATGTTTATATGCATTAGTGAGACCCCCACTCAGTCTTCTTGTCTCTGAACGAAACAGGCCCAGCTCCCAGAGTCTTTCCTCATAAGAGATGCTCCAGTCCCTTAATCACCTTTGAGGCCCTCTGCTGGGCCCTCTCCAGTGCACCAAAAGCAGCAACAGAACAGTTATTGCAATTATTAATGGACCAGACTAAGATATATTGACTCCAGAAGAGCACCAGCTAAAAATTACACCACAATAGTTTCCACAAAAGAGGAAGTGGGAGGGAGTTCAGGACAGCAGCACCAAGCCAGGTTAGCTGAGAAGAAAGGTTTAAATAATTCAATTCCACTCCTCCAAACTCACTTTTTATGGAAGTCCTGTTAGCTATGTTGAAGCCTGAGGTGGCGAGAGGCGAGTTCCATGGGAGGTGCAGAGACAGGACAACTCCTCCCAGCAGCTTGACACGAGACACTGAGCCATTCCTGCAGAAGGTGCCAATGTTGACCGTGGCCGTATCGATACAGCTGTTGATGTTGTAGCTGATGGAATCTGGGCACGTCTCTCCTGGTTCAATCTGCCTCAGCCATGGGGTAGAAAATTTTAGTTCGAGTCCAGCTTTTGTACTCGCCTTCACGTCCCAGATGTAAGTCCTGTCAAGGCGAGGCAGCCCCGGTGGGTAAAGATGAACATCTCCAAAGGGACACGGGCCTGACACACAGTCTAAATGCAGGGAGAGAACAGCCATAAGGCACTCTGGAAACCACTCAGATAAACAAGGAATTTGACACTTCTCCTTCCTTGCTATTTTCACAATTTTTAGGTTGCACTTAACTTTTCTTCTACATGCACTAAAAGACACTGCTGTGACACGGTCACATGTTGTCTCCAAACAGGTCTCCCACAGAATAGACAGGATAAACCTGCTTTAGTCGGGCTGACTAACAGAAGGGTTCCATTGTCTCTAGTATTCTGCCTTGTTTGCTGAAGAATTTGGAAGGTATTTAGTGAATAGGGTAGAGTCTGAATAGGCAAAAGGGAGAAACACAATGTCAAGAGAGCTGGAAATCACAGATGTAGAGAATCCATTTTGTCTCATCTCACTCAGAGAATTCCTGTCAAATCATTCATCATTAAATTTTCTACTGCTTGCAATGAACTATATTTCTGTTCCCTTGGTGCCCAGATGAACAACAAAAACAACTGTCCTAGGATTCTGGGAAGAACCTCGAAACTTTTATCTGAAAAATCCTAATGATTGATTGTCATTCCAAATAAGCATACTTGAATCTATGTCTAGGCTCCAACTTAAAAGAAGATATATCACAAGTGCATCTTGCAAATATATCATGAGATATTGTGAGCTTTACTATTTGCATGAATCATATGAATAAAAATCCAAAACACAAAGAGAATTATCCTTGAACACCACCCCAAAAATAATGAAGATGTTACTAAAGACTGAATGCCCAATGAAGTTTGGGATCCAGTTGTGAAGTAGCACATGTTCCTGCCATTAAAGAGTACATACACCAGGGATAAGATTCAAAGCAGATGAAGCTTTAGTTACACTTCCAAATTTTCAGTTTCTTGACTTCAATAACATTCATTAAATATAAAGAAACATGTGCATGTCTTCAATGCTTCTGTTGTCCTTATAGACACAGTCAAGCTGTTCAGCAAATACATAATATATCATTATAAGTGTTCAGAGGCTTTTGACAGGGGAAAAAAACTGATTCTTTGATGGGTTTATAAATTGTGGGGAACAGAAAGGCAGAAAGGAATCAGTGCAACAAACTCCCATTGAACTGTCTTCAGCAAATCCAAATTAACACTAATCCTGCCAGCTGCAATGCAGACTTCTTTAACTTGCACGGTTTTAGGAATTTATCAGTGCTCAAAGATTTCTTCTTATCCAAAATTACAGCAGATACCTTAATACAGTAATGGAAAAAAAGGGTATGCGGTTTCACTGGAGAAAAAAAAAGATTACCATTGGGGGAAAAATAAAAATCTGCATCTTACCAATATTTTTCTGAATTTCCATGATGAAATACTTCTCTGGAGTACTACAGGTAAAGGTGAAAGTCACATTCTCCCCAGGTTTTATCTTGAGTTCAGTCCTGAGGACGTTTTTAATGCGAATTTGACAGCTTGGTAAAACACCAGGTCTCTGTTTAATCGTAACTGCGGTGCTGTCCACTTTACGAAGAGAGATTGTAAAGGAAGCTAAGAAAGAAAAAAAACAGATAAGAGAGATCTTTTGTTACTAGCACATATAAGGAACACCAGCCCTTCCACCCATCCCCACAGATGCCACAGTGTCCAAAGCAATATCAGCATCCACATGCTCAGGAATCTGGTGTTGCACTACCAGAAAATGCCTTTGCTCTGTCAGCACAGCAACACAGAAACATGCTTGCTGCATGTGCCCAGGAGAGGTACCAGGGAATTTGTGCAGAACCAGTTCTGCTCCAGTTTCCACTCAACAGTGTGATTTATTTCACATTTTAAAAGGAGCTCAGTTGTTCCTTTCAAACTGTTGTTCTCCTGACTTTGGTGTTCAGCCTGTTATCACACAGCCTGCTTCGTTTCTGAGGGCAGCCACCAAGTCATGACTCAATCCAGGAAATTTATTCAGCAGCCACACAACAAAACTTTAACCAACTTTAACCACACACAATGGTGACAGGTGAATCTCTGGGTATACACCAACAGTTACTGCAGAGCAGGTGAGGTATTCCCAAAAGCACACACCAACAGACATTTATACACGTGGTCACGGCTCTCTCCCACCCTCCCCACCTTTTACAGCTCATTCTCTGAGGCTACAGGATGTCCACACTATGCCCCTCACCAGCACTGAAGGCATCTATGGCCTGAGGTGGACCATGTGTGCTTGGATACCTCTTCGGATACCATCACTGACTTAGAGCTTTTGAGAAATACTTCACAGATTTCAACCCACCCTCAAGCACTACCAGATGCACCAGCAGCAGCTCTCACAGGGAACACTGGAGCCACAGAATAAACTGCTTGTTGAATAATCTTTTATTTTATTGGTAGCAGTTTATCAACAAACAGATCAAACCCAACTGTCTTTTAAAAATATATACACAATATAAGCCAGCAAGGAGCACTGACTGGACATTCAAGATGACTGGGAAAGTTATTAGCACCAGCTGGGTGCCTAGCAAGGACAGAGCCCAGCCTTGGCTGAAACAAGTAAGGTTTGCATTGAAGTCAACCATATCCCAGCCCCAGATGAAAATCTGAGGGCAGGTCAGTCGATAAGTTTTCTATTAGTTGTTTTCACTGCTCCCCCTTCCTTATTTTGGTGTCTGGGAGACACAACCACAGTGTCTGCAGCACTTGTGCTTCTAGTGTGCATGGAAAAAAAAAATTATGTATATAAAAAATAAGAGATCTAGAAATAAGGTTACTCCAAGTTCTGTTTAAAAATGTCTGTTCCTTGGGCAGGACATACACAGGGCTGCATAACAAAGCTCTACCCATTCCCCAGGCTGGGAATCCTCTTGCTCACTAACCCCAAGATTTACCCTGGTGAACTTAGCAGTGCAGCACCCTGAGGGAGCCTCTGAAGCCATTCCCACTGCCAGGCAGCATGCCAGGAAGCTTTAGGAGAACAACTGGCTCACAGAAACACACCTACAGGTTGCCCCAGGCTGTGTCCACCTGTTTGCCATCCCTTGAGCACCAGCACAGTCCATGCCAGCCACTACTGCCACAGTAGCAGGGATGCTGGCCAAAGCCCAGACACCTGGGGACTCACCTGGCTGAGCACACCACGGGAACCCTTGACCAGCAGAGCCCCCTGATGGCAGATGAGCTCGCCAGAAACCCTCAACAAATGTACCCACCCAACTCAAAACTTTAGCCATGGCAGCTGCAGAGAGAAGCTTGTTGCATTCGTGACTCCATTTCACCCAAAACCTACCTGTTCTATATAAGAGAGGTTTAAAAAACCTCCTGATTTTTACAGCCATCTCACAGTTTTGCAGGGTGATTATCATTTTCACTGCATTACCATTTTTTCTGCAATGTTTGGCAAAACCCCAGGGACTGAGCAGTCAGCATGGGCTATTGTCCCTCCCTGCCACTGGGAACACTGCAGTTCCAGGTTTGTCAACAGCAGGTAACAAAAATCTCATGGCTAAAGAGAGTAGGGCAGAGCAGGGTACTCAAAGAGACACCTCATCTTGCCTTTATTTGAGTTTTGTTGGTCTTGAGCCTTTTTGCAGCCTTTCTAGCTTTTCTACACAAGCTTGGAGTCAAAACACTCAGGAAGCCCTTGAAACTGCCTTACCTATTTGCCTTCAGGATCAAAGGCTTAAATGAAAATCTCAAACATCACGAGGCTTGCAAAATTGCTGCACGTGCTTTTAACCACAAGTTTACCAACCCTCCAATACCATTAGTGAGGACCTGGTCACCGAATAACTTTCTTGCAGCTTTTAAATGATGGGACAATACTCTAACCTGAGAGCCTATACTGAATTCTCCTGCCTCTTCCGAATGCTGGCACACTTTATGTCTGGGGTTTTGCCTTAGAAACGCTTTTGCAGAGGTTTATTATTTTATTTCCTGAGGAAATAAAAAAGGTGACAGTATAGCCTCAGAACTGCCTTGTGCAGTGACTCCCAAGCACACAGGGAACAACTGCAGGGGCAACGTCCATGGGGTGGGGCAAAGAAGAGAGGAAAGCCAAGCAAGCAATCAGTGCTGCTCCTCCTTGTTCTTCAGAAGGAAGCAGCCCTCAGAGGAGAAAGTGAAACAACTACTTCCAGCCTAGCCCTGAGTTTTGCTTCCCATACCACTGGGCACTTTTTGGGTTCTTTTGGGGTTTTCATTTATCACACTTAGTGCACAGAATACCTTTGACCACGATGGTCATCATTTTTCTAATGATTAAGTCATCTGAACTGTTAACAGCATAATACCAGTTAATTAATAATTACAGACAAAAGAGGCTTCTTTCTTGCATATGGTAATTGTCATCCTCATCTACAGTTTATAAATGTTACTGAAAAGTCTGTTTCTAACTTTCTGGTCAAACACTTATTACTATTCCTTTTCCCATCCCTGGGACAGCACAGCCACATAACCAACCTGGCAGGATGAAGGAACACACCAGCACCACTAACAGCCAGCACTTCTGCACCACATGCTGGTGCGTGGCTCTGAATTTAAGTCAGGAGGATTAAGTGTAAGCAGAACAAATTCACTCTTGAGCTGACACCAAGGAACAGAAATTTTTAACATTCTGAAATAAGCAAAGCCTTCCTGCAAGGGTCAAAACAAAGCATCATCTTCCCCAGCCCTCAAAAGACCCAAATTTGGCTGCCTGGGCTTTTTTTCCCCTCCTTCCCTCTCCTCTTTCTGACCATATAATCATTCTCCATTTGGTCTCTCTGCAAAATATAAAACATTTGTCAGCTCAGTATCACTTTCCAGTACAGATGTGACCCATGCCTCGGTTTTCCTAAACAGGACCTGCCCAAAATCCCAGAAGTGTTGCAATGATCAATATATCATCAACCCAGCAGGCAACAAGGATGCAGATCTATGCCAAATGGGGCACAGCAAAGCTGTCTGCTAGAAACCCACATGAGGACAGACACCTTTATTGCATAAACAAACAGCTTGCATGGATGAAACTCCACAGATCATCATTTTGGCCAAGAAATAAGAGTGATTGCTGTAATGTCGACAGTAGCCAGCTAGAGATGTGCTAAGCTACCTTAGACCATCAAACCTAATTTACATAGGAAAAATAGAATAAAAGAATCATGCAGAAAGTATATTCAGTCACTAAAAATAAATGACCAAATGGCTAAACCCCCCAAATACAGCCACACACAAGCAGCACAATAGAGAGACTACTTAAAGGGCACCTTTACTGGAGAGCTTTTACAAACACAAGCGAGTCTCCTCATGACTCAGGCTAATCTGTCTTTGTCTATGATTCCCCCTGCATGCCTTTTTATTAGGATTACCAGTAACTGGGCACGTTTCTTGAAAAGAAGCAATTTCCATGCCTCATTGCTGCTGCACAGGGGTGACACACAGGATGTCCAAACCAACAGGAGGAAGTATTGCCAAGCTGGATCTCGTCTTTGTCTACACAGCAATGACATTGTTGGGCTCGGTGAAGCCTCCGTTCCTGAGCTGGTTCACAGGGTGACGCAGACAGCTGATCTCACCCTATTTTTCTTTTCCTCTAAGCAATTACAGTTTCACCGCTTCCATTGCATATTTCTTCAACTGCCCTAATCTCGATCTGCACCCTCCCTGCCACAGCTGGATTTTAATCCTGCTCATGCTCATTTAAGAAGGTGCCTTCACAACAGCTGCCTCATCACAGCACCCCTTTATCACTAGATAATGCACAAACACCCCTCGGCTAGGTTTTTTCCCAACACTATGATATTTCCAAACTGTTCATCCATGTTATTGCTCAGAGCTCTCCCACTGGGGTTAGAAAAAACTGCATAGTGTAAAACAAGTTGGATTACACCAAAGAGCTTAGCCTAAATTCATCTGCCATGTTTGCACCTAACACTAATCTTACAGTAATTTTAATTAAGTGTCAAAAGGACATTTTTCCTTTACAAGAGAGGGGTGCAATGCAGAAGACAGCTGGTGAGTAGTCAAGCCAGTGGCACTCACAGAGTGTGCATAAGTATGTACAAGCAAAGGACTTGGCAGAACAGCAGTTTTTATGGCCATGCACAGTGCCTTGCTAAACAAAGCAGGAGGTAGAACAGAGTCCAACGAGCGTTCAGTAAACAGCTGCACTTTATTGCAGTAATTTACCCATAAGGATCTATGGATTGTTTCACGTGATTTGAGTGGATGGATTAAAACAACCAAAAAAACCCCAAGAAAACAAAACCCACAAGAGTCACCAACAACAAAATCTCGGATGTTAATTTACCCCAAAATTACGTACGAAAACTGTTGGTTTTCTCATTCTGTTTCAATCATGGGCTTGTTCCGCTAGAGCCACCTTTAACAAAAACCAGTTGGATGGGGCTGGCTCAGGCACCACTCATGGGCTGGCAGCAGCTGGAGGAGGCAGCCTGCTGTGGAAGACTAGTACTGGCAACACTGGCTGAGGATATGGAATCCCTGTATCCAAAGCCCTGTGCTGCCCGAGGGGGATGTGAACCCACACAGCCACCACACCTCTCCAGACAGCAGACTCGTTCATTGCAGCACATCGTGCCACCACCTCAGGACAAGGATAGCACCAGGGTGCTGTTTGCCTCTACAGCCTGGAAGGCTCTCCTGAAAAGCTCACCACTTCTTCTGAGCCCTTTCAGGGATGTTGACCTGCAGGCACATTCATAGCCTGCTGAGGTTATTCCACTACACATAATCGACAGCAAGAGTCACTGCAAGATGGTGGGAAGGAAGGGGTACAACAACACGGTAACCTAGCCATAATCTGAATTATTTCAGTTTCAAACCAAACCAACTCCTCTCTCTGACCTATTGGACAGCATGAGATCAGGCCATGGCAGCATTAGCAGGGCATGTTCACAGCGATCCACCCAAAACACCTTTTTCCTGGCTAAAGGACCTCAAGGCTGTCTCCTCTGTGATGGGGACTGATGGCTCAAGCTCCCAAATCCTGAACAAACACCCCACTGGCTCAGCTAAGATATGGACAAACAACTGCACCTGACCATCTCTTTCTGCACCACCTCCCACACAATTCACTCAAATTTGACAAGAACACAGCAAAGAATATTTAAAAGAGTAAACATCTCCCTGCTTTGCCAGCTCGATCATGTTGTACCTGTCTTACTGACTTCTTTGACAATTCGAGTCCAACTCCCCAGTTAACTGCAGCACCCAGTTGCCCCAGCATCATCCACTCCTCCAATCTCACCTGCAACATCCACCCAGGTAACTGCTTCCATCCCTTAGCAAAGGTACTCAGGGACCCATACACTGTTTGGACTCCTCTCCCCTACGAAACCATGCTGAGAGCAGCCAATGGAAGATCACAAGCATCGTCACCAACTACAGCAAACCCTTCCTGCTGCAAGCTGCTGAAATCCCCTTTGACTTTACAAAGCAACCAGCTTTTCTATTTACATTTAAAGTGTAAACTAACTACTCACTACATTGCAGGATGATCTCCTTATATTACACGTCTTCTAACACCATGTTTGTTTAGGATGCAAGGTCCTTATTTTCTAAAGGGATTGCTTTCAGGGAATCACCCAGAAAACTAAAGCAATAAAATGTGCAAAGCTTGTAAGCTCCTACAGATAGGCACTGCCAATTGTTTTATTGGAAGCCACATCTCAGGAGAAGGCACCTGAGGGAGAATATCCATTCCTCAGGCATCAGAGTACAGCCCCCTAATCTTCACTGATTGTTTAAACTGATAGCACAGGATGGGGATGCAAAGCAGGCAAGATGTCACACGTTCCCCTCCTCTTCAGGGAGGAAGGGTGGACACTTCTGGCATGGTGATGTTCCAAACCATTCCAGAACAATTCACCAGATGAGATCTGTTAGCACCCCGGGCCAACAGGCTTGCTCATTCAAAAGTTGTTAATTCATTAATTTGTAATCCATAACAGGAATAAAGTACTGATATATTTAACAGAACTAGAAGGAAAAAAAAGCATTATATATTTCTACCCCTTTATCTAGAAGAAAGATAATGTGGAAGACAATTAAGACACTCGTATAACTTGTGATAAAGAATTTTTTTTAAAGAAGCTTTGATTTTCACAAAGAAAAAAAAAAAAAGGAAAAAAAAGACACTTTGGGATTTGGCAAGCTTAGCCGTAATTATGTAAATGAGAAAGTTGTCTCTGAGCTGCCTTTTCTTACTTACCACTTTTACAGATATGAAGGTCTGTTGCTTCTGTAGAAGTGAGACACAGAGCTCAGTGAACACTGAGCTGACCACCAGCTCACACACACGGTACAAAATGTACGACATGGGAGCCTGTACAACTCGAGGAGAAAATGCCTCACTGGCTCAAGGAATGACGATACCACACAAGTCACTGCAGGAACCTCCCTTGATCAAACCTCGCACAGTTTATTCCTCCCTTGATGTAAGCCAGAAAGAGGGCAACATCTTGGAGCATGTCTGAGCAGCTCTTCGGTCTTGGCTCTGGTTGACAAAGGTGTAAAAGCACATTTCACAATCAGGGGGCCCTCCCACGCCAAACATCCTGCCGTCAGCTCTTTGTCTCTCACGTCTGAGGAACTTCAGATCATCCCTTTTCACTCCTCAAAGTCTGCCCTCTCAGCTCCGCCCAGAGGTCCAGAAAAGCCAGGGCCAGCTCCAAAATGTCAGTGCTATCGAACCTCTCAAAACAAGAGTTTGCTCTGACATCAGGTAACCACACTCACTTGGTTCCACAAGAAACCAAAAGGCACAGCTCGAAGCAGGCTGTGCCACGGCATCCTCGTGGACAGTGTTAAAAGGGGTCCAATAGAACAGGCAAAGTTGAGACATATTAGAAAAATAATCACTTTTCCCACAGTACTGGCAGCCCAGGCACTCAGAAGGGAACAAGATCTTACTAACATACATGGAATGCCTGTCTACTAGACATTACGTCACAATTCTTCAGCTGCCTCCTCCTGAAGGTCTTCCAGGACATCCTATCAATACTATCCACCCTGGGCAGGTTCAGCTGCAGGCAGATAACCCTCCCCTCCATCACCAGCCAATACAGAAACACAAGATTTTGCTCTGTCATAGCAGCCAGCAGCCAACAATTTACTAAGCACAGCACAGCCCACATCCTTTCCTTCACACCCTGGTGGCACAAGCAAGAAGAAACCGCACGGTCACATCTCCAAGAAATTAGGGAAGTTTTCAAGTGGAGGGATGGTGACATGGCTCTATCAGCTGAATCCTACTAAGAGAGCACCAGAAGTCACCAGCTGCCTTACAGGAACAGGTGAATGGTTTGGTTCCAACAACCAATCCATGCTGTAGAGGGTGTGTTGCCTGCTCCAGAGATGGAGTTTGACAGGGATACCCAAGCAGCATCAGTGAGTTCAGAAGAATATTCAGAGTAATATCCCAGAAACTGCTGCAAGTGCTGCATGAAGGTGTTACCTTTAGTCTTTCCCCCAGGGTGGGCAAAGGCTTATAAATCATAGAAATTATTAAAGGTGCAGATTTATAGAAAGATTTTAACAGAAACCTAAAAGATTAAGCCAAAAAGAGCCCATTAAATCAAAACTGGCATCCGAGCCCATTTTCCCCACATCCTTCAGCCCATACTTTGCTGTAGCTCAGTCTTTTGTGGAGCTCCTGTGTGGAGACCAAGGCTGGAAAACACCCAAAGGGGGAGCTCAAAGGAACACCCAGAAGACAGCAGGAGGACCTTCCTGCAGCAAGAAAACTACTGGTCAGCTCAGTTTGGGGGCACAGCCCACTCATGACAAGGGTGACCAACATCCAGTCTCCTTGTCACAGTCCCTGCAAAAACCCAGCACCACCAGTGACCCCACCCCGGCCACAGCACGAAGGGGCACAACTCCACACACGTTCACTGCCCTTGTGTTGCATCAGTCTATCCCTGCCCAGAACCCAAAGAAGGTCATGTTTTGCCATCAGCAATGACAAAAGCAAACGAGAACATAATCAATAGAGGAACTGATGAAAGAGGAAAAGGGTCCACCTACAAACACACATCGCTGTCACCCACAGCTGTTTAAGTCAACACTTAAGGTAAAGCCAAAAGGCTCTCGACTTTGTTCTCTGCAAATGATGGTTTCTCATGCTATTTCAAATAGGAAATATTTCTGGAATGACATAAGTGCAAAGTTGTTCAGCCTCTACCTCAGACCGAGGGTTTGGCAGCTGTGGATTCCAAAGCCTTTTTTATTTAACATATACTTGGATAAATAACAATTAGGCTGGGTAATAAGTGCTATACCAACAAACTGAGTCCGAGCAATATTTATTTGTGAAAATACTGCTGCTACATATTTCAGAAAGTCAAAACTTTTTTTTTCAGTAGTTTTCCTCCTACCTTCTTTTCTATTTCAATATTATTTAAAGATAAGATAATTCATATAAGCAATTAAGAAACCTGAGCACAATTGACCCAAATGATACCAAATGCCAGGTAGGGGAAAGGTCTTTCCTTTATTTCATAGATCAAGCCCTGATTTCTGTCTAGAAACTCTTGTTACAGTTGAGGAAGACAACACACAAAAGTTGCAATAAAAATGAGAGGAGGGCAACCTTCTAGCTAACAAATAATTTCCTCCATGTCACTGGTCCATGGTGATACTCTGATCATGAGCTTCAGCAACCTCCAGTCCTTCCACCTTGTTTCTCCCTTGGCTAGTCCTTTGCCTTGAGCCAATGCCAAAAAATGATCCTTTTCAGCCTGATTTCCCTTAATTATTTTTTGGCTCATCAAATGACAACCCCAGGCACAAAAAAGATGCCAGCCAGCTCAGGAGCCAGGCTCAGCACATCATGTTTCTTCTCAGCCAAGTGGCTGCTATCTGTAGGGATTTTCAATTTTGCATATGAGTGAGCCCACGGCCAATAGTGGGGCTGCTGGAGAAACTTCATTCACACATCACTCCAGAGACCACAACCTTACTCAGGATCTCTGGTGGGGGCAATCAAATTGGTGGCCATTTGTGCTGCTATGGACAATAAGTTCACCTCAGTGTATTAGTTCTCAAATATTTTTATGTTCCCAACACCTCACATACCGACTTGGGCCTCCACGTTACCCCTGCATCCCTTCAGACTTATAGATGAATGAAAAACACACAAAGACAAGGCTCAGCTGCTAAAAACAAACGTCTCAAACCCAACAAAAAAAAATGGAATTGAGAAAAAAAATTAAGGGTATTTTCTGGCAGAGAATTTAAGGTAGTAGCACCAGAACTGAGACACACTGCAAGCAAGCAATTTACTATAAACACATTATTTTCCAGAGAGTAAAAACCAAGCACTTCAGACTGCAAATAGCATGAGGCAAGGCAAAAAAAAAGTTACAGCCAAAAACTCAGGCACATTGATTGTGGTCTTAAAAGGAGAGGTCTCAATTGAATGAGCAAATGGCACTTCACAAGGGAAATAATCCAGCTTCCACTGACTTTCAGAGGAGAACAAACAGGCTGGTTATCTGTATTCTGTCAAAACAGCAGAAAGAACCTGCTAACAGCTTGGAGTCTTCTTATTTTATTAAAGGAAGCAGCTTTACATGTTAAGACTGAGGCATACTCAAATCAGTCAGTTGCCAAGAAAAAGTTAACTGGAGGGTAGAGCAAGAATCAACATGGCACTATCTGTAAGTTCACTTATCAGAACAATGATATTTTAAACACAAAGCCCAAAATACATATGCAGATTTTATCACATTTATAAGGATATTTTAAACCTGAAATATTTGTTTATATTTCATAAACAGCATAAAGGTGATTAACTTTATTATTACTGCTTCAAAGAAACACGTTTTTAGTTGGAAAACACATTTTCAAAGGTCAGATACACAATTCTTCCTTCACACTCCCATGTCTGTGCACAGCTAGCACACCAAATACTTCTTTCTGTAGTTTCCCAGCTATGAGTTAACCATTCATTTGCTAATTTACATTATACATAACGTTGCATTTCAAGAAAACCCACAAGCTCCTCTGAATACAATGTGACCCACCATGCCTGACCCACACGTTCCTACAGGATGGTAAGAACAGCACTGTAACACTGTCCCTGCTGGGAAGGGGTGGATGGAGACGGTGAGAGAAGAACAAACTTCATCAAGGATGACAAGAGACAGCCTTAGAGCACACCAAAATTTGCAGCTGTCCCACTAGAGCATCATCACTTCCCAAGAAGTGGCACAGCCCATGTGCACACCCAGCCTAACCCTGGCCTTGCTGAAAGAGAGGGAGCTGCAACTTGCAACCAAAACAGCAACAGCAGAGTGGGTACCTCCATCAGTACCAGGGCAAAGGGAACTCCTCTAAAAATTACCAACTATGTAGGGGTGTGGGGAAAAAAAATCTTAATCTGAGCTACCTTGGGCTTTTGGGACAAGCCTTGGCTCTGGGATACGTTCCAACTACGTTTTTGGTTGTGCAATAACAAAAGCAGCTCCCACTGGAATTAAGGACACAGCAGACATGTGAGATCTGCCTACAAACCTGGGAAGGCACCACTCCTGCTCACACCATCGCAACCTCCAGCTTGCCAACCCATGCTACTGGTGCGTGGCAGTGGAGACTGAGCCACCTCCTTTTCATGGGACTGGAGATGCACAAAGAGGAGGAAAGCACCAAGTTAGAGAGTTTGAGAGGATGACAGAGGACCTGGCACACAGGGGCAGTGGTGCTTGTGCAGGAGATGGAGCAGCAGGAGGAAACACACAGTTGGAAAGGAAGGGACAGAAGGAGGCAGGACGAGGCGCCATCATCAGTGGCAGCAAACCACTGGATCTATCAGTGACGCTTTGTACAACTCCACTGTTACTAACTTGGCTTCACAGAGCAAATTCAGGCTTTGCCAGAGGGCAGGGTCAATGGTTGGGGAGCTCTCGCTCCCCAGTTCCTCTAGATTAAGCTCTTGGAAAGTCTATCTCCCCCACTTCTAGTGCTGACCCATCTAAGGTTTTAAATGTTTGTTCTCTCTGGAAACAAAGCACATTTAACTAAAGCATAATATTCTTTTTCCTTTGGAGAGACTCAGAGAGGCAAATAGCTGTCATTCACTCAACTCGGAGGCAATACATTAAATGCAAATATTTTATTTAAAATACTACGCAGCTTAAAACTTAAACCTCAGGGCTGTCCAATTTCATAGTCAATATTTAGACTGTCTTGTTTGTGATAAGAATGGCATGATCCCCACTTCAGTAGAACCAGAACAGTTAAAGTAACAGAAAAGTTAAAAAGGCACAAATTTCATATCTTTTCATTAATCATAGTCACTGCAAGTGATACCAGTTATTCTGTACAGAAGGACTCATTTCAAGAGTCTTTAACAGGACTACTAAAGCAAAAAAACCAGACTGTTTAGACTTGAGTTTGGGCATTTTTGCAATCAAGAGGTTTTGGAAATTGAGGAAAACCCCACACACTGTCCCGGTGTTTATAACTGGAATTCTTTTGGGGTCACAGATGGGATTTAAGAAACTTATTCATGAGTTAGGTACATGGGATTGCATCAAGCATCCAGGAATTTCAAGAGATGCTAGTGAGCAGCAGCCCACATTAAACTATCTGCCCCAGCCAGGCATACAAGCCATTCTATTTCCCTGCATCTACAGTTCATCCAGTGATCTATATAAGTAATATTCTCTTTGCTGAAAAGCTCAAATGACTGCACAGTCCGACACAGAACACGGTCCTGAGAGCTCCTCCTCCTTTGCAAGAGAATTCAGCTGCCCCTCTGGCGTCCAGGGAAAAGGACTTTGTGAAGTTATTTGCATAATCAATACTCCGGGAAGCGAGCATGTAAAGATCAGATCACTGATCTGGGTAGTATTTTCATAGACGAAGAAAAGGGATCGCTCAGACGAGATGTGCTGAAACCGAACGCCCCACCGCACGAACACAACCTCCGCTCCCCCCGCCCCCTCCAAAAACTAAGAGTTATTAAATCAGCAGCAGCACACGGCGATAAAGGCAGAGGAACCAGTCTCTCGCCTACGGTGCGGCCAACAAAGCGAGCCCGGGCTCAGCCGCACACCGGGCGTGGCGGGGAGCCGAGGGTCGGGGCGATGCGGGGAGCCCGGGGTCGGGGGGGCGATGCGGGGAGTTGTGGGGGTGATGCGGGGAGCGCTCGGGTCGGGGCGATGCGGGGAGCCCGGGGTCGGGGCGATGCGGGGAGCGCTCGGGTCGGGGCGATGCGGGGAGCCGAGGGTCGGGGCGATGCGGGGAGCGATCGGGTCGGGGCGATGCAGGGAAC
>JAWWMP010000081.1:44672857-44855931 GCA_035047865.1 Dendrocincla tyrannina
CGGGCGGCAGGGCTGGCCCGGCTCGGCCCAGGGCGCTGCGCTGCGGGGTGGGACCGGCCGGCCGGGCGGGTGGCTGTCGGAAGGGTGTTATTCCTGCTCTGCCACCTAAAGGCTTTTCCCTGCTCGTTCCCGGCGTCTTTAATGCCTACCGAAAGGGGTTTGAGTTGTTGGTCACCAAGACCCCCTCGTCCCCTCTTTGGGTGCCCGGTCTGTCACCGGGAAAAGCGCCCCTTGCCTTCCAAAACATCTCAGAGCTTCAGTACTTCAAGGGAGCTTAAAGGCGGGGACAGACTTTCCAGTAGGGCTTGTAGCAAAAGGACAAGGAGTAATGGCTTTGAACCACTTAGGCAGATTCAGACTAGATATAAGAAAGAGGTGTTTATGATGAGGGTGGTGAAACACTGGCACAGGCTGCCCAAAGAGGTGGGAGATGCCCCATTCCTGGGAACGTTCACGGTCAGGTTGGACGAGGCTCAGAGCAGCGTGATGTATTTGAAGATGTCTCTGCTCATTGCAGGGGAGTTGGATTAGATGGCCCTAAAAATGTCCCTTCCAATCCAGACTATTCTATATTTGGAAGTGCCACGTTTCATACAGAAGTTGGTTCCTCCCAGTGAAGAGCGGTTGAGTCCTGTTTGTTAAATATCTGGGGACTTTACCGAGCAGAAACCATCATGATGTAGTCAGGACTAGATGTTTGCCCAATGAGTAAATATCTTACTAATATCAGACAGCTCATCTTGTGGTAATCCTATGCAGAGGCTTTGGAGCATTCATTTTTCTGGCAATATCATTACACAAACCCAGTACATTTATACTATTCCACAACAGCACCTGGCTATTGCAAATATGTACACAGGAATATATTTTTACAGATTTGAGACCAAGCTTTGAAGAGGATTGAAGACTCTGCTCTAGCTGATTTCAGCTCACAGTGAGGATACTTGGTTCTCCTGGGATATTTTTACACCTCTTTTATACATAAATCTATTGTCCAGTGGTCTTCTGCACAGTGCTTCTTTTTACTCATCAAAGAAATGAAATTAAAAGAAATTATATATATGTTAAAAAATTAGTCTTTAGAAAAGGACTGTGTTAATGAGAAAGTAATTAACTGGTTATATGACTGCAGAGAAGTGAATGGATATGAGTTTTTTACAGTTATGTGAGGAGAAACAGAAAGATTTTTAAGGGCTTAGGTCAGATCTGATGCCACTTCATTAATCTAAGGAAATAGGTGAGAGCTAGAGTTTTTATTTTCTCCTACTAGAGAAATAGGAGGGCTTTTGTTTTATGTTAATTTGGTCTTATCAGATTTCATATCTTCATAAAGTTCAGTACTTTCCCAATGAAAGTAAATCTTAGGCCAGCTTTATATTACCTTACAGTTCCTTTTTTCTTTACTTTTTTTATTTTAATTTTATTTCCCATATCAAAACTTGGAATAAACATGTTAGACTTCCTAAAATGGATATGGGTTCATGTCCATTATAATTCTTAATGCTATTCTGTCATTTGTGATTCTCATGTAGGAGCACAGAACCAGAAATCATCTATCATCTGGCTGCTCTTATGTTCTCCACAGGTGCCCCTCTGTCGCCAGACTTTCCAAACAAAACTATCATCATCTAATGCCTTTGTAAGCTCAAGTAATGCTTTCTGACCAGGCTAACATCACCTCTGTGAGACAGCTAAATTCAGTTTGATTTGGAGGGTACATGCCAAGGGACAGTCTGTATGACTTCCCCAGTGTGATAAGGGAGTAAATGCTCCTCTGGAGGGTTCAGAGGGCTGTGTAGTGACGGTCTGGCTACTTATGAGAGTCACTTCCTAGAAGATTTGGACATATACTGTTGCATAAACAGTGTAGATAGCTGGATTAGGATACTTCAAATGTTTGGCATGGGAAAACATTGCAGAAACAACCACTTCAAGTCAAAAAACATCGGCTGGCTGTACGCATAATTTTGTAGGGGGGAAAAAATCACCAACACAAAGTGAAGGCATTTTCCATTGACTTCATTAAGGCTTGGACAGCTAATGCACTTTCTTACAGTGACAACAATCCTAGTTGCTGTTGCTGATCAGATACAGTGCAGGAGTCAACCTCCATCCACACTTTTTGTCTAGATGTGCCACAATGCTACAGCAGAGCCTTGGGGGTTGGCAGAGTTAAAGAGTAGTTCCATGTGTGTGGTATGTTGACCCTGGCTGAGCACCAGGTGCCCACCAAAGCCACTCTGTCACTCCCTTCCTCAGCTAGGCAGATGAGAGAAAATATAGTGAAAGACAAAACAGACTTGACTTGGGGTAATAAGTTTGTTACCAATCAAATCAGGGTAGGTGGGAGAAATAAACATGAATCTTAAAAAAACACCTTCCCCTCACCCCTCCCTTCTTCCCAGGCTCATCTTCACTCCCAATTTTCTCTACCTTCTTTCCCAAATGGTGATGGGGAATGGGAGTTGCTGTTCAGTTCATCACATGTTGTTTCTGCTGTTCCTTCCTCGTCATGCTCTTCCTCTGCTCCAGCGTGGGGTCCCTCCCATGTGAGGCAGTTCTACACAAACTTCTCCAACACGAGTCCCCCCCATGGGCTGCAGTTCTTCATGAACTGTTCCACCATGGGTTCCTTCCATGGTGTGCAGTCCTTCCGGAACAGACTGCTCCAGTATGGCTTCCCTGCAGGTTCACACGTCCTGCCAGCAAACCTGCTCCAGCATGGGCTCCTCCTCCCATGGATCCACAGGTCCTGCCAGGAGCCTGCTCCAGCACGGGCTCCTCCTCCCATGGATCCACAGATCCTGCCAGGAGCCTGCTCCAGCGTGGGCTCCTCCTCCCATGGATCCACAGGTCCTGCCAGGAGCCTGCTCCAGCGTGGGCTCCTCCTCCCATGGATCCACAGGTCCTGCCAGGAGCCTGCTCCAGCATGGCCTTCCCACGGGCTGTCTCCTTTGGGCACATCCACCTGCTCCCGTGTGGGTCCCTCCATGGGCTATAGGTGAATACTTGCTCTACCATGAGTGCAGAGGGACTGCCTGCCTCACCATGGGGTTCACCACAGGCTGCAGGGGAATTTCTGCTCTGGCACCTGGAGCACCTCCTCCCCCTGCTTTTCCACTGACCTTGGTGACTGCAGAGCTGTTTCTCTCACATATTCTCACTCCTCTCTCCTGCTGTTCTGCAGGTTGTTTTTCTTTCCCCATTCTTATCATCCCAGAGGTGCTGCCACTGTCACTGAAGGGCTCAGCCTTGGGCAGCAGCTGGCTGGCATTGGCTTCTAGCAACTTCTCAGAGAAGCCATCCCTGCTACCAAATCCCTGCCACACAAATCCAACACATCTACCCCAAAACACCCTGACCCTCAGAGTAGAGTTCAAATGGAGGTGTGTCACTCTGCGTGATGATAGTCGAGCATCTAGGAGGTAAGAAGTATGATCTGAAGGTGAGTGCTGTTAAATAGAGACTCTGCTAAAATCGGATTGTTTTCTTCTGTCTGCAAAAAGTGAGGACCAGAGGTGAAGAATTTGCTCTGGTCACAAGAGTTGTTCTGCTAACCATAAAACTAACTTAATCTGCTTTGTTATGATTTTAATTGCTTCAGCTTTGGTTTGAAGGCAAAGAAAGAAGGAAAACTTGAGGAGGAATTCACACATCTTTTAACCAAAATTTCCTTTGAAATAGTTATCAACTTTCACATCATTGTATTTTCTTGAGAAGGTGAATACACTTGTGATACTGTCAATTAGTCCACGTGCCTATTTTGGTTGATGCAGCCTGTCTTTTTATTGAAGACAAATATTTTTTTTAATTGTTCCATCTTGATTTTTTTATTGCTTAAGACATTTCTGTTTTTCCTCTATTTTTGACTATGCTTATATATTGACAGTGACGGGAAGGACCCTGACTTAGTCCTAATGTAGGTTAAATGTGGAAGTGTTTATAAGCAGACCCAACACCTCACCCTGGAGGCGAGCAAGAGCAGCACGTATCATTTCACACTCCTCCTCCCTGCTCTATAGTCATTTCCTCAGAAAAGAACAAGAGTCAGCTGGGTCAGATTTGGGGGCCAGCCTTACTGGATCAGCTGGACGTGGTGTGCAGCTCTATGGATTGAAGCTCCCATGGGCTGGAAAATAATTGCACCTGCAGTCAGTGTGTGCCCATACGCAATGAAAGCTCCATCAAAAACACATCTAATTTGGCTTTCAACTCTCATTACCTTAATGCACAGTGCCCTGGTCTAGCTGGAAATGGTGTAGAAAATCATATGGTTTAGTCCTCACTAACATTATTTGTTGTTTTTATGATATCTCCTTCTGCAAGGCTTGAAGTGCTGTGTAGCAGCCATTTCATGAGGGCCACGTATTGGATTTCACTGGTGAGCTTTTCTGACTGGCTGACCAAAGCAGTGTGGACACACTTCTGAGGAAAGGCTGGGATTAATTATCATAGAAACATGAATTTAACAAGGGAATGCAGGGAAGAGAAAAGAATGGGTTAAAATATGTGCTGGTTAGTCAAAAACATTTCTCTCCTTTGTTTATGGGAAATATGGCTTTCCTTTGTCTGTGGGAATCATATCCCTTGCCTGGAAATGCTCTATAAATAATACAGAGCAAGTTGCAATAAAACACTGAAAAGTTATACAGGGAAGCACATGATTTCTGAACTGGACTGGTTTTGAGGAGCAAATGTCCCACTTCATCTTCCTTACCCCCCCATCCAGTGTGTGCAGAACACAACAAAAACTGAGACAGTGTTGTCCCTACCAACTGTTGTCAATGAGAGATTCACTGAAGTAATAACAATAAAGGCACATGGGCACAGAACCTCACGGTCAGCCCAGGGAAAATTCTGCTGAGAAAATATCCAATAACTTCACACTGAGAGAGAGAGAGAGGTGGGTGAATTTGTCCTAATGAGAAAATATTCACTTGAGTCATTTTCAGGTTGGTGGTTTCTATCCTTCTCTGCCTCTCAACACCAAAACAAGCATGGTGAATCCTGGAACCACGGGATGTGTCTTTAGTGCAAGTGTCCATGAGACAGGTGGTAGAAGAACTGATGCAGCCTCAAAGGCAGTGGTCAAGATGCAGTTCATGGTGCCTGAAACACAGCTGCTGTATGAAATAGGATTTGCTTTCGCTGGGAAAAACAAAGCAGCTTTCATCCAGCTGTGCAACAGTCATCCAGCTGCCCAAAGGGCACCAGAGAAGTACCCCATGCTGGTGAGAATTAGGGCACTCACTGGGTATTCTAGCTGAACTTCCAAGTATTTCATCTCCTCTGGTATTAAAAAGATCAGATCAAGCAGCAGATTTATGGCTTTATAGTGGGGTTATGCCTGACGACCTTACCTAACATGGGCAGCTTCAGCCTGGGCACTGTGCCAGCTCTGAGAGTGAGCCCTGCTCCACAGAGCTTGTAAATACATAACCAAAAGGTGGCGGAAGCCCATAAAGGAGAAGAGGATGTGTTGGAGGGAGCAGTCCCTGGGCTGCTGGTGTCTGTATGCACCAGACAGGGCTGACTGCAGCTATGTGTTACTGGGATCAGATGTACTAAGTGCTGGGTCCCCAGTTCTGCTGCAGAGGAGAACAGCAATGATGCACAACCTCTGCCTTCCAGTGCTGGAAGCTCAGCTCAGGATGACAGGAGAATGGGAAGCAGTACAGCAGCTCTTGCAAAAGCACAGGAAATACTGCCTTTTTCAACCCTAGCAAGGTATATTCCAGGTGTGTATTTTTTCCCCTTATCTGAAGTTTGTTGTAATATAGTGATTCTGCTACCTCCTGAGGTAGGCATGGAAATAGGTAATAGCATATTTATTTTTTAAATTAGGTTTGCTTACCATGCTTTATGAAAATGTTCTATTTCCCTGGCACAGCAGCTGCATCATCCTAGCAGACTAAATAAGACAGAGCAGGTTAATATTAAGAAAAGATGTGAGAACTTTCTATGTTCCCTTGTCTCTGTTCAGGAGAACCAGTGTTCCCTCTGCCTCAATACTAGCAGGAATATCCAGCTATAGTGATATGACACTCATGGGATGTGACTCCTCTCTACTGTGTGTGGCAGCTGTGTGGAGAGGAAGGAGTTGAAGTCTCATGACTATCTCAACAAGTATTGAAGGAAGGAGCTGGAATTTTTATTGCCTGCCAGGCTTACAGCCCCACATGGTCTTTTATGTGTTTGTGAAAATGCAACCCATATGAACACATTTTAGTCCCTTGGTAACTTCTAAAAGCAATTATTCTACCAAAGAGATTACTCTACTGAGGTGATTTCACATACTGAGCGTGCCCCAGTGCCCCTGACCAGGTCTCGTGAGTCACTTCTTGGGGGAAGCAAGTGACTCAGGAGGAGCAAGGAAAGGAAACATAAAGGTCAAGGTGCATTAGAGCCAGGACCCTTCTGATAAATGCAGGTGTGTACTCAGATAACTATGTTATCAGCATGATCGATGCCATACTGACACCAGCTCTAATCCACTCAACCCTCTGGACACAGGATTAAGTCCATCTCTGCAGGATAAAACAGATTTTTCCACAATAAAATAGAATTATTTGCATGTATTTAAATTCCATTGCTTTCCAGTTAGGCTCAGAAGAAGTTTCCTGAGTTCAAGTGTATTTGGGAGCTACTGTATTACAGTGTTTAACAAGAATACATATGATGCTAAATAAGCAATACAGTTTTGCATGGTCTGTCATAATATATGCAATAATGATCATTAATTAAAAAAAAAAATGGGTTCAGATATAAAAATGTTCCATGGAATATTTTGGATTCAACAAATCAGAGTCCATAGACTGAAGTTACGCAGCACATAATTTTGGTCAAAAGCTTGATTATTTCCAAGTTATTCATGGTGGTTGGATGAATTGGAGGAAACATAAGCACTGTTTACTGCACTTGAATACTGATTCTGATTAGTTTTTGAGTATGAGTGGTATTCAGCAGTGCTTGAATGTCGGGCTTTGAGCCAAGGCTTGTTACCTGAAAATACACCCACAAAGCACCCCAATAGCTTTATAGAATTTTTTTTTCTTGCCAAAACATTTAAAATGTTCTTGTTGATATCTCTAAATTGACTTGGCAGGTCTGCACAGTGAGTGCAGAAACATTTGTTACAGCTTATTTTATGCTGCAAAACAAACAGCCCCCGAGCTGACTGGTTACCCTCCAGTCAATTAGTTACCACGGGGCTTTTTTCTTGATGTGAAAATGATGAGACAAGCAGATTTCTGCAACGACTGCAAGTTATGTGTGAAAGATCTTATCCTGTCTTCTTTCGCTCTAGGTTTGAGACCTGAGAAGCGGGGCTGGATGGAGTGGCAAACTGGAGAGGGATGTGAAAAGCCGAGCAAGGAGGAGATGGGTCACAAACTGCATGCTGACTCTGTCCCTGGTCAAACTGCTTGTTCAAATAAGAGTTACTCCTTCAAAGAAAGAAGATGAGCGGGATTTATCCCCGAGCATGCTTCAAGAAACAGATAGCTTGTAATTTTCCTGTGAAACTGAGTGTGAAGAATGTGGTGCTGTTACAGTAGCATAGGAGAGAAATTGCTGCTCCGGGTACATTTTCATTTGCCTTTGGTATAAAGTTACTGTTTTCTTCTTGCTCACAGTTTAAAGGGAATTTACAGCAGCAGGACTTAATGAAGGGGCTGCCTGCCCCACTTCTGGTTTGTGCTATGCAAACTGCAGGGGAAATAAAAACCATACCAGCAAGCCAGAGTGGCTGTTTGTCTGGTTTGTATCCATGTGCTCCCAAATGGTGGTCATGGGTGGGTCAACAAAAAATATATTGCCTTTCCACATGAGACACTGTGACCTGAAAGGAGTAACCCACTTGCGTAGGAAGGGAGAGCTCATCAAATATGACACATCACACAGACAGGCACTGGAGACAGCAGAGAGAGCCTTGAGGCTCAGGCATTTGAGAGCTGCTGGGAAGAAACCCAGTTCTTTGTCAGAGAGAAGTCGAATTCCATCATCTTTATCTGTCGCTAAGTGAAATCACAACAAACCAGCTGAACAGCAGGAACATTTCTCAGCACGTAAGGTTTGGTTATTTATTGCATACTGTACAGATCTCTGTCGCTTTGTACAGGCATCCTAGGTACACAACTTCAAGCTCTGATAGCAAATGTTATAAATTAAATAGTGTGTGTGGTAAACAACTTGTAGAATAGAATACCAGTACCAAATAACACATATGCCTATATGTATAGTTAGCAGAGACAGTGTGAGTCACCTAAGGGACTCCAATGGGAGACTGGCACTGCCCCATGGCTCCCACACTGGCACATATGAAATGAGTCCTTTATATACAGGAACTATTAGTGACATGCCTGAACTTTTAGCTATTTTGGTAAAAACTTAGTAAATCTGAAAAGAGCTTAAGACATGGAAGTTTCTTCCTCGAGCTGTGTACACAGTCTAATATTCCTATGCCTTCATAAAGTCTATGGCTTTGCTATGAAATCAGGTGCCCAGTGCACAATAGTCTGCCTTTAATTGGATTGTATTATGTACTGCAAAGATCCTACTCACACAGACACCAATTGTGCCTGGCACTGGAAGTCTTTCCATCATGGATTTATAAAGCTCCCAAGCAGGGAGTTTGCATCCCAAGATTTTCTGCTGTCAGTCATACTTGGTCCCATTCTAGCAAAATACTTGCTGTATCAGGTGGACATGGAAGAAAAAGGATTAGGTCAGGGATTAAAGACAATTGTGGACTTTAATGAGAGTTAGTAGTGATGCTGTAGGTTCAACTCCAGCAGGTTGTCCAGGAAACTGAAGCTGAAGTTCTTATTCCACATGTAAAACTGCTGAGACTTTCCTGGAAATGTTCAGTGAGGAAGAAGTGAGCATATGCTGAAGCTATTTTCAGTTATACAGAATGTATCAAGAACAGTGAGATTCTGCCCAACAGGATAACGTGACATGTTAAAGTCCTGTTTTAACCTAAAAGTCTGCAGTTAGATCCAGTTGTCACCAAAGCCTTGGAGAGCTGGGCTGATGATGTTGGATGAGCACTTTCATTGTTTAAGAGGCTCCTGATGCTGCTGTAATGATTCCTGCAGGCTACAGGTTTCCAAGCTAAGAAGCTGTCACCTAGATTCAAATTCAGCTTTCTAGGAATCCATGGTGTGCAGGTCCAGAATCCTAACAAACTGTGGTATTTAAAAGCCTGCTCAGGTGTGGGAGCATGGCAGTCAGTCCTTACACTTGGCAGTAATTAGACATCTGCCTGTGATTCCCCACCCACCCTTGCTGTGCATCTCTACCCCCCTGCTTTGACAAGCTTCCCAGCAGGGTGAGTCAACCAGGCAAAGAACTTACTGGGTTGTACTGGGGTTTGTGCCACCCTCTTTAGAGTGTGCTCATTGAGAACTGCATTGCACTGTGCAGATGTAGGCTTAGATTTTCTGTGCTTAAGCTGCCAAATGCTTCATAAGGAAAAATAGCAACACGTTTTTCATCAAACACATTGAAAACGGGGGGTAGTGGGGTGGTCTCTAATGCTGTGGCAATGGAGGCTGTGTAAGATGAGAAATTTCACTCCTGGTGGAATTTGCCCTCTAGGGAGAGGAGTTAGGTTTCAGAAAAGCTGAACAGTCTCCACTTCTCCCCCAAGACAGATAGCCTGGATGCTGCAAGAGCACAGAGCAGCAGAAACTTTCCGTAGACCTTGTTAACAATAGAACACACAGTCCTGGGGCTAGGTCTGGCTCTATTTTTGTGTCCACAGCTCCTCTGCTGCTCTCTTGGGTGCTAACTTCATAACACATGCTGTCGTGCTCCTGCCACAGAGACAATACATTCATGAATCCCCAAGTCTGTATAGTAAAGAACAAAACTCAGGTGAAAGGCATAGCTGTGGTCATTGCTAGAAAATCAGCATTTCTCAGAGAACAATTGCCACACACTGCCTATGGTGATTATAAAAATACCGTAGGATCTGCCAATCAGAATGTATTCACCTGGCACAGATGCTGACTTTTTCAAGAGCAAGTAATGTTTCCAGCAAAAAGAACTTCTCCCCTAAGATTTTAGGGCTGGACTTCAGAAAACATCCACTTTACACTAAAAAGACTTACTAAATTCCCAGGATAAACACAGTCTGGGGGAAAAATTACTTTACAAATGCCCAATTTTTTGGACAAGGAGAACATGCTGGCAGCAGCAGGCAATGTAAGACCCTTCTACCTCAAAAGGCTCAACATCTTTATCTTTCCTCATCCCTGTATGTGCATTCAAGCTCGGCAGACAGCACTCAGCCCTCTCAAATGAGCCCCTACAGACTGAGCCTGCTATCTCTTTCTCCTAGCGAAGCTGTATATAAAACAGGAAGAGAGAGAGAGCATATTCTCTAGGACACTGCATCTGTACCATGAATTAATTGTAGAAGTCAGTTGGCTCTCAGTCCATATTTAGCAAAACACAAATTCATATCTTCCATCTCAGAGATTTCCTTTGAGACGAGTAGGTGCAGAGCACTTCCATTTAATTCTGTAACAGGACATAACATAAGCCCTTAGTGTGTGTTTTAAATTCTATCATTTTCCTTGCCTGATTTCATTTGACTCTTCCTTTATGCTGTCAAATATTTCTGCTGTTCTACACAGGTAGAGCCAGCTGAACGCAAATGTCACCACTGCAGAGACCTGCACAGATCTGTCCCCTGCTGGAACCTCAAGCCCTCTGTCAGCTTTTTACTTTAGGGGAATTCACATTCACGGAAGAGAGTAGGGACAGATCCCGGCACGATATTTATGTCTATTTCTTGTTTAGGTGCTTTAACTTTCTTGACTTCAAATTCTGCACACTTGATGCTGTAACACATTCAAAACAGAGGTTACAGGTGATGTCCTGCGAGGCTAACATGGCACAGGGGCACCAGGTTCTGTACAAGCAGGTTGCACCCTTGAGTCTCCAAAGAGAACAACAAGACAGCCAGGCACGTTCACATTTGCTCAGGGGAGGACTTTGGTGCAGGTTTGAAGTGACAAACAAGGAGCTGACCTACCTTTGCTGTCCCCTCCTTCCCAGCAGTATGTCGCAAATGCAGAAAAACTCCTTGGGTTTAGAGCTGGGATGCAAGCTCAGCTGAAAATCCTGGGGAGTGTTCCTAAAGCCGTGCCACTCGGGAGCATTTGGTACACAGATGCTAATTGCCTCCTGGAATATTCTTGAACATCTTTGTGCTGTCAGATGGCTTTTATTTCTTGAGCTACACAAGATGGCGCAGCTGACAGCATCCTTTTATGCCAGCAGTACCTCCTGATTGTGATGATTCCTTATCCACTGTTCCCAGGATACCAGGGAGGCCAGCAGGCTTCTTGGAAGGGAACAGAGATTGTAGAGGTGATTTGAATGGATCGCTCTGCCTCGTGCCATGTTCACTGTGTGGAGGCTGAACAGCCCTCAGGTTATTTCAGCAGAGCAATAGCTGCAATAAAGTGATGGCTAGTTCGTTTTGGAGGGAAACTATGCTCAGTTGAAAGCCACTTTCTTATTTCTCAGTGGACATCAGCTGCAAGCAGAAAAAAATTATTAGTGCCTAACAGTTCTCTGGGGCATCTGTTCCTTTGCAGATGTCTTATACAGGTAGTATAAACTAATGCTGGATCTGCCAAGGGCATACCTCTTGCATGGAGGAATAGCACTTATTCATTAAAGACCTTGTTGAATAGCTGAAAATGTAACTGTACAGCAAGAAAATCATCATCATAATTCAAGGAAACAGCTCTGTACTATGGGAGGTACACACAATATAATACGTGGTATTTAATGGAATATATAATTTTCACCCATTACAGACTGGGAATGGCACATCTGGTTAAGATTATCTAATGCATCCCTCTCTAAAATTGTTTTTGATTGTTTGTAAGCCTATCATACTCTTCATGCTGAAATTTTTCATGCTATTTAATTCAACTTGAATTCTTTGAGTACATTCTAGCCAAATTGATTTAACTGATTCAATAAACTCATCATTTTATTACCTATAAAAAAATATGGTGAGCACTTTTTATCAAAAAAAAACTCTGCCGTTCATATGCTTTGCAACGTGCCCTGGAAATAAAGTGGGGGTGGTTTGTCTGTCTGGGGCTTTCCAAGATTTCCAGCAGTCTGAAAGCTCTCTGGCTTCTGTAGCTGATGCCATGTAGTTTTCAGCGTCCCAGTTTGCTGAGCCAAGGAGCTTAAGGCAACAAGCTCTGGAGGTGATGTGAGAAAGAGAACAAGGGAGGAGACAGGGCAACACTACTGTAAATCGAGGTGAGTCTCTCAGCCTAAACAGTGCCTCAGGCTAAAGCAGCAGAACTGACACTATATACAAAAGTTTGTCTTACCTGAAACTTTCACCCAGCCAGATTCCAAAGAGACAATCCCACGGGGAGATCTGCAGCTCTGTCTTCAGAATAGTGCCTGGCAAGGAAGGCATGCAGCTTTGCTCCTCCTGGTGGGGGAAAAACTGGAGGAAGATGTGCTGGCACCATCCCTGCTGCCTTCTGCATTCAACACCTCCTTCTGGAAAGAGGTTTCAGGAGCTCGGGGGCCACCACTGTGTAGTGGCAGCTATCAAAAGCTGCAGGTGACCTGTTGAGAAGCAGGAGAATCTTAATTCATTTTTAGTGCACACTCGTGGATCCCCAAAGTACATTTCTGAGGATCACAAGCCTTCCTCGCAGCCACACATACCCTCACCTTCTCTGGAGAGTGCATTGATCATCTAACCTTCACATGGACTAAAGCTCGCTTTACGTTGTGTTAATTCTTCTTCCAACCAACATTTTAATCATCCAGGCTTTCAAAAAGCATGTCTGTTAGAAAGGGTCTCTGGTGCTGTGCAGAAGGGCAGACAGAAGAAAAACCAGTGAACAAGATCTCCCCAAAGAACTTAGAAACGTTCCCAGATTTTCCTGATGGTTCCTCAGTTTTGTTTACTTTGCCATTGTACAGAGAATAAGCAAAGCTTCTTTGTCATCGTTTTTTCCTCCCTGAGACATAAAGTTATTATCAATACTTACCACAGCTGAATAAATAATTAAAAATGAATAATTTATACAATTAACACAGTCTTTGCTCCCATTTATAGAATTACAGCCAGACAATCACAAATTTCTTTTGGATTTATCTCTAGCTAAGTTTATTTGGTACAGCTTAATGATCCTACTGCTCTGTAGATTGAATAATAATTTTAAGTAATTATTCACATTCATTAATATGCACATTGTTTTCTAGTGGCTGGTCAAATAAATCAAGTGATGTCACTCTTATTTCCTGGCTGAATAAATCTGCAGTCACTTCCAGTACAAACGTCCATAAACATGAATGCGATGCTTGTTTGTTTGAACAGTCAGGCACATGAACTTTGAAAACTCTCTTCTGAGTTCATTTGAACTTGGAAACTGTGATTCCCTCCATATCTGCAAGCAAATGAGCACAAAAGGTGTGGCAGCATATCTAGACTGAATGTATTTAAAATTAAAATAGATATTAGCTTGTGACTTGCTTGTTTGTAGCTCTTTTTTCAGTCCTTCAGGTGCAGCTGGTACATTCAGACCCCTGCATTAGACTGCTATATAAAAGACATTATTCCCTTCAAGTTCTGGCATTTTCCTTTCTCTAAGGCGTTCCCAGCAGATGAACACCATTCTTTTGTATGGCTGAAAGGCATTTGAAAGCTTCTTTAGCCAGTTCACAGCAGTAATGAAAAATAAATTTACTTTCCTGGTAAAGTGTGGCCAGGCCACAATGACCTGCTTTAATGTGAGCTTTCTTCTGACTTCAGCAGCAGATGGATCCTGGCTCCTTTTAGTAGATGGTTACTTTGCTCAGGAAAATCATCATTTCTTGAGGAGCAATGTGCACCCTTTATCAGAGGGAGAAGTGTACTCACCCTCACAAGCTCTCTGCTGTCTTTAAGAGACAATTGCTTTTTCATGTTGTATTAGTCCTCAATAAAATCCCTTCTCATCATGGCCCAAGCTCCTGGGAATGCTGTTGCAGCAACAGTGCCTCAAAACCTAAGGATGAGAGGTTCCTAAAAGCTGAAGCATAATTATTACCATCAGTCCTTGCTCTTTGTGAGAAATTAAAGTGTGTTTTAAATCAGTGAGATGCTTGATGCTACTGAAAAAAAACCCTATGTACAAAGTTCAATATAATACAATAATAATAGAATAAATATAATACAACCCAAATACCACTAAAAACCCTACTTTGGTGTGAAATCTACAGGTGCTGTGGGTGGGGAAAGCTCTCCCTCAGCATGCTGCAAACCTCTTTGCTGAAGGAATATCTCCACAAGAACATGCCCATAGCAAAGCCCTGTTGTGAGCAGTGTGTATTATTACGGCAGTCAGAGAGCCAGGCCAGCTACAAAACGGTTTTCATTTCGTTGATTTACAGGTGCAGGCTTGAGGACAGGCTGGAACAGGTTCCAGCAGAGGAGCAATACTCCACGAGGTGCTACCCAGACAGGCAGACGTCTAAAGAGGGATGCTTTTAGCTCTGATCCACGGGTTGCCATGGTTAGTGCAATCTGCTGCCCAAAACGACCAGCTCAGTGGCACGCAGGCACTCTGTGTTCCAGCCAGGATTTTAAGCAAGAGCCTCAGGGTGCTGAACTCTCACCCTGACTTCATCTTCTCCTTCCCCACGAGTGCAGAGCTCTCTCCTGGCTTCCTCCCTGTCTCTGATTCTCTGTAGAGTTTTGCTTTGCCACCGATACTACTCACCTGCTCTGCCTTTGTTTTCCCTTCCATTGCTAACACACTCAAATATCCGCTTGATAAAGCATTTCCCCTCTGATTCCACCTCCTCCAACTGCTATTCACTATGCACTGCCTTTCCAAGGGTGTCCAATCTAACTGAGGTGCCTGCTGGGATTAATCAAGGTTGATCAGCAGGACTGCTTTGCAAGGCATCATCTTGGCAAGTCTGACTGTCCTGCTGTTATTTGTCCAATTTCTTTGCATTTTGGTTCATCGTTATTTTTGCATTTGTAGCTGTGAGTGCCAAAGCTCCGTTGAGAAAGGCTTAATGTTTGTTTAAGTGATTAAATTAAAGGAGGTTTCTGTGATAATATTCAGGTATCGATTTAACAGTCCACTTGGAAGCCAAGACAGACCAGGGGTGACCTCTGTGATAACCAGTCTCCAACCAGCTGGAGACAAAGCTAAGGGTTCAGTCCCTCCCCTGATCATCCCACTGCCTTAAATGCACTGCTTTGCCCTGCCTGTGACAGCAGCAAGGCTGTAAAGAAGTTTGAAGATAAAGTCTGTTGACATATATATTATGTTCTAAATATCAAGATGAGTCAGATGAATAAAAAGTGTTATAAACATTACAAAAGTCATTGTAGCGGAATCATTTGTTGAGCTCAGGGAGAAGTTACACAAAATACCAGAGATATTTCTTGTCCATGTGTCAGATGAGTAAATAACTTTGAGAAGAAAGCAAGCAACTTTTAAAAACAATTTGATGAAAATATGACAGTATCTATACCCCTTTGTACAGATGGGTGTCATTGATTTATACGTAGACACTAGTCCCTCACTCTTTGGAAACACTAACATACATTTGATTTAAATAAAACTCTTCTGTTTAGTTAAAAAGAAATCAAGGACACTATCAGACACAGAGATCCTCTTTCCCTCAGGGTTTTTAAACAAGAAGGGTTTGTGCTAGTAAAGAAATCCCCATTCAAAGCCCTCAGTCTACATTTTCTCCTCATCTGGGAAGGGAAGTGTTGCATCCACATGAGGAGCCGTACGAATCTGAGCACCACCAAGCCAGGCTGAAGCAGAAAACTGGGGTCTTTATTTTAGTTGTGAAGAAGATGCTGGGGCTGCAGGAACAACTGCGGGGTTAGCAGGTCTCTAGATAATGATCTCGAAGGAAGCTTTTAGCAGAATACATTTCCCGTTATTGTAAGACACCTATTCCAGGGTCAGAATTGTTCCGGATAGACCTGGTGTTTTCCATTATGCATCACTCAGATTGCTGTGATAAACAAAGCATTTGCTCATGTTGATTGTAAAGTGAGAAGGAAACTCACACCCTAATCAAATTTAAAACACGGCCAGGAGGTGGATGTTGATTACAGTGTGAATTTAGCCACGGCCACATCAGTATAAGCCCAGTTGCTGGATTAGAAAATAGGCAATTTGGCACTTGCAGCACCGGGGGAGAGGAGCGGTACCTGCTCCCAGTACCCCTGGGAGTCTCAGGGCTATTGATTTTCCTCAATCTCCCTTCCTTACACATTAGAAACGTGCTTCTCATTGTGCTCAGGCATTCTGGTTATTTCAACCACCCAGAGGTGGGACGAGACAAAATATATTTGGGTTAAAATGTGAGCACAGAGCAGAAGTCACAGCCTGTGAAAGAAGGCTGTGATTTAACAGTTACCCCGGCTTTGAAAAAACTCTGAGAACTGATGGATGGAAGAAAATAAAGGCAGCAACAGTGAAATAGAAATAGAGAATTGAGGGGGAAGTGTAGGAAAGGAGACAAGCAAAAGACAAAGGAAGGTATTATTGGGGAGCAGCATGAACATTAATGGGAAATGATAACCCCAGCTCCCCAGAGAACCAGGATTCCTGTTCACAGATCAAAACTGTTAGAAATAAAAAGGCTCTGCTCTTTGTTCAGTTGCTTTCGTTAAGACAAAGAAGCCCGTGGTCTCTGTTTCAGGTCTGAATGCAGTTTCCATATCAAAAAGCCACCTACACCAGTGGACTCTTTGTTACCAGCACAGATGTCAGGAGCTGCAAGATCCAAAAGCCTTCATTTTGCTACAGGCTCTTGCCTGGCCCCCATCCCTGCAGTGGCAGAGCAGAGTGATAATCCCATCTGACAGATGGGAACAGAAGCAAAGCCGTGCTCAGGTTCAACCAGGCAGCCTGCAGCAGAGCAAGGTTTAAATCCCTCCAAGCTCAAGTCCAGCCTTCCTTTCAGGCATGACTTCTTGGTGAGGTGTGTGTTCACTGTAGCCTCCTGAAGGAAATAGGGCTGCTCCTTCTTGTAGAGCAGCAGGGCACCAGGAAACAGCCCCTTTGCTGCCTTTCTAATGGAGTTTTACTTGAGGAGGAGTTGGTTTTGTGTAGCTGGATCACTGCAAGTACTTAAAACTGCCTCAGTTTTGCCTCAGAGTAAAGCCAAAAGGAGCACACTTCCACGAAAATACAATTTCCCCTGAAATCCCATGGCCAGCTATTCCAGATTTGAGCTGGGTATGTCTTAAAACCACATTTCTGTAAGAAGCTCAGACTAACAAACCGGCAATAAGATGACACACTTTTTTTTTTTGCAGGCAAACGTTAGTGCCCTGAGCCAGGCTGAAATAATACACCCAGGGAGGGTTTGCAGTGTTGGACCTGCACAGGCTCCAGCCCCTTGTAGGATGGTGTTTCTGTGCCAGACTCAGCTCTACACTGATCTCAGCTCTCCATCTTCCATCTTGGAGCCGAGTCTCTGAGCGTGTCCTGAGCTCAATCATGTAAAGATGCAAAGGCCCAGGGAGACACATTCCCGGACAAAAGCACAGGAAAGAAAAGCATAAGGTGGGAAACTTCTCCTGCACCTTGGAGAGTAAGAAGTGAAAAGCTCTCTTTGCATTCTCCCTTTGTTACCGACACCAAAGCACAGCTCCACCAGAGGACAGGGACTAAAGCAGATACCCAGATACCCAGAGATACCCAGATACTTTGCTGGTAGAACACTGCAGGCATCAATGGCACTTGACTAACAACATGAAGCAAAGTCTTGGCCCTGGGACATTTATAATCCAATGCTTTGATGGTAGCAGGGAAGAAATGGGCAGATTCCTGGCCTAAACAGATTTTGCAGTAAGGTACAAGCTGGAAAAAGAGCAAGGGAGACTAACAGAGTCCAAATGTGATACTTCAGCACCTGGGGGATACTCTCTGGTTTTATTGTCCTTTGTTCAAATAAGCCTCTTTTCCACTATTTAGCCCATCCCAAAAGATCTTTTCAAGCCTTGTGGCTGTGAGTCTGCATGCCCTTCTCTCTGTCTCAAGCAGCAGCAGCTAGCAAGGCTTGACTCTATTCACAAATGTGTCATACAAAATCCTCATGCAGTCAAAAAATGAGTAATAAAAGACTACTGAAAATTAGCAGGAGAGCATTTCTGAACGCAGTGAGACAAATGTAGGAAATGCCTAATTATTAGAACACACAGACTCCTTTCAACACAATTCTTCATATATCCCAAAAATAAGCATGTACCTGGAATGCAGATTAATGGAAATACTGGGCTGTCCTCTTAGATTCTCTTTGTCAGCTTCATTTCTCAAGTGCCTTGTATTTAAAAGACAAAGGACTTGACCCAGCATTGTCTTAGTTGGATGAAGACCCTTTCTGCTAGCTGGCCTTGAAAATTCTTTTTTTTTGTTAGAAACTGAAGATGCAGAGAAAAGTTCTTTGTGAAAATAGTGCCAGTCCCTTTTTTTTCCATATTTTTTTCCTTTGGTTGGTCTGTCATTTAACATACATTATGGCATGCCGTTAGATCCAGATGCAACCTCCTGATGTTTGTCTCATGGCCTACAAGCCAGCATCCCTGGGCTAGGGTTGTATGAGGGCAGCCAGCCCGCAGTGATGGCTCATTTTTGGGCTGCTCAGAAGCCACCACTGCTGTCCAACAGCATTCTCTGGTGTCGAAATCCTGGCAGTTCCTAAAGCTTTCGTACCTGGTGCTTGTTGCTAGGCAAGAGGCATCCTGCAAGTGCTCCATCTCTGGGGTCAATTAAATGCTGTCCTCAAGCAGGCTGCTTTGAACCAAAGCCTGTGTGAAAATAGAGAGGCGAGATTCTTGTTCTCTTCATTAAAGAATGATTTGAGTTGTTGATAGAGACAAGCCTTAGTCACAGCTCTTCATTTCATCAAAGCAGAAAAGAGGTTTGGACAATAATTTTTAGGACTAGGCAGGGACGCTGAATTCTTAAAAATGAGGAAAATGCATCTGATGTAACGTATATAATTTGAAAGAGCAATGCCTGCTCCCTCCCCCTTTGCATCACTTTTTCATCTGAAATGAGTGTCAGTGTCAGATGCAAATGTAGTTCATGCCCATGTAAGTGGTAGGGTCCCCAGTTATATCAACAGAAAGAGGCATATTTCTGTTCACATTTGGGGGTTCCTGCAAGTGAAAGAAAAAGACAGGAGGGTTGCTAAGGTTTGAAAGAGAAAGTGAATCCGAGAAGGTGAAAAAAAGAATATCACATGCACACTCAAAGGTAAAGTCTGTTTTTCTCACTGATAATAAATACACCAAGAAAGCTGAAATCATTTCAAAAGGTCATTGGGAAAAGATGAAAAATGTTTTGATAATTGAAATGCAAAGTTTTGAGCTTCCTGGGTTTTTTCATCCTGGGTTTCTGTCAGCTCAGCCAGCCACTTTCTGGGCAAGCAGCTTTGTAGCTTGTACAGGAGCCCATCTCACAGCCACAACCCCCAGATCCCTCCTGGAGGCAGCTCCACACAGCCCTGTCAGGTAACCACAGAAGAGAAGGAACTTTGGCAAAACAGTTCCAGTAACCTGGGAAACTGCTTGCCCTGGGATTGGGGAAATACTCAGATCTCAGCTAAAAGAACTGGAAGTGGGATTGTGGTTGAGATTTCCCTCACTTCAAAGTCTCTGGATTTTCTTTCATCCAAGCAGTCAGAGTACTTTTTTTTTTTTAAAAATCAAGTTGCAATGCTAAATTATTTTTAGGTGTTTTCTTCTGAGAAATTCTAAATCAGAATATTAATGTAAGCAGCTTTTTATGCCTCATTCAATCCTAGTAGGTACCTAAATTAATTTTTTGTAACAAATGTTTGGGGTTTTTTTTGTCAGGGAGAGACAGTTTAGGAACTTCTATACTTATTGAAGTTTCATGTTCAACGTTTTGAATAATTCAGGCAGAAAAAATATTTTGAAAATGTCACATCATTTTACTGTGAGATTCTGGTGTTTCATTCTGCTGGAACATTGTAAAGCTAAAGGAAACAGAGGAAAAGCAACGTCAAATCCTTCATTACACTGGGCAGTGGGGTGTGAAAATTCACATCTTACTCTCTGAGAAATGGAACCCACCTGCTTTCCATCCATTGAGCCTGTCACTGCCGGGTTACCGAGTTGCTGGCTTAGTGCAATTTCAAGTATTTTGGTGTACTTTTAAAGAAAAGCATTTTGGAGACACAGCATTCATCTCAGAGGTGAGGAAGTCCACCTTTGTCCTCCCACGTCAAGTGTGTATCCCTCAAAATGCTGAGCTTCCCTGGGAAGGGGGGAGAAGTGTTGACCCTGTCAGTCTTCAATATCCAGAACAAACAGTGTGATGCTGTGACATAAATAATTTTGGAACTTTTTAAAGAAACAAGAATGTCACCTTTCCTCTTGCTCCCTCTGAGCTGTGCTCCCCCTCCTCCTGCTCAGGCTGCAGCAGAAGCTTCTGAAAGCCTTTGTGAAATGCTTTACAAATTTTTTCATTTAACCTGAAACACATTTTTCAGCCTTTTCTTTTGGTGTGGAAAACAATACTTGATTTTAGGGTCAGTCCAAAAGGGGTATTTCTATCTTGCACTATTATCCCATAATAAGACAGTGCATTAGTTCACCTCCCCTCAAATGGCTTTCCAGCAGGAAAATATAAAACCCTAATCCTTGCTGTGATTTCTGTGCAAGCATCCTGCTGGTGATGGCAGACAATTAGCTCTTTGTCACAGGATGGCAACATCCTGAATGTGTATCTCAGCTGCTGGACCATTTGTCTTTTTAAATCTACACTCTCTACCTTCTGGGTATAGTTGACACCCCAATCTGACACACTAGAGTAACACAGGCTGCCTGCATCATATCTGCAAATATAAAAAATGCAAAATGGTTGAATCTGTGGGCTTGGTTCTGACACAAAAAATGTACAGACATTTTTTCCTCATTTCTCCTCCCCTTCTGAAGGACTCTTCCCAGCTAGCTACAGCTGTCATGTAGAGGAGAAGGCATCCACAAGTTCTTCTTACTGACTTTTTCTCTCAGCAGTAGTTCTGAAGCCTTTCCTCTGTGCCATGGAAGTCCCTACAGGTGGTCTGCCACAGGAGACCTTCAGGCTGCTGAGAAAGCCTTAGGTAGGAGCCAGTGTGATTTCTGAGCTAGAGCCAAAACGTGGTTTGTTCCCATTGCTGGGGCTGCAATCCTGCCCTAGCAGAAGACGTGACAAATGTTGTCCATGAGAGAAGACTGTAGTACACAAAAAATTATTGGGTAGGAAAACAAGTGTTAATTATGTAAGCTAAAAATACCACCCAGTGCACAGAGGAAAAGACAGGCAACTGCCGAATTTTCCTGCTCATGCATCTCACTCCATTTTACTGCTAGAGCTGCCTGTAAGAAGAGTTAAGCTACTCACATATGTCGAGAATTGCCAGGGTTTTCATTTTTAATGCTGTGCCAGAGGGGGAGGTGGCAAAGGAGCCTGACAGTGGTTTTATCCAGCTTTAACATGAAGTGGAACAATAATGTTCTGACAAGGATGCTAAATGGGGGAGTCAAGTCATCACAGCATGTAATTTCTTCCTCAGCCTCCTCATGCTTCCCCTTTTTCCCCTCTGGACAAGCCACTTAACATCTTTAGTTCCTTATTTTTTGTGTTAGGGACAGAAATATCTGTGCCACGTTTCCATGCCTACTCATATTTACAGAGTTTTTTTCTGAAATCCCAAGCTGAAAAATCAAAGGAAAGGCTTGCTAATAATGCAACAGCAAAGCATCTACACCTCCAGCATCCCTTGATTTGCCCTGAGACTTTTTTTCCCCAGTAGAATAGTTATTTAGAAAGAGAGGTCAACAGAACTCTAAAGACAAGCTAACTGAATAGTTCATATTTCTTAGTGTCTTTAATGATGTTCAATGACATGAAATTGTTTCCATGGGAACTAGTTTAACAAAGGTGTTATATGTGCTATTTCCAAGGTTCAGACAAGGCTTCTGCCTCTATCAGTGAAGTTTCTTAGAGGAGGGAATGGCCTTTCAGTGTCTTCATGGGTCAAGCAATAGGTATCTGAAAATCCACAGACCAGTAATTAGATGTTTGCCTGACTTCATCCAGATAGGACAACCACTGTTCCCAGCTCCTTCCCTGTTAAGCAATCAGTATAAATTTAAGATATGTTAGTTGAAGACTCTTCAGGAAATGCTGTAATTGTAGAGCATGAAACTGGACCTGCCAAATCAATTATTTTCTATTGCTTTTCTTTTGGCTCTTTTAGAACAGAAGAGATATGATTTGGGCTTTCAAGGTGCAGTTCATCTGACAAAAGTAAGATATGAGACAGCAGAATATTCTGCATCTTCATGGGTTTGATGATGAACCTACTCTCATTGCCAAAAGACATGTCTCCATAGAGTGTGCTTCTGAATCCCATCCAGAGTTTACAGGACGCGATTTATTCTTTGTAGAATAAAATTCCTGTTACAGTCCATTACTATTCTATTCCTCATATAATGATACTAAATAGCATGATGGGAGAGAGAGGAGGCCTGTGGCAGTCAAGAGGTTTGCTTGGGTACTCCAGAACCAGCAGTGGCTTTGAGGTAAGCACAGTGGCAAGATCATCTGTCGTACCGAGGTGAGCGCAGTATGTTATGCCCCAAGATGAACTGCCTCAGGAAGGCCAGCCTGCTCAAGAGATCCCTGATGACACAAAGTTTAAAATCTAGAAAATAAGCCCTGCAAGGATAAATGGAAGGATGCATAGCTTTTTAGCCAAAGAGAGCACGGAGGAGTGACACAGGAAAGGTCTTTGAATACTCCAAGGTTAGCTATAAGCAGGAAAGGACTATTGGGTGGGGAGGGAGGGGGGGCTGAAGGACAAGGACTAATGGGTTTGAATTATGCATGGTGACATTTAGATTTGGCTTTAAGGGTGGGATTCATCTAAGCAAATATAGACATCTCCCATGTAAATACTCCAGCTAGGTTTCATCTGTAACACTGGAAAGAGTCACTTACAGAGCATGGATCATCTCACCCTAAAATAGACATCTAAAATAGTGCTTTCACAACACCTCGTGCTTTTCATCTGCAGCAAAGTGAACCTGTTCCTTGCATCCAGTGCTCCCAAACTAGCTCCTGCTCTCACAGCCCTAAACATTAAAGTCTGCAAATGCACCGTGTATGCGGGACTGGGTGCCAGGGGCTGCCAACCCCACTTAGCCTCGTTTGCCAAGGTGAAGAGCAGACCCAGGAGCAGGATGAGCTGCCACATCCCATCGGTTACAACCCTGTGAGTGCCAGTGACCATGTTAGAAAGATTGCATGTTTATGCAAAATATAAATACCCGTTTCCTGCTGGAATTGGCTCTGGGTCATGCTTCCTATGACTCCTTTCAGGGGGATAAGGGGAAGAAAGGAAGAGGGAACATTACCCTGGTGAAGGATAGGTTTTTCTCTTGCACTTCAAGTGGAAGGCACAGCACAGATGTCTGTGTAGCGTCCTGGTTTTGGGGATGTGGAGAAATAGTGTCTGATGACCAGGTTTTATATAACCCAAGAAAAATTACAGCTTAGGTTGTTGGAAGGTAATAAATTAGATGACTTCATCTCTCAAAATAATACTTTCCCTTCACCATATTAAGTTCTGTGCCAGAGACTGCACACCTTTTCCTTTTTTACATAATTATTTATTCCAATACCATGCATGTGAAAGGCCAGCAGCAAAACTGCCTTCCTTGCAGTGAACTCGCACACACACACACACACACAGGTACACATCTGCTCCTTGTTTCTTTTCATTTGAGAGCCCCTGTAATGAAAATGCAGGGATGCTTGTGAGGCTAATGGCCAACAGTAATATGGATGCACATTGGTACATTATTATTGCCTTTTAAGTAAAAAAGCAAATTGCAAAAGCTGTATTATGAGGAAAGAAAAACAATCTCTCCAGCCAGAGCAAATGGAGATGACTGTGCTTTGCCCATCTCTGTCCTAAACCACAAACTCAATAGGGCTAAAGGTTGGTTTTAGTGATCTCTTGATGAAGTTTAATGAAGGATTCTCTTAGTGCCCAGAAAGTCCAATCCCACAGCACAGTTTGCTTACAGAAACACTCTGAATGTTGAGCGCTGGGTGAACCACTCAGCCTTTGAAATTCTGGCAAGCTTCCCTACGTTTTATCAGAAACAGTAAAAAAATATCAACCAAAGTAGTAAAGAAACAGCCATAGTCAGTACACAGAAATCAGGTCAGCACACTGGTACCTGTAAAACATGGTAAATATACATTACACCACCAGCACAGGCATTAAATCAATACATGAGAAGATGTGGTGTTATCAGGAGGCAAGCAGCTATGGATTTCTTCTAGTTTAATTGTATTTCTGCACCTCTGTAAGCTATTAGAAGTAAGTAAATATGCCAGTGTAAAGGCTTAATGATGACTTACTCTAGTGCTTCTGTAACACTCCATCTTCAGAATGCCACCCATCTGAGGCAAATGTAGGTAAATATTAACCCTGCTCTACAGCTGACTTATTTATATGCTATCAGCAGGCAGGTTATGCTGGTGGGCTGCAGAGACTAATTTACAGCTCAGCCGTGGGGAGTCACTTGGTTTGTCTGCACCAAGGAGTAATTTCATCCTGCCACTAGTCCTTCTGCAGCCTGTAGATGGAGATTTCATTGTCAGCCAGCTCCTGCAGTGGCAGGATAACGGGTAGATGGCTGCAGGAGCCAGCCCCTTCTCTCTGGTTTTCATGGCCAACCCAGGGATGTCAGAACAGTTTGTCCCCTGACATTTTAGCAATTGCTGAGGACATCCAGGGGCACTTTATTTTACCTTTGGAAGAGCTTGCTCTTATTTGCTAGAGAACAAAAAGGTCCTGACCTCATCTTCTCCGGTGTAAATCAGGAGAAACAATGCTGAAACCATGGGGGTTGCAGTATTAGGAGTGGAGTGGTTATAAGGCAATCAATTCCTTGTTATTTATTGATCACGCAGAGGATCCAATTCTTGCTGTGTTACAAAGAGTCAACCAGAGAGGAAAGGACATTTCATTAAAGAAATGAATGTTTGGCGGCGATTGTTCTGGAGGCTAAGGGACTGCATAACAAGTGATTTATGGGAACTCTTTAACATCTTCCCTAGCAGGCTAATAGCACTGTATCCCACAACACCTACCCTTTCCTAATTCACTATAAACAGTTAAAGAGCCAGTCTTTAAAGACCAATAGGCGATACTTTCTGGACATGGCTTTACTGGCATGACTGTCCTTGCTGTCTTGGAAGCAGGATGATCATGGATAGGCACACAAGGGCTGGGTTTGGGGGAATGGCACCCAGCACAGCCACACGTGGAGTGCTGCCGTGGGCAGCACTTCACTCTGTGAAGTGGGAAGCAGCCAGCAGAGCATGGCAGGACACAGCTCTGTTCCCAGCAGGGAAAGGCCAGCACAGGGATTTGGTATGCAGGCTAAAGCACACACATACTGAGGTAATAAAAGTGATTTGTGTTAGTCTGTTAAGCCTGTATGCACCAGGGTGTTAATGGTGCTTTACACCACTGTGCATTAATGGGGCGGCTGGTGAAGGCACATTTTCATTCCCTTCCTGCTTTTTAACTTGCCAGTGAGTCACTTTTGCTCAGTGCACAGGCCAGTCTTTGGTGGCATCATTAGGCAGTGTGATTACATCATAAATCACACTGCTGTTAAGGCGAATACCCAGACCTGCAGAGCAAACATAGATGTGCCCTGTGAATACCTGTATGTCTGTGAGTCTCTGTCTTCTCTAGGGGAGCAGGATATATTCAGTCCCATTCTTCTCTGATGTACTTTAGACAAATCACAGCGGCTACCTAAACTTCTTGTTTGCTCCTTTTAGCTTTATGAATTATTTACCCTCAAAATTAATCATGAGTCATGATGAGGTGGAGAACAGCTATCTGCACTAAAAGAAGCAAGTGCTTTCATCTTGCAAGTCTGCCATCCAAAAAAACTCACATCCCAAGAATCAGACTGGGGGCACAGCATGTCCAGAAAGCCAGTAGTGAAGGATGTGCTCAGGAATCAAGCAAGATCAGGTGAAGTTGGCAGGAACAAAATGCAGGTCCAAGCTAAGTTGTTCAGAGGCAGAAGCAGCATGCAATGCCAAAAAGCAGGAAACCAAAACAATAGTAGGAGCAAGAGTCTGGAGCATAACAGCAGCCAAGAGCTGGGCTAAGCAAAGTCAGGGCACTCCAACAGCCCCCTAGGGACAGTCTAGGGGCTGGTTACCAACTGCACCTTGACTGTCTGCCCCCCACAGGTCAGGCTGAGAATGCCTCTGACATTTTGGAGCAAGAGGAGCAGTGAGATAGTCAGAGACCTCTGTCAGAGCAGTGCAGCAGTGGCACTGCACCTCTTAATCTGCAGTGTGGTATGATGGAAGGGTACAGTGGGGTTCCTGTGAGCAAGAATGATGATGCCACGTGCTGGGTATGCTGCTGGGACACTGCCTTGGGTGTTGACCAGATTGGGCTTGCTGCAGTTTGCTCAAAGAGGTACTCGTGCTGGCACTGGGGAAGTCTGTAGTAAAGTCATGCACTGCCTACATCCTCTCCCGTCATGATCAACTGTGTGTGAATCATGTTACCATCCATATACCATGTAGTTCACCACAGAGGCCCAGCTTTCATTAATACCACCTCCAATTATTATTCAAACACATGCTTTTTGTATCCATCTCATACAGCAACTTTTTACATTTCTCAATATGCATAAGGTAATCTGATTACAACTTCGACCTTTGAGACAAGGCATATCTTGTATTTTAAATGCTATTTTCCATATAATGTACACATTAGTGTAACCTTATTAGGCACAATTACTGGTTATTAATGACATGAAGCATAAATATCTCTGCACAGAGACTATAACCAGATGTACTGCTGAATTAAAATACCAGTCATGTTAGCGCTAATCACTCAGACCTTTGGGCACAAGCAATGCTCACCTGGCAGAGTTAGAGCCAGGAATGGATTCTTCTGTGAGAACAACAGGGCTAGTTGGTTTATCTTGCCACCATCTTCCAAAAGAGCTCAGAGAAAAGAAAATTAAGGATATACAGTGAAATACATGACAAGAATATCCTCTCATTCAAAAACATCATGCATGGAGTATTCTGACATGTGGGTGAGGGGAAACAGGAAACCATCAAAGTCATTGTGGGGTCTAGAAGCCAAACCACCAATGGGGAAAAATAACTTAGAGAAGGAAACCTTTAAACCTTGGAACTTTGAAAATGCAAGAAGCCTGGAGTACTGGAATGGGCAATGGCAACACAAATGCCTTTCAGCCATGATGTTTGGATTTTACTTGCACAGCAGCTTAAGCTGCAAACAATTGCAGAAAGCCTTGCTCAATCAAAACACTTTTTAAAAATTCTGTCTCCCACGAGTACCTAAGAAACTGAAGACTGTTTTAGTGACTAATATTTGTTAAACAACCAAGGCACTCCCTGGGCAGCTACCTTCAAGCGTGGAGAAGAGCAAAGTCAAGAAAGCATGACAGCATGACCAAGCACGGCAGGACTAGGGCAACAATCATCCCCCCTTGCTTGGCACTGGTGAGGCTGCACCTTGAATCCTGTGTTCAGTTTTGGGCCCCTCACTACAGGAAAGGCGCTTGGGTGCTGGAGTGGGGCAGCAAAGCTTGCAAAGGGTCTGCAGCACAAGTCTTATGAGAAGTGGCTGCAGGAACTGGGGTTGTTTAGCCTGGAGAAAAGGAGGCTCAGGGGAGACCTGATCCCTTTCTGTGACGACCTGAAAGGAGCAAGGTGGAGATCGACCTCTTCTCCCAAGTAACAAGTGATAGAAAAAAGAAACACCCTCATGTTGTGCCAGGGGAGGTTATGCTGGGTATTAGGAAAAATGTCTTCCCAGAAACAGTTGTCAAGTCTTGGAACAGGCTGCCCAAGGAAGAAGTTGAGTCACCATTCCCAGAGGTATTTAAAGGATGCGCAGATGTGGCACTGAGGGACATGGCTTAGCAGTGGAGAACATGGAGTGGTGCTAATGGTTGGACTTGATGGTGTTAAAGGTCTTTTCCAAACACTTCCATGATTCTGTGGAAACGAGTCAGTCAGAGCAGGCCTAGCAGGATTGGCATTGCCTGTAGCAAGTTTTTGCTGAATTGCTCACGTATTCCACTGCTTCCTAAATAACCACAACTATAAACATGCTGAGCAAAACCAGACAATGCAGCAGCTGTAGGAAAGAAAGGCGAGAAAATGAAGATGGTCAAAGCGAAAGAATATTTTGTACCTTTTAAACCTTCGTATTCAAGACAGCCTTAAGAGGCAGATTAAATATATTTGTGTCATTGAGGAACTCAGAGTAGCAGTTTGAAAATATTTTATGTGCATTGTCACGAGTAATTGACTTTACTGTGAATGTGGGATTGGGGGATATTGGGAAGCAGCTAAGCGTAATGATTATTTGCCAAGCAAGAGCAGACAACACACGCTCGGGAACTCGCAGTGAATGCTTTCTTTCTGTTGCAACAATCAACCTGTAGTTCTCAACACTGAGGATTCTGACATTTTATATATATTTTACAGAAATGTATTAACTCTTTGATGTTTTCCAGCTTATGAGCTCTCTGGATATCATTATTAGAAGGATTTAGCTGTGATTTTAAGCACGTTCTTTTGGTTAGAAATACCATTAATGTTATTAATCCTCGTAGGTTTCTCACTGTCTTTTTGAATGTAACAGAAGAAGGATATCAATAGAGACAACTTGATAGCCACAAAGATATTGAAGATAGTGCCATTATTAGCTGAATCACACATAATTTCATGAAATTAATTGGGATACGTTCAAAAAGCAATTTATTCTTGTCACTATGGTAAAAGACACTCCAATCACGCAGTCATGCTGGGGCTGTTCTCATGGCAATTGGCAGGAGCTGCATGCACAGAAAAAGTCTCTTGGCTTTGTTTGTGAAGAACTGGATCGTTCAGAGTGTGTGCTTCAGGGAGTTTGTTTTTCTTACCCGGGTATAGCCACTGATTTCTGTTTCACTGTGCTCTGCCCAAGTAGGAAAACAGATTAGCCAGTGTTGTTTTCTTTCTGCACTTCGTGTGTGGGAGGAGAGTAAATCTCTCTGACCCATTCCACCCACGGCACTTCAGTTAGCATTGGGCAGCACCATTACCAATCTCAGTGGCTGAATTCAGGGAACTCAGAGCTGTCACAGGCATGAAACTTTCCAGCTGTAGGTGGAAAATAAGAGTTGTCTTCTTCTGTCTTAACCCAGCACGGGCTGATGCCTGTAAGTGTTGCATGGGGCGAGGATATGAGGCTCTGTTTCAGAAACGGCAATAAGTAGGTGACATTTTGGAGGATGAGTTTTGTGACAGGCAATCCACTCTCACATTAGGGTAGCTAGAGCAAGGCCCATGGAGTTACATTTGATATGCAGGGCAAAGGAGCATTCCCAGGTAGTATCTACAAATTCCTAGTCAAACCCTGAAAAACATAATGAAACAAACCAAAAAGGCCTGCAAAACTCTTGAGTACATGATAAAGACTTCAGTCCATGGCTCATACAGTGCACAGACATTCTGAATTGCCCAGTTAAAGATCTTTTCTGTTCAAAATGGCTTTTAGGCTAAGTCTCATTTCATTTCCTAAGTGGTGAATGTGGTTTTCCTTAGCTGCCCACACAGACTATAAGGAAGGTCCACATCCATGGAGCTGTGGACTGCAGTAAGCTGAGCTAGAGGAACAAGAGGTCTGCTGCTGGTGGTGGTTCTCTCCAGAAACAGCCACCAGTACAGATATATTAGTTTTTGTGAGCAGCTGCTGCTGGCATGGGCTTGCTGTCAATTTATTCACAGCAATATCCACCATAATCGTGTTTCCAGGCAAGAAGGAAAGGTCATGTGGGGCTGGGCTGGAGCACAGAGGCATAAGACATCAGTCTTCATGGTCCCAGCCCCAGAGTGATCCTACAAATAGTGGGGATTGAGGTGCCATGGGAAACGCTCATCTTAGGAAAGGGATGAGGTATTGCATATAAACATCATGCCCCCAAAGTGGGTTTCTCTGTGTTGTGACCCTGCATCATTATGTGCTTTACACGTCCTGGAGGAAATGAAAAAAACTCTCAAGAGTTCATCCTAAGCATTGCCTGAAGAAAGTACTTTCCAGTTTCCATTTAGGAGCAACTACATTTCTGGCATAATTAGGCACAGCTCATATTCCCCAGAGAAAATGTGATGAAACACAAAATTGAAGAAAAGAAATGAAATAGGCCCATGATTAAATCTCCACCAGCTACCTCCACACCAAATCTTTCATATATTCACCTCCTTGAAAGTATTTCTTACACCTTGGGGGATTCTTTCATATGCTTTTGGATTAATGAAAATCTCTTCCAGTAACATTCATCACTTAGTAATGATTGTTTTTAATACATCAGCTCACAACAGCACCTTTCAATGGGAAAAGCATTTCCAGAGTACAGCTATTGCCTGGCTAAATTGTGGCCTGAATTGGGCAGAATGCCTTAATTTAATGACATAAAGCTCAATCCGTGCCCTTCAGTGCAAAAATGAACACAGAGGGGATAAAATCATGCCCATGCTTTGCATTTTTATTGTGCTTTGCATGTTCAAAATGCCATATGGGATTCAGCTCATTAATCCTTTCTCTACCAGGATGAGAAGTATAAATACTATTCCCTCCTCAGCTAGAGAGGCACTGACATGTTTTCAGGAGGCCTGAGCCTCACAAGCTCCAACGTGAGCTGCACACATTTTCCCTCTTACAAAAGCAGGGCTGCAGGGAGTTGGTCTGGCCACTCAGCCATTTCCTAGTAAAGCCAGAACATTACTGGACCAGCACTTGAAAAATCTGCCAGGTCTTTTGCTCATACCCCTTTTCCACATGCCATCACCCAGGCAAGGGTGTCCGAGCCCTGCAGAATCCAAAACTTAATTAAAAGTAATGTTTTTGACACTGTATTTGCATACCTGAGCTGAGTGGAACCCTGATCCATTCCTAAGTGAGGTCCCTGCTCCTCTGGCTGTGCAGAGCTTCCACAAGGTGTGAGGCATCTAGCTTTGGTCAGAGCAGAAGGAAGGAAGACACCCATCCTGACATTTCCATTGAGGACACATGGGAAAGGTGGCGTGGGAGGGTTCCCATGATGCACAAGATAGGGTTTTGGGCAGGTGCATGAGTAGAGGGTGATTCATAGGCAGGACTTTGTGAAATTAAGGATAAAGGAAGCTCTTCAAATAGGTCCACATTTCATTTACTGGAAGAAGACAAAACTTAGCACCCCTGCTCAGTGTCTGGGGCAGATGTGTGGAAGAAGTCCCGTGACTCCAGGACTGGTGGGAAAGGCAACTTTGCACTCGGGTTTTGCCCTCAGCACAAAGCCTCCTGTTCACCTTTGTCCTGTAGGTGTCACAGATCAAAGGCATGAGAGTCTGAATGAATGGGGAGCAGAGTGGAAAAGCAGAAGAAACTGACAGCACAGTTTCCTGAAGAACATTTTTAGGGCTTGATAATAAAAGACGTACTTGTGGCAAAGACAGGTGAGAAATCTGAAGGCAGAAAATGCCAAGATAAAAACTTGCTACAGAAGGAGAGAAAGGAAGAGAAAGATACCAAGTAAGAAAGAACAAATCTTCAGAATGATTAATTTTCAAGGACTGATGACAAGCAGAGTGAAACTTCGAAGATAATGAAGACAGGAACAAAAAAAGGAAGGTTATGTAGGTAGTCATTAAAATGTTCCAGTGAGAAAGTCTTGGCAACATAGACCAGAATGCCACAAACAGCATACAAGCCCAGAGTCTTGTCAACAGCAGTGACCTGACCCAGCCTGGGAAATACAGTCACACCAGCATTCAGCTCAGGTGAGCAGCTTTAACGCAGTTATAATGAACATTCTTGTGTTGGACAATGAGGAACGTATAGTTGACATGGATCGATAAAAAATATGATGAAAGAACCATGTCCATGGTATAAAAACTACGTTTAACATGTTTTCCTTGCAGCCTCAGAGAACACATAAAGTAAAACCCGTGTAGAATCAGAACCACAGAATCACAGAATATCCTGAGTTGGAAGGGACCCACAAGGATCACCAAGTCCAACTCCTGGCCCTGCACAGGACAGCCCCCAAAATCACACTATGTGTCTGAGAGCATTGAACTCTGGCAGGTTTGGTGCAGTGACCGTTTATGAGAGGGCATGGTGGTTCCATTTCCTAATTTTTCTGAAGTCTCCCATTTCTTCCCAGGCTCTTGCTCTCTTTTGCCATCACTCTTGCCATCTGGGGCCAAATCTGCAATAAATTCTTGAAGCAAAGCACTGAACAGTTTGAATATGGAAAGACTGGATATGAAGTAAGTAATCAAGTTCCTAATTCATCTTGTGTCTATTCTCTTTTTTCTCTATGATCTTAATCACTGTCTTTTTCACAGTTGATACTTTGCAACTTCTTTGCAGGATGTGCAGGCACATTTCCTCTCTTCTCTGCTTTTTCTCTGTCTCTTGTTTCCTTTATTCCTCCATGCTCGTCTTCTGTATTTCCATTTTAACTACTTCATGTTGCTTAGCAACACCCAGAATGACACCAACTAGGTACAGTCCCACTGCTTCTAACAAGTGCCCCCTTACAAGGAACAAAAATATAATTTAACTTCACACTCCCAGTGAATTCACTTCCTCAGAGCAGCAGTGATCTCTAATTTCTCTCTCATTAATCTGATGTTTTCCATGAAAGCTAAGAGCAAGTTCAACATACATTTCGTAGGATATTTGCCCCTTTCAGTTCCCCTCTGTTTCGCACTGAGATTGTTAACCTGCCAAGACAATAAGAAACCTAAAAGAAGAGACAAGGTTTTAGATCCTGGCTTTCCCAACATGCAGATCCAGAGACTGTGATTGAAACAAAAATGCTCAAACTGCTGCACTCAGTTATAAACCCAAACTTTATAAAAAAGTTGGAAGATGTTCGGATTGTGAGACTGAAGCCTGGCCACAAATCTAATTAAACACCATCCAGATGTTTCCAATGAACATCCTTAATATCCTAAATTTTATACCAGGCTCCTTTCTCCCTTGGCAGAATAGAACAGAAACAAAACAAATGGGCTGAGCTGCTTTTTTATTATTAATAATATTATTATTTACAATTGTTTTGGACAACTTATTTAACCAGAAATATTATGAAGATGGGACAAGAAATATAGTACTTTATATGTCACAAGCTGTTATCAGTTTCGAGTCACGCAAGAGTATTCTTTTTCCACACAAAATCACAATGTGAAACACTCAACTGCACTTCTGATCTCCACTGAAATGTTCTACTGCTGAGGGGAAAATCAAAACTGATTTTTCTGTTTAAAAATAGGCTTTTAAAAATCAGTTACTGATTAAAAAGACTTTTTTATGTTTTGAAATCTGAATATATATGGGACTCGATATTTACACATTTTCCCAGAATCATTACAAATGTTTTTTTTTCAAAGTCAAGGCCACTCCCTGAAATATATTGTGGAAAAAAAATTACATTTATTCAGTAAAATTCCTTGAAAAATAACGGACATTTTCACACTAGCTTCAGCAAGAAGCTAATTTCCAAACTGGAAAGGCCCTACACTAGACTGAGAAATCCTGGCTTTGGGTTTATAAACTGTGTTTATAAAAACCAGAGAGGAACACGAACGTCATACCTACTCATACATCTAGATACACATCTTCAAAATAAATTCTTTGATCTCCAGTCATACAAAATTTCAATTAACTCTTTGATTTCACTTGGCCTTCTTTCAGCCCCTGGCATCACGTAATGCCAGCCCTGGAGATACTTTTATTCAGCAAGCAGATGTCACGATGAATAATACTTATTTAGCCAACTACAGCTTTTAATTAGGTTTTTTTAGGGCCTGGTTCAGTAGCCCTTACTCATATGGAGTTACACTCATTGCACAAATAGCTCTGCTGTTGCTGTCACGTTAATCGTCGAAAGCACTGGTGAACTAAGCCCTGAATAAGTAACAACTCTTATATTTATTTAACCAAGTATGGTAATTTCATCCCAAATATCCACACACCTCCTGACATAGAAAAAAATGCTCAATTACTAATAACCTATGGAACAACAGTGTGCTTACGTAATATATCACTATTGTTATACTGTACTACATTTTTATATTTTAATTATTGGAATCAGTGTGGCACCAAGTAACAGCAAAACCATGTCCATACTAAAACTACATATTCCTCTGTATGCTTCTGCTTCTAACACATCTGTGAAACAGAACTAAGAAAATAGGTGAGGGAGAGAGATTAAATCCTGCAGTCTGAATATGCAGAAATAATTCTACCAGTCTAACAGTAGCAGACAAGCCTAATACCTTCTAACTCTGAATCCCTCTCTGGAGAGAGTTCCTAATTCCTGGAATGAAAAAGAAAACAACAAAAAAAATCTATAATATAGATGAATTACATAAAAAGGAGACCAAGAAATCCATTTCTAGATATCCCTTGCTTTCCAACAAACACTTGCACGTAAATAAAGTCGGGATAACTTACCAGGAAACAAGATCCAAGAAACAGCGAAGGAAAACCAGTATTACTTGCTCAGTATTATTTGCTTCTCACAATCCTTTTTGTCCCTTTTGTTTTGACTTTCTGTTCTACAGAGTCCTCATGTATAGATGGATATATACATATATATGCCCTCCCTGAGTATGTAAAGGATTATATATGGTGACTCATCTGCTCCTGTGCTGACCCTGCTACCAGCTGGTCTTAAAAATAAACCTAAATGAATAAAAACTGCTTAGAATCAACTCCAGCAAAGAGACAATAAAGATCCACTGCCAGTGAAAAAGAAAATAAATGGACATTTCAGTGTCTAAAGTTGGAATCTAAAACTAGCTGGGGTGCAGATGCATCATTTCACATTGCCCTGGGCTTGCCTCTTCGGGGTTGGGTTCAGATGAAATCCCAAAGTCACTCAGAATTACAGGTTACTTAGAGTCATAGAAGCAGCCACAGCTGCAAGAGCAGAGTTACTGATGTTAGATGTAGCAGAGACTGAAGAAAGCTCATGGTCTGCATAGTGCATTTCCACTCTTTTCTATCCAGGAGAAGCCCTGCTGCCACCTCACAGAAACCCAGGGGCTCAGGGGGTTAGATCCAGGCTAAAGCCTGTGTGTCAGGTAATCTCTGTGCCCTCTGCTGTGCCTTCAGCTCCTCTGTAAGGCACAGAAACACGGACTGGCTGCTCCCTGTGACAGGAACATGCTTACCCCATGGTTACTGTGATCCACGGAAACACCTTCCCTAACTCACAAGAGCTCATTGCACATTGTGTCTGAGAACAGTTGCTCCCTGAAAGTGTTGCAGTTTTTTGTATTCTGGGCAAGATTTGCCTTTGGAGTTTGCTCGTTTGTTTGTTTAATGCCTTCCCTGTGTTTTAAACATTTCATGTTTTAGTAGCCTTTTAATAGTAGCTCCACTTACAAGTATTTATGGAATAACTATGAATAAATCCCTCTTTTCTATTCCATTTTATAATTGAAGCAGCAAAATATTCCAAGTGTAGCACTACCTAGTCACAAAGTTTGTATTCAAGCTGATATTGATAGAAGTTAGAAAAACACAAATCCTTTTGTACCACTTTTGGTGTACCACCTGGTAGGTGTCTGCAAGAACTGCAAACAATAAACCTTTAATAGCTGAAGTTGCCTATTTCAGACAGTAACACCATTCCCTTGCTCATGTTGATGCAATTCAGGAAAAAAAACCCAAACTCAAAAGCAGGTCACTGGTGAAACAAGGATAAGGAAAAAAAGATATTCCAACCTTGAGTTTAAGCACAGGCTGCCTGCATCACAATTAAGGCTGTAAATTGTGAACTACAAAGCCAGAAAAACTTCCAACAAAAAATTGTTAATTCTCTGCCTAAATGCATTTCATTCAAAAGAATGAATTATTTTCTAGCATGGAAACTCTTCTAAGGTCCGTTCTGTATGTAGAACATTTCCCTTTCTGGAGAGTGTTAGCATTATCTTAGTGTTTTCTTGCTAGCCTTGCCTTTCAGTATGAAGAGGCTTCTCTGCCATACAGGAAGTGATAGGCAAAGAATTGCTCTCTAGCATGTCAAAAGTCTGTGCACAGGAGTTGGCACAAGGTGCAAATGACACCGTTTTTCACATCAAGGAAAGAAAAAAGAGGCTCTGCAAACTAAGCATACAGGGGAAGGTGCCTTTTGTATCAACAGGTCAGGTGAACATTACTCAAAGTGACTGGATACTCTACGTTCTGAAAACAGCAAAGCTGCTATATTTACTCAAGTGACAACCCCATCAAGATCAATAAGAGAAACTGTGGGTGTAGAGGCAGCCCAGTAACACAAAGCATTTTAAAATTTTGATGAATTTCTGCTGCTTGTCAATCTTGTTCTCTCTGCATTGTTTTTCCAGATAGCATACACACAGAGCATGCATTCATTTTATTTTGTTCTTAGTTAAAAAGTATAGGGATCCTAAGAATTTAATCCCTCCAGACATTTCATTCAGTCATGTCCACCGAACCCTTGGGAAGAAAACATTATGAATACACAAAAGTAGCCCCAGGTGAATTCATGTTTTCCTAGCAAATTAAATACATTTATGCTGACAAAGGAATGATAATTCCTATCGCAAATATTTGTCACTCAGCTCATATTTTGGTTTTGGAAACTTCAGCTGGACTAATCGTGTCTAAGGCAAATGAAACAATTTCTTATAAGGCTAAACAGTTGGAAGTATACAATAAACAGTATTTCAGGCTACACAACTGTCTGCTCAAGCAAGAGGGAAGAAATCTTTCCTCTTTGTATGCTTGCACAGCAGCAGCTGGAATCCACTTCTGGACTGAGAGCTCCTGCCTTCTCACCTTGCAGACTTTCTGTGAGCAACCTTGCAGACTGGCAGATGAAAAAGAGGTACAGTATCCCTGCACCTCCAACAAATACACTGCATCCAAATTGCTTTTGAGGAACAAACTTTGGGGAACTCAGAGACCTGCCCCCACGCTGCTTTTAGCACACCTCAAAGAGTGGGCCTCACCTTCCCAGGACTAGAGCCACCCGACCTCAAACCGAGGAGAAACCTGTAGTCTGTGGAATGGTACAAATTAAATTGCCTTGGAAGATCCCTGGCACAGCCGTTCTCCCCATCCCACTCCACCCAGCCGTGGTGTAGGCATACAGACCCACACCTACTGTGTGGATAGGGCAAACACCCTTCAGAAAGGGTTTGGGATGCCTCTTTTCCCACCGGGAGCCCTGATAACGAGAGATGGGGAGCCTTTCCCCATCTCGTGGGGAAAGAGGAGTTTTGTGGAAGGTTTTCAGCCAGGAAGGCCAGCCAAAACCCTCCGTTCCACCCTGGCGGAAACAGACCAACAAAAGGCTACAGTGGCTCCAGAAAGAAAACCTCTGTATTAAAAGCCAAATAACGCAGAGCTACAATAATAAATACACACTATCTCGACCGGGAAATACAGTGTAAAAGGTTCATTAAAGTTCAGCTTTAGCAATAACAATATATATATCGCTTCAGTTCTCCATCCTGCCAAAGGCAGACGTCCCTTTCTCTCCATAAAAGAAAAACACACTCAAACCGTATCCTATACGAAAACGCTACTCCAAAGACAATAAATGTGACCGAATAGGAGGGTCTTTGGTTTCCTCCATTGATTTCTTGGGGTGGGCTTTTCTTTGCTTGGGGTTCCCCCACTCCCTTTTTTTTCTTTTTTTCTTTTTTTTTTACCAAAAGGTTCGTTTAAAACGGGTATTAAAGATATAAACGGCGCACACAGGGGTTGGTCCCCTCGGGGTCGGGCGCTGAGGCATCATCCTCGCATCCCACCGCGCACCTGTGGCACGCTTTAAACAACAAAAAAAACCCCACGACAGAGTCCGTCCCGCTCGTCCCCTTCCACAGCACACGACGAGGACAAGGGGGGTTCACCGGGAGAGGCTACTTGGCGGCGGTGGCCGTGGCGGTGCCGGCGGTGGTGCCGCGGCGCTGCTCCATCCCGTTGGGCAGGAACCCGGCGATGATGGGCACGGGCCAGATGAGGGCGGCCACGCTCCACACGATGATGACCAGAGTCATGAAACACGCCACCAAGGTGGACTCGATGGGCTTGCGGTTCATCCGCCAGCCCGGCTCGCCCTTTAGCTCCTCCAGGCTGAAATCCAGGCAGCAGAAATTCAGCGGCTCCCCTTGCAGCCAGTACTGGCCGGGCTCCGCCGCCGGCGGGTAGGACAGCGAGGAGGAGGAGGAGGAGGACGAGGACGAGGATGCAGCAGCGGGCTGGGTTGCGGTGCCCCGCAGGCGCCCGACCCGCCTGCCCCGCACCCAGCTACAGCCCACGCACAGCCGCAAGTCCTGCTGCGCCCCGCTGGCCGCCAGCCCCAGGTGCTCGATGAGCAGCGGCGGCCCCACGCGGTGGAAGGCGGCGGAGAAGAAGGCCCGCCCGTGGCTGTTGGTGGAGAAGAGCAGGAGGTCGCACTGGATGCCCAGCGGGCGGCTCCAGCGCACCAGCAGCGAGCTCAGCATCTGCCGCTGCACGCTGATGTTGCAGTGCGGGTCCTCGGCGGGCTGCGGCTGCCCCTGCGGCTGGGGACGCTGCTGCTGCTCCGGCTGCTGCTGCTGCTGCTGCCCGGAGGAGGTGGGAGACGAAGAGAAAGGCTCTTGGCTGGGGGCAGCCGGCGTGCCGGGGCTGTCGGTGCTCCCCTCCTCCTTGCTCGCTGCCCCGTCGAGGTCCATCTCGAGGCTGGCCAAGGAGCGGGAGGAGGAGTTGGCAGGGGGCAAGAAGAGCTCCTGCTCCTGCTCCTCCTGGCCGCTGGCAGCCGCCGAGGGGCTCCAGCCCTGGCAGGGCGGCAGGCAGGCGGCCAGCAGTGCCGGGAAGAGCAGCGGCAGCATGGCATTGACTTAGAGTCGGAGAGGAGGGAGAGGAGGAGGAGGAGCGGGAGGCTGCATGGCGCTGCCGGCTGCCATCTGGGAAAGGCAGGCACAGTGCTCTCGCCGAGAGAAAGGGAAGGAGGGTGGGGGCAGGCGAGGGGGTGGGAGTGGGGCTGGGGCTGCCGCGGCGACGAGCCGAGCGAGCCGGGAGCCTCGGTGACGGCAGCGGCATCGCCCCTTCCCCGCCTCTCCCGCCCCCGGACCGGCGGGAGGAGCCGTGCGCCCGGCCAGCCCCGGGGACCCCGGACCCATGGAGCCCGGCGGGAGGAGCCGTGTGCCCGGCCAGCCCCGGGGACCCCGGACCGGCAGAGCCCGGCGGGAGGAGCCGTGTGCCCGGCCAGCCCCGGAGCTCCTTCCCCCGGGGCGATGCCCGGCACGGCCACCCATCCCCGCCAGGTCCCCCTCGCCCGTGTCCGGGGCACAGCTACAGTCCCTGAGCTCCGCCGCCCCTCGCCCAGGGGCGCTGCCGTGGCCGCTCTCGCTCCTGGGGGTGAAGGAAAGCGCCCTCGGGCCGGGGAGAGGGGCGCGGATGCGGGAAGAGACCGCACTTCGACTCTGTAGGAAGGGAACGGGACGGGACGGGGGAGAGGCGGAGGGAAGGAGTTTAAACTCGGTGTCTGGGATCGTCCAGCGGTGCCCTCCAAGCCCGGACTCGGCCCCAGAATCTGCTCCCCAGTCGGGCCGTACAAGCACGGCTTTGGGCACAGGGCATTCCAGCCGTCCGACGGGCGCTGTCGGTCCTTGTAGCAAAGATTTAAAGGAGGAAGCTTACAAGGAGCACGGAGCTCCCACGCGCGATAGCCGTGAGACTTGGCAGCGCTTTTTGAAACGCTGCTTTATAAGCACCATAGTTTATAATCAGGCTAGGTACTCCAGCTTGTTTCGTGACCCTGTACTGGTTATAGTGTTACTCTTGACACGACACTTGGAGCCTCGGGGAGCGACAGAAGTAATGGCACAGATGATGAATGTTTTCAGTCTTTTCCCTTGAACAGAGGATTGGATAGAGCTACATTTTCCTGGCAAGCATCCAGAACCCAGACTCTCTTCTTTGTCTTTGCAGCCCTTTTCCCACAAATACAGATGTGGAAGGGAGACACCACTCTTTCCCAAGTATATATAGGATAATCTATTTAAATACTAGAACTAGAGTCCATAAGGCACTCCTTTGAGATTGGCACTGGTCCCATGTCAGACATGTTCCCACGTCAAAGTGACACAGGCACACATTCTCATTTGGAGGATGAGTTACTGTAATATCACTCCCAAGTCTTTCAGGTGAGTGAGGGTAGAGAGTAAATTTTAGATTTGATATAAATCAACGTGAATGAAGGTAGTGAATCAAAACCTATGCCTGAATATATCATGACTAAACGCAGAGTTGTTTGCCTTCTATTCATCTGAGCACCAAAATGTGTTTGTGCTCAGTCCCAAATTAGTCCAAAGGGTATTGACTACCTGTAGTTTGGCTAGGTTTTCGGTTTTGCTTACTACAGAGAAACATGCCTGATGAAACCTTCAAAGCAAGCTGTCTGCTTCCAATTCTGGGCTTGTGTTCAAGTGTTGCAAAACAGTTAATACATTTTTCAGCACTATTTCAATGTCCCTTATTTAAGAGTTCTCTGACATTTTTTTTATTGCCTGTTGAATGTGTCTCTACAAGCACCTCCTGATGTCATTTGTCATATCTGCACTCCCACACATTTGTGGGACTGTAGTATGTCTGCAGACCCCAGACCAGATAAAGTGAGGGCCAGTGTGTAGCAAATAGGGCCAAAGCTGTGTGGCCACCCATGTGCACAAATTACATTGCACTGGGATTTTTGGCTCAAAGGACTGGAAATGAAACTAAGCCTCATAAATAAGATTTAGCTCCTGAACACTGTTGCAGTATGTGGGTGGCAAATGTTCTCAGGCAGAGCTTCAGTTCTTTTGGTCTCCACTCCCAGCACCCAGCTGAATGCAGTTAGGGGTATTTGTGAAGAAATTGGAGGAGAGCAGGGTTGAGCTAAGTTTCTTTTTTCTGCAAGGAAAGACAACCTGCCACAGGGAGGTTAAATACATTCAGCATCATTTAGACCCCCATAGGAAAGAGCTAAAAGACAGCAATTTATTCCAGGTTGGAGATGTATGGGTGCCACATATCTATTCCTCTTCATCAAGGAATAATTGAGCAAGTGGGTGGAAGAAGCAGAAAGTATGTTAGATCACTGGCTGATAGGCACTGTCCAGCAGGGCCCTTTACAGAGACTTTATTTCTAGGTCTACCAGGTATAATTAATCTCTGCATGGATTCAGTCATTCAAAGAAGTTGCAGCACACTTGAAAACTCTTTGTAAGCAGTACTAATATATGTAGCTCTATTCTTTGGGTTTAAGCCATGAATCTCTAAGAACAAAGTAGTTTTATGGCTAGGGAGGCTGAAGCCTAAAGAAACTGGGGGCCAGCCAGAGGTGACCTACATGTCACAAGCAGATCAGGGTGTAAATTTTGCAGGTTTGATTCTATAGCTGTAACTAGAACTATAATGTGCACCACAGGTCACAGTAGCATTTGACAGTATGGTAGAGGAGGTGTGAAGTGGGCTATAATGATAAAATTTTAGAAGGGAATAATGAGGTAGCAAGACAGTAGGAGTTTCATGAGACAGACTGCAGAGCTGTTGGGAGAGTGAAGACTAATGGTGAAGGACAGTCAGAATCTTTGGAGTAGTTTTGTGACATTTTAACGAAGCATTTTTATTGAAGTATTGCTTGTGAAATACTTCAAGTATGATGAAATCAAGAATAAGTATTGCTGCCCAAGTGCCATTAAAATTGCTTCTCATCAGGGTGCTGTTTTAGGGCCTGAAGTCTCATTGCAGCTGGTGGAAATTGACCCTAAGCAGGTACAGATTCCAGAAAGGAATCCGTAAGCACATTCAAGTCAAAAGCTTGTGATCCTCAGTCAGCATCTCTCAGCAAACTCGTGTTGATCTGCACTGAGGAAAGGGAATAAGTGTGGAACTTTTTCTTGACAGAGGATATGCTTTTGAGGTTGTCATTTCTGAGAGGAGTTGCATGTGGGAGAGAAGATGGGAAAGTAGCAGAGTACAGAGTTGGATACCCAGCCATAACATCACAGAGCTATTTTTCTGTGGAAAGACACCTACTGTCAATTACAGGAAAAAAGACTTTGGGAGCAAGTAAGTATAGTGATGTGTTACCGATCTCTGTAAAAGTGCCAGGTAAATGAGGAGAATTTCACAGTCAACAGCTGGAGAGGGGGGTAGGGTCAGGAGAAAGGAGTTGGTACTCGAGTCCTCTCAGAAAAGAGCAGTTTCAGTTCTGTGAAAGGAGTAGGATCAAGTCATCCTGAGGATTGTTCTGAGAGGTGTACTTGTTCCCAGATGAGGAAAAACATTCCTGTGACTGTGATACAATTTAGAAGGCTTGGTTGGCTAATGGTTTCACAGCTGGTGGGGAGGGAGAGTCTCAGAGTAATGTGAGGAAGTGGGCTGATAACATAATGCCTGTGGATTGTGTCCTTTGAAGAGTCATCGATAATCACTGGTTTGCTGGTTGAGGAAGGAGCTAAGGGATGTTTTACACTGCCCACCCATGTGTAGCTTTGATTGTAAGCGCAGTGATCAGAACTTCCACTGTCCTCCTCCTTGCTCGGTATTCTTGTGGATTTGTCAGAAATTATTTGTGATGAAACAGTTAAAGGCCACTGAAGCTTCTGAAACAGATAACAGAAGCTGGTCAGACTATGCAGCTTGCTACTGCTGCATCATGTCAGAACAGTTTATCTGCAGAGAACAGAGATCATGCACTGCACACAACAAGCCAGGGTTTTGTACCACTCTACATGAGTATCAGAAGCCCAGACAAAGGGAACAGCCAGTTAGCACACAGGCTGAGAACAAGGGCATAATCTCTCCCGAGAAGTCAACACACCTCTCCCAGCAAAGAGACTAAGCTCTTTGTTAGGCAGGCATTTCTATCAGCAGCACATACTGCCTCTGCACCACCCTCTCCCTTATAGAAACAGATGTTCCTGAAGCCATAAAATGCCCCACATCCAAGATCCAGAGCAGGCGACTGCAATTTCAAAGTAACTTTGACAATCGTGCCCTTTTTAATTAAAAAACTAACCATTTTCAGCCCAACCTTAACAACAATCTTTAACTCCTTATTCAGACCACCACAAACTCCTGCAAAAAGCTGTACCTGCGTAGCTGAGGGAATGAGGGAAGGTAAGAGCATTTGAGCAGGGGTGGCCAGGCTAGGGCTATTTAGCCACTGCACATCAAGATGGAAGTCACCCAGGCCATGGAAGCGTGGACCAAGGGAAAGCAACTGCCATCAGGAAGGAGGGTTACCCATGGCAATTACTGCAAAGTGCAATCCATCCCTAAATATGATTGCTAGAAATTGGGAAAACATTGTTCAGAGCATCAGGTGGTGTCAGTAAGATGGAAGGCTTGCTGGACAGATGCTCTGGGAGCTTTGAGGGGTACTCATCCTTGGAATTCTGTTAGACACTGCTGTACTAGCACAGACTAAAAAGACTGCTTCAATTCTAAAGATAAGTGTGAAATATATGCAGAGAATGTAGCAAGAGACTTTCAGAACTTTTTGTAGCACGCTTTATATAGGCTGAGGCTTTTAGAGAAACATCAAAAGTAAATAACAGAAAAAGAAGATTCTGTGATAATGGATATGAGAGAAGAACAAACTTTGCACCTCCAAAACTGAAGGTGGCCTTGAGGTATTCACAAAACATAATCCCCCCTGTAATATGGATTGGATAGATCTAGTTGGCCTACAAAGAGTGTTAAATGCAATACTTTCATGTATTGCATTTATGCAATGGATAGGATTTGACCAGTGTTCTAGAAGACTGGATTCATGTTCCTGCCTAAGTTCCCACTTGCAGGCTGATTAAAACCCTCGCTCATGTGAGACTTCCTCCTAGCTGAAATTCTGCAGCTTAGGCAAGATTCAGCCCTGGACTACAGTTATTTTGTCTTGTAACTACCACGCTTGCTTATTTTATATTTTATTGGCCAGAAGCCTGACTATAATTATAATCTATTTTGCCTCATATTTATTTCACCAGTAGGCATAGCCAGTGTTGGAGTTTGGCTGAAACTGGCAAATTTAGGATCTGATATGTTGATAAAGATAATAAATCCAAATTAAATGGTCTGTGCAGGTAGAATTGAGAGACTGGCAATGAGTCATTTCAAAGACATCTCAGATAGAGCTGAAGGGCAATGCAAGAGCTTTGCTCCCACCAGAGTATACACATTGTAGGACTCAGCCAAAGGCTCTTGTAGGGTGGGTTTGACCATGAGTCAAACTCTATGTGTTCTTGAAGCACAGATATTCTGAACATTTGAATGAGCCTTGCGGTTCTGAGCAAGACTTGACATGTCACAGCCATTCTGGAGGGAAAAGAGAGGCAGTAAAGCAGTAGTTGTTTAATGCCAATGCTGTGGAGGTAGCAGGAATGTGAAAACATTTGGTGTGATTAACACATGGAATTGTTCTGCAAAATATTTGTACATAAAGTATCATTCCTTAATGACTATTTTATGAGTTTGTCTTCGGAAAATTTAAACATTTACTACAACAATACGTTGAAAAATAGCTCCCTGGAAAGCATTTAATTCTGTGAATACTTTGAGTGTTTCCCAGCCTGTTCTGAACATGGCCCTAAGGCTTGTCTTTACTGTTATTTATCTTTGTATAGAAAAAAAAAGACAGGTGAAGAAGTCTAGTATCAGGCTGCACTAAGCAGATGTGGGTTTGGCACTTGCTTGTGCTTCCAGTGTGGCCTCAATCTTTCTGCAACTTTAAAACACAGCTATGAAATACGGCACCCTGCTTCCCCAGGAATTTGCAAGACACTTGGACTGTGAGGCAATCCTGTTCCAAAGGAGAGGAAGACAAGCTAGTTCACAGGTCATTTAAGAGTTATTTTGCCACACACAGGACACACAAACACAAGGTATTGGCGATGACAGTCAATATCCTAAAGAACTTTTTCAAAAAACAAGTGGAGGGAAATCTGAGTTCACAGGATCCTGTGTGCAGCCCCTTAGCCAACTTGCAGCCCTGACCTTCCTGTATTCTTCTGTTACTAGCTGGCTCTTCAGTGCTCTATGATACATGACAGAGACATTGTAAGGGAGTTTAGAGCAGGGACTGAAGTGGTTTTACTGCAAGCTTTTGTCCCCAGTCATAAAGGGAAGTGTAGGATAAAGAAGGAAAAGTGGAGGCTGCAATCAACAAAGAGAAGGGGGTTGGAAGGTTAACGAATACCAGAACTGGTATAAAACTCTCTTAAAAGGCTTTGAAAGTGAGAACAAGGAGTTTGCATTTGGAGCAGTGGAAGAGGAGAAATGACAAGAGAAGTGTGGGAAAAGAGTGATGGGCCCAAATGAATGAAGAGTTCCACATGTTGTAGCCAGAGAGGAGATTACAATAGAGGAAATGCATAGTCCTTGACTAGGACTTTTGGCAGAACAAGCTGAGATGAATTGTGATACTTTGGAGGTGCTGCATGAAACAAATCAGTGACAGTTAAAGCACAGCAGCATCAACATCATCAGTACAATTAACAGTCAAAACTAAACTCCTCCTTGATTCCAGACTGTTCATCAACACCTTAGATTGTGGTTCCCAGAGCTGCTGTAAGAAGTTGGTGTGCCGAAGCAGAGTTGAATTCTCAAGCATCTTGCGGTGGTCTGCAAACTGGTTATAGGCATGCCTCTGTCATGTGCCTTGCCTGCTGTCCCTTCTCCACTGAGACATTTTGCTGTGTATCAAATGGGAAAAGAGATTCATCTGCCTCCGTGAGTCAGCAGAACAGCATTAACTCTTTCTGGAAGTGCCAATGCCAGGGAGTGGGGCTGAGTCACCCAGGCACATACAGCCAGCCTGGTGCTCACCCATTCCTTCAGCTGGGAAGCAGTCCTGAAAAGGACATTTCCCATTCCACTCGTCAGTCCAGCATCGTTATTATTTGCAAAAGAGCAGACAGTCTCCACTGTCAGATTCAAAAAACTGTCAGCTGTTTCTGGGTTAGATACAAACCAGATTTAAAAGGAAACAAAATGTTCTTCATTTCCAGGGAACTTGCTAGTTCACGCTCCTTATTTTCCCAGCAATGGCTGCAATCAGTATGAGCCATAATTAGGCACTCAAACCTTAAAACTAATACCTTTGCTAAGCTGAAGTAGCTTCACAGAAGTGAAGGGAGTCAGAGCTTTAGTTCCTGAACTTTAGTTCATTTTAAAGAACTTTTGTCCTAATCCAACAAAGTCAGCACATGAACAAGGTGACTGATTGCTTTCAGCAGGACCATTGCTCTCATAAATGCTGTTCTGTATGGTATTACAGACTCAGCCCTAATGTGGGAGTACACAAGTAAGAACAAATGCCTTTAAACCTGATGCACTGAACAAGCAGCAGAGGAACACCAGCTCTTCAGAAACAAAGATTTCTATTTTCATGCAAATGTTCCCAATGTTCTGAGGCAGAAGGGGATGCTTAGAAAATACATGAAGTACGAAACGCTTGCCCTCTAAGAGATTGATATTCACTCAGCATTATCTGCTCTTTCCTTGAACTAATAATCACCAAACAAGTAGGGAATGTAGCCTCTGATGTCATGTGCCTGGTTCTTTGCTGAACTGACCAGGTTTAGAAAGTGTGCCTGGGTATTTACTATGTCTTGGCTTGATTCTGCAAATTGAAGAGCGATACAACTCAGCCCTAAGACGTGTATCTTAAATTAGTCTGTTGGATTTCTTGCTTAAATCATCACGTCAAATGCTACTGTTTCTAATATTATACATGAGTCTGTCTCCCACATCATTGCATTTGCCCTTGGCTCTTTTTATTGTGTCACTGTAAAGGACCCAGAGCTGATGATTGTAATTTTATCTTCTCAGGAAGACTGATAGGTGGCAATTTGTCATAGCTGTATTCAGGCTCCTCTTCCTGAGTTCTAGCTATGAATGAAGGCTTTATTTCTCTTCTCACCTATACCCATACACTGTGCTCTAGTCTTGCTGCAGGGAACAAACTGTGCTGGTAGAACTTCTATGGGCCTCCTGGTTTCCAGGCTCTGGCATTCATATCCCAAACTCTCAGTTATGAGAAGGTGGCATAGGCATGTTTGTGCTTTTGGTCACATCTTGTCCATTGTAGCTAGATAAAACCATAGACATAAAAATAGGATTTGAAAATAATCCCCTGTATTCTTATTGCAAGTCAGGAAAATATAATTAGTCCCTATGGGATTTCCGTGTGCCAGGACAGTCAGGGATGCTGACACCAGTGGACCACTAGAATAAAGAGGATAATCTGAAAGAGAGTCTATAATGCTTCAATTAGCCTAATGCCTTATGAGAATATGATTTCTATTGCATTGTCTGCATATCTAAACATTGAATTAGCTTTCATCCCTGACATAAAATACTCACTGGCTACATTTTCTTCTTCATACCAGATCAATAGTGCCTGCAAGCAGCAGGTCAGATCACAGTCTGTTTTCCCAGCTTTGTTGCATATATACAATGCCAGAATAAAAAGTATTATCTTCCACAGGGAAGCACTTTTCTCAGAAGCATGACTCAGGATTGCCTGAATATCCTGGTTTAGAAGTGCTTTGATTTCCTTTCTGTTAACCTGTGTTCATCCTTCGGCTGTTTGATTTTGGTGTGTATCTCTTGATACTGATATCTGCTGATACACATATTCCTGCCTAGAGTAAAACAGATGGCTTCTCTGTGCTACAAAGTGAGAGATGTTAATCCACTGATCGTGGCTTTTGAGCCATCTGTGAATGGATGTCACAGCCTTTCTTGAACTTCCATCTCTGTTTTCAACTTCGCTATCATCCTTGTACAGTTTTTGCTTTTCTGATATGCTGCTGTCAAATCCAGCCTTTGACTCACATGCTTAGAGGTTGCAGAACTTCCCCCTGACAGCATGAATTTTCTGCTTGCAGTATCTGAACCAATGCTCCCAGTCCTCCTCTTCTATGATTTGTACCTACCAGTTCTTAAACAGCATAACTGGGACTTCAATTTAGTTGTCTCTCACTCTGGAAAATTACCTGTATAGTTTATTTCCATTTTTCTGCCAGCAATTCTGCTTAAATGGACCTACTGGATGTCTGGTCCTAGGAGACAAGGAGCACAGTTTTGGTTTAGGAACATTTTTATCTCACTTCAGTTCTCCCTGCTTCTAACCTACAAATTGGAAGACAGATTTGGTATGTTGGCAGTGATAAGAAGGAAGCCACAGAAATGTTAAGTAAAGGTAGTTGCTTGTTAAACTGGTAATTGCATAAGGGGAAATACAGAGCTTAGTGTCACATTGGAACAAAAAAAAATCAAGATATTGGTGTCTTGCAGAGAAAATCATGATATAGGACAAAATAAGGAAGAAGTATAGAGCATAGATCTTAGTTTGCCAGAATTTTGCAGGTTTATGTAGTTGGAGAAGGTGGGTCTCAGCCTCTCCAGCTGTTCTCCTTGTTGTCAAGTACACTCATAGCTGGTTTTCTCTAGAGATTTTACAAATGCTGATGCTATTTTTGTCCCATAATTTTATACCCCTGAGCACACACGAAAGGAACAAAGATGAGTTTAATAAACAGGACTCACTGAGGCTCTACTGATTAGTGAAGATGAATATAGTTAATTTTGTAGTGTTATTTCCTTATTCAAATTAGTGTCTTTAAGGATCAAACATTGACATGATATGCTGTAAGGATTTCCCCCCAGTGGTAAAGGCAAATTATCTCATTTAAGTAAAGTTGTCCCTATAACTTGAGGCTTAACTGACAACCAGTCTTCTTACAGTCCTTTGTACCAGAAGAAAATTTGACTGGAGAACTGGGATTTGTTTTGCCACTGTTGAAAAGAGGAGCTTGAGGTATGCTTGGAAATGGCCTCTTCAAAGGCAAAGTCCAAAAGCAGTTTGAATGCAGCGGAGTTTCTTTTGTGAAAAATCTTATTTACTATAATTCAAACTGGTTCATGCTTAAGCCTCTTCCACAGGCAATTCTGACATTAAATAAATTAAGGCAAAATCATTCTGGTGTAGAAATTCTGCAGGAAATTAAAATTCTAAAGAAATTTGTTTCCAGGCTATTATTATATGGATTTTAAAGAGCTGGCTTACTAGTGTCATGTCAGTAACCTAAACTGCTTTGTGCCAACTGTACTATTTTGATTAATTTTTCTTAGACTTTTCATCAAATTAATGTCTCAAGTATCACATTTCTGCAATATTATGTTTATATATTATCTAATTATTTAATAAAAAATACAGTGGAAAATAAATAGAAAGCCAATATCAAGCAATAACATCAACTGTATGAAGATCTCCAGGAGCTCGGCACTGAGGATGATCATTGTTTACAGAAATGGTACACTTGTAGTATTCCTGCACCTGCATCCATTTAGCTTGCTTTAAAGAACTTACAAGAGGCACTAGAAAAGCATATGGGTGATAGCTTGGGCAGTACTCTTATACATATGTAGTCCATGTAACTATTCCAAGAGTTGAAAGCCCCTGCCTGAGGTAGAAGGACCCCATATATACACATATATCTATATTATATACAGATAATATTATGCTCATATGAAAACTTATTTTCATTTTTGCTTGAGTTTTGTGTAAAAGCAATGTTGAAACCCACAGTAACAACTGAGTTCTGAATGGCAGGTAGTTCCTCTCCCTCTGTCTTCTGTCCCCAGCATGGTCTAGGGGAGGACCATGTCAGAAAAGGTCCTGAAGTGAATCAATTCTTTGATGGACCTGTCTGGTAAATGGACAGAGGGAACAAGGTGCTTCCCCCTACCACTTCTTCAACTTCAACCTGTGATTGCAAGCACCTGGGAATATAGTCTGCATTTTGCTCTAAACAAGCAAGAATAGCTAAACACAGAATAGCTAAATTAGAAGGGACCATTAAACTACTTTATCCAGCCCTCCTGCTCTAATCGGGGTCATCCAGAGCAGGCTGTTCTGGGCCAGGTCTGGTCAGGTTTTCAACATCTCTGAAGATGGAGACTCCACAATTACTCTAAGCAACTCCTGCCAGTCTTTGACTACCCATATTTAAATGGAATTTCCTATATTTCAACATGTGCATATTGCCCCTTGTCCTTTAACTGGATAACACTGAGCTACAACTCAGTGGAAGCCACTACAGCACCCAGCACCTTGAGAACTACTTTTGATCAGGCACTGTAGGTGCCTGTAATAAAAAAAACAACAAACCCAAACCACAGAGAAATAGCAGCAATAGTCATGCAGGATTTTTTTCCCCAACAATCCCAGAGGTTCCAGTGCTTCTTAATTAAACTGAATAAATAATTCATTTGACACCATAGATGTTGCTCAAGGGGAGCTCAGTGCTGATGGAGCAGGAACGAGGAGCATCACCACACAGGAACAGCATGAATGTCCTTGGTGCTGGAGCTGCTTCTGTGCAGGAGAGGGGAGGCAAGGAGGGAAAGACAAACTGAGCCACTGGGGTAACACCTGCATGAGGCAGGAAACCTTCTGCTGGACACTTGCACTCTACTTTGGGAGCTGGAGGCTCTGCAGAGCATGGGGGTCAGGGCTCAGCATTCTTCTCTCATCCTTTGCCTGAAGTTTGTCATAAAGGTGAAATTGAGCCTTAGCTGTCAGGGAAGAGTGAAATGATCCCTAAAGTTAGCAAAGCACTCAGAGACCCTTTGGGAAGAAAAGTGCTACGTAAATAGAAGCTGATTCCTACAGGTTATTAATAGATGTATCTGCAAAAGTAATGTGAAAACTACAAAGGAAAGATCATTCTGAATTAAATTACCATAATTTTTTTCATTGCTGTCTCTTTTCAGGAGACCTGGATTATACTGCTAACAATGACAGGTTTGAATAAGAGACAGGGTTTGTGTGGGCCAGAGGTGGGAACAGAGAAAGAGACTAATTATATCTTTTTTAACCTTTGCATGCAGCTGGGCAGGATAAAAATGAATTATTCAACCAGCAACTGAGCTGTTATCCCAGTGGAGGCTGCAAAAGGGTGCCCAGGTCACCTAGAAACATGATCTAACTTGTGCCATTTCTTTACAAATCATTAAAATCATTAAATAAAATTGGTATTTCCTGCATGCTTCACCTAAGGCTCATGTAATTATCCTGTGGACAAACCAAAACAGATTTGTCTTACTTGCTATTACCTCAACAATGCAGAGGGTGAAGAACAAGCAGTCACAAGGTCTGGGAGAACTAGAAGTAGCGCTCTTAAGTGTGCATTTGGAAGACCTTATTGTGGGGTATTTATTCCACTTTTAATGCATACTGTGACACGAAGCTTTGTTCAGAAGTCAGAGATGGATAGGAAGGCATAGAGGAGCCTTTGATACTTGTATTGCTCAGCAAAGTAGCAGGTGTCTGACCAGAAAGAGAAAGAGCCTCTTTGCACACAGGAATTATGGACAAATGGAGGAAGATGTTCCCATGATATAAGAACTCTTTTCAATCTGCTCCTTGACTTCCCCCCATGCCCCTCACAGTTCAATTCAGACTGCAAGGTAACTGGTTTATTTCTGATATCCAATAGCTCTACCGCTTTAAGGGGGTTTGGCATAAACCGGAGTCATATCCCAAGCAAAGCATTTGACCCTTCAGCCTTGAATTTTTCCCAGTTCTATTCCCACAATTTAGCAGTATCACCTGTGCCCCACAACAAATTAAAGCTGTCTGTATGATACAAAGTCTGGGTATGAACAGAGCTTTTTATGTTGCTCTGTAACACTTCAGCCCTATCAGAATTGACTTCTGGAGGCTGAATGAAGTGTCTGAGAATCTGAAGCCAAACTTTGCTCAGTTTTGTATTAGTTCCCTAGTTATAATTTGCTTCAGTACAGTATTTATTAGGACTGACCCAGGACACTAAAAGGCTTTAAAACTTGCAGCCTGAGCCAATTTACCAATTCAAGGCTTTTGGCTGCTTCTTTTTATTATCACTCTCTGTTGTCTCAAGCCAAGGTTTTGAAAAGAGGGTAAAAATATGTTGCATTCAATTGCTATTGACTTACAGAAAAAAAGCAATATAACACTGGAATAGCTGTGCTTGATGGTGTATAAAAGACTTTGTTAGCTTAAATCTTCTTGTGGATAACCTGATACCTCAAAGAGGAGTACATGCTATTTCTTTGTCTCAAGTAGCGTAAAAAGGCAGTAAATGAAGTGGAAATACTGTACTGAATAAGTGACAAGCCAATTCTACTCCTGGAAGGTCACATTTTACAGGATTGAGATTTCACTCCATTCATCCCTTTTATAATCGGTGGCACGTTCTGGTCCTTACAGTCAAAACCCTGTGATTTTGTAGTTATCTAAACACTAAATGCTAGGTAACCACCTGAGTGACTGCATGCATCCTCACTAAACTGCAAATAATGAACCAATTAAGCAGTAGTCTGTGCCAGTTTCTGTAAGAAGGCCAAGTCAGTTTTTGTACGTCATCCCAATACAGCAGATATATTGATAACTTGGATATCGTGTATAACATCAATGCTTGTGTCAGGAATTTACCAGTTCTAATATCACAGTTGCTTCTCTAGAGGTATCTGTCATCCACTTGTCATCCTCTTGCTGACATGTCTTCAAAAGACAGCCTTTCCTGGAGCCCTCACCAGTACACACAAGCACCCATGATAATGTGGAACAGCCTCTAGTACCCATGTCTCCTGGTTTTGGCTTTAGGTCACATAGTTTGTGTCCTTCTAGCGTGTTTAGTACAGAGAGATGAATGTGAATGGAAATCCTGAGCTTGTGAAGATCCAGCAGATTAGACATCTATAGCTTCTTTGTCAGACCAAGCAAGCAAATACAATCTAAGGCTGCACTCTCTTAGGATACCTCATGACAAGTGAGGTCAAAAATTCAGTCCCTGTTTTTTAAACCCTCTTATTAGGCTGGTCTTGCTTCAGAAACAACCTCAGGACCTTCTCTGATAGCAATGTTCTGCTGGATGTGGAACCATTAAGCCTCAAGGGATGGGAGGGCTTGTGAATGCAACTACCTCCTCACGGCATGAAGGGGTTTGCAGGTATGTGGTGCACACCTGTGGCCACCAATTCATTCATTCCTAGGCAAAGGAAGGACCAGCCCAATTAGCATTCTTATCACAAACATAATCACTATTGCCCACGAGGAGAAAACTTTACATAAGCAGAAAGAATCAGTCTAGGACTCGCAGTCACATCCTGAATGCTGTGGAAGGTTACCAGCAATCCTGCCCCAGCAGAGAGGAGTTGGGACTGTTTGCATTATCTGTCAAGAAACAGATGATAGCAGCAAAGCAGACCTAGGGCAGAAATCCCTGAAAACATTTTGAGGAACTAAGAAACTGAAAATGCATTTGACATCCTTGAAAGAAAAAAGAAAAAGCACAGTTGTTGCCTCATGTATGTTTGTTTAATTTCCTTGGGGGTCTTTTGGGTATAGAAGTATTGCTGCGTCTATCAAACCAGTACTCAAGGTGTTCAGGGCTGTGCTGCCCATTCTTCATTCCCAGACAGATGCTTGAACTACACAGAAATACTTTGGTTTTTATAAGTGAGGAAAACGCTCCCCAAAGAAACTAACAAAATTAATATATTTGACATGACTTCAGCAGGAAGTTGCACTGAAATTAAATCACTGGGTGCTTCTTGCAGGGCAGGTGGCACCTCCAAAACCAGCAGAACCAGGTGTTTGCTTCTTTGCAGTAACCAGCTTGTCTCAAAGGGACAGTTTAGAATGCACATGGCCACAAGGCCTTCACTCTAGCTGTAAATGGCACTGTGGAGTAGGAGAAGGCCATGCAGATGAGCTGGATGTACATGTTGAGAAGAGGAGGAATGCCTTGCAGCCTTGCCAACAGCCATTTGGAGATGTAGGGGCTGCCTGTGGACCAGCCCCACTTCTCCCAGCCCCTGGAATGCTCACCATGTCTGACAGACAAGGGCTGTTTTTCAGCAGTGGGGTTTTTTTTTTCTGAATGGGAAGCACAATCCTGACTTTCTCCTTAAACTAACTAAATAAATATAATTCCAATTTGCCATTCCAAATCAAGACAGGGAAAGTAACACACAGACTACACGTGCACAGCTCCCCTTGGAGAAGACAGACTTTTTCCATTCTGGGCACCAACAGAGGCTTTGCACTTCAGCCATCTTCCCAGGCAGCATTTTTAATTAAAGTTGTAACTTATCCCAAGGAAGAATCCAGAAAATATCTGGATCTTGCTTACTTTTGTCAATCCTCTGCCCTAGGCAAGGAGATAATGAACTAGTCACTTCACAACAGTGTTCACCATGAGCTAATTTATTTTGTTATATTGTGGAGCTTGAGGCTTAGTACAGACTGAGGAGTTCTCCCAGAAATGACAGACTATTTTGAGCTGACTGATTTGAGACCTGAGCGGCTTTAGTTTTCTGTCTGCTTGCAAAGCTTTCTTCCTGCTGGAGAAACAAGTGCAATGAGTCCCTGGGAAGGGCACTGCAGTCAGTAATGGGTTGCATTAGAGGCACACGCAGAGACATGAGACCTCATTTGAGGGATGTGTTGGTCCATGAGATGACAAGAGTCACAGCACTGCAACTGGGACATGTGTGTTTTAGCAAGGCTCCTAGGGCCATGAAGCCCCACTAGCAAGCACCCTGAGCACATGGAGCATTGCTGCTGCCTTTCTCTCAGCCCAGAACACCAGAGCAGCTGTTCTGCCCAACAAAGCCAACCTGGACATGCAGTACAGGTGTTGCAAAGGTGGGGAAAGGCTGTGCAGTGTTGGAGATATCTGAGCCTTCAGCAGAAAAGGGGAACGCATCGCAGGAGGACTGACAGGTCTGGAGCAAATAAAAGAAGATGGAAAAAATCTCTTGTAGGGTGAAAACTGTGACCTCATCACAGATAAGTGTGCTTAAAAATTATTCTTATAAATGAGCCAAATAGAAATCTGTTTTGCTAAAAAACTCATCTAAAGTTTAGCTCCTCTCATCTCACCTTTAGCTCCAGATTTACAGACAGCAGGAAACCTTTCTGCTAATTGGAGTCTAGCATCAGTTTGGGCTAGCAGAATTTTTGTACAAGATCTTTGCAGAATTTTTGTACAAGATCTTTTAAGGAAAGCAGTTCTAAGGAAAACCTGTGCCATCTTTACCAACTAAATTTCTTGTGTGTTACTCAAAAGGATGTGAAACACAAAGGCTGAGAATAAACAGCAGGTATCATCTGTAATCAATTCACTTCCATTCTTTAGACTTGGGGACCTGTGGAGCTGAAACTTCAAGTAAAGCTCCTTAAGGGGATGTAATCAAAGGCATAAAAATGCCTGTAGGAATCTCAAGAATAAAGTGGTTTTATGAAGCCTACTTTTGGTCTTAGAATATGCGGAGAGTTTGTGAAACCCAAGGCGGTCTTCACTGTACTAACATTGATGTCAAACCTCCTGATGAATTCAGGTTCTCATTTCCATTCATTGATATTTTTATTTAGACCCACTTCTAAACTTTAATCCCTTTCTTCAGAGGAGGAAAGAAATCCCTACCTATCATTGCACACACCTGCTTGTATCCCATCAGAACCAGACACGAAGAGATAATCTAATTCTTTATTTAGATTTATGTAATCTAATGTCTGTGTTCGTGCATTTCTTGATAGACTCATCTAGATTTTGTTACATAGTGATTCTCCTGTTGTATATTTATACCAGACTACCCTGTTGTATATTTATATCAACAGTTCCCTCTTACACCAGCAAACATTCAACCTTGAGCATTTACCGAAAACGCACAGGGCACAGAAAGGAAATCTCTCTATTTATAGCTAAGAAACTGGAAACCTACACAGTAACACTTGTAATTCAAATGCAAACAGCAAAGCAGAGGAATCAAAATGAAAATTACATTGATTTTGGTTGAAGGGAAAATATGAAAGGATGGGGAAATCAATGAAAGCTTGCCTGTTCAATGTAGGTAGAGTTCAGTTTTGAAAAAAACCCTCACATCCAAAATTCTATGACATGCTTGTTCTGGGTGGAGTATCATACTAATTATCACCCTGTTTTATTCAGCAGTGGTGAGGTTAACTAAGTTCTCCATCTCTCATCATATATTGGCAGGTTGATTTAATAGATCATTACAAATGCTCCAGGTTTGACTCAGAGAGGTTTTCTCCACAGGATCATTCCTGCTGGGCGATCAAGATGCTGCCAGCTGTACAGTGAGTCTTCTCCTGTGCCCAGGTGACCCATATCTGCCCATGGTGCCAGGCTGTTCTTTCCTGGTTCCAGTGGTGCTGCCTGAGGACAACATTGATTCTGCTCATGGCAGTCTTGAGCTCACAGCTGCCCACCACCTGGAGGGACCTGTTCGCCTGCCCCCTGCTCTGCTCTGTCAGCTGCTTATCTGAGCATTTCTCCTTCAGAAGAAAAATGATTCACAGTCTGCAGGAAGCAGACCTCTGTTACCTCGTAAAGGGGCTGTTTCTGCCACAGTCAGAGGAAAACAATGGCCCTTTTTCTAAAGAAGACATCTTTGAAGCCAGTCCAGCATGACTATGCAGAATGGTTAAGGAGATTATTCTGTTTCTTTAACCCAAGACAAAGATTTCCCTGTATGAATCACACCACACCCTAATATTGTTCTTACAGGACGTCTGAAGAATGAGAGGAGGATTCAGTTTTTATTTTTAACATGTCCATTTCCTTTGACTATGCTATGAGTTGAAAAACCTACGTTTGTGATTTCAGTGCTGTAGGGTAACTAGCTTCCTACAATTCTCAAAAGTGAGAGGTTTGCATCATACCTATTACATGTTTATAACTATACTCAGGAAAACTTGCATGACCCAGAAATGTTTGCCAATATATAAGGGGATTTGCTGAACATCAAATGGATCTCTCTTACAACTTCATGATGATTTTCTGCAATCCAGATACTGTTTTTTATGTTGGTTCTTGTAGTAAAACATCTCTTTTCCCCTTCACCTCTTCTGTAGTGCACATAAACACTTATTTAGTTATATGTTACCGAATGCTGAATGATTAAATTGCTAAGTTGGATGGATTCAGTAATAACTCATTTTACCATCAGAGTAAGTCCTGCATTTATTTTCATATTGCATTCTAGGAGTACTTGTTATACTTATTTTTGGCAGTACACTGAAACCTAAGTCAGTGTTACTTAATTTATAACATGCCCTTGATATATTCTGGTCCATTAAACAAAAGAATGTCTTCAGAACCTCTTCCACAGACAAATTAAAGCACTCTTTGAGCGGCTGCATTTGAAACATTCTTTCGCTGTAGCCCACGTAGGATATTCAGTTCCTCTGATCACAATGCCATGTGAGATCTGGGTAGCTATGCTGCAATGGTAAACCTCCTGCTTGCTTTAGGGAATAAGCCTGAGTTTGAACTTTAACACATGAAAGGTGCAAATCTTTTCCTGTGCGCACAATCCTTATCTTTGGCTTGCAAAAGGAGAAACAACCAAGAAATGCTGAAAGCAGGGAAATTTGCTGGATGCCAAATGTATTACTGCCAAGAACCCAAATATGTAAAACGCTGACAATTGAAAAGTCAAGGACATCTTTTCATAGTTCACATAACACCAAATTATTTCAAATGTCTTTATTTTTCTATTATTAAGAACCTGACTTGGGTAAAATAGTGTAAGAGAAGATATGTTGTTTCTACAGAATAACTATAGGAAATGTATCATTTCTTTAAAAATCTTATTATTTTGACCAAAATATGGAACAGCCATAACTATACACTGAGCGATATATGTCCTTATCATACATATAAAGAAATTTAATTTTTACTGTTGGGTGGGGTATTTAAATCTATTTCCACTCTTTTCCTAACAAACAGACATTTTCTTATTCAGTGCAGGCAAGTTGTATTGGCGTGCTTGTCAGAGGTTCAGTTCCTCAAAGGTATTTAGGCAACTCTGATGTCAAAGGGAATTTGTTACCCAAAATATCACAGAGGATCTGGGCATAAACTCCTCACAAAAAAATATAGGATGAAGCACGTTTCAATTCCACTAGATTTGGTGGCATTGCCCCATTTACAAATGGCATACTTTGAACTAATGGATGGTTAAAAAAAGCATGGGACGGGGAAGTAAAAAGCAAGCAGGGGTGAGGAAAAGCAGAGAACAAGAGCAAAGAGTCCTGGAATTCCAGAGAAAAAAAGAATCAATTCTTTGAGGATTAGAGAAAGCTGAAGAAAGAACAGGAAGAAACCCCAGACATGGTGACAGAAAAGTCCCTACAAGACTAAAGCTGAAAAACAAATTTTCATATGTTAGCAATTACTTTCAAGGCGTTATCAGCTATCACTAGTGTGTTGTCATGGGGAGAAAAAGGTGTTGCAGCATCAAAGGAAACAAGGAATGTGAAGAAGAAAGAAATTAGAGGAGTAATTTGCATCTATTTGGTGGAACAATCTTCAGAGGCACTTTTGTTAATTAGAAGGTTTGAGCTGCACATATCAGAGTACTGGTGGAAGTCTCCAGACATATTTTGAGGCAGCAATTTGTATGGTCACAGAACATTTTTATAGTCTCAGGATTTATCAGCGAAACCAGTTTTTTTTTTCTCCATCACTTGAAGCTTGACAGCCAGAAGGGAAAATGACCAGGAGCCTGTTTCTCTGAGCAAACATAATACTGGAAAGCTCATACTTCCTCCCAGAACTTTTGATAAGATGCTGGTAATGGCATACTCCCCCTATCCACTGGAGCATGACTATGAGAGTACCTAGTCTTAGTTGTGACTATTTGTTCTCCTCTTGTGTGACTGGTTTTATTAACTTCTTATTATAGTTTTGTGAGTGTTTAGAGATCTAGATATCTGTTCTGAAAAAAAGTAAATAAATAAAAAATACATAAAGGGAGGGAGAGACTAATTCCCTGCTCCACTGAGGTAACTGGAGACAGAACAGCAAGCAAATTTAGCATACTTTCTGGTACTATTTAACACTTCACATGTTATTCAGGTGGACTTTTTTACCATTAGCATCTAAAATTTGCAAGGACAAAAGTTGAGGTCTTAAATCCATATATTTTATGAATCAAGAAAAAAATCTTGATTTACAGAGACTCCTTTAGACATAACAATTACTCTGAAGCTGAGGTCTGAGGGAAACCAAATTTGTTTTTCTATAGACTTTTTTTTAACCATAGGCATAGAACTTTTCATCCCTTTTAAAGAACCCTCCAAGTCAGAATGCTTTTTCCTTCCTTTCTACCTTTTATTTCCTTCATTTGGAACTTTCTCTGGTCCCCACATCCTCCTTTCGTGGGTGTGTCTCCTGCTTCCGAATACAACATGTCTCTGCCCCTCCCCTGTGTGCCCAGCTCCACTCCTCAGGTAGATAATTATTTGCATCCATTTCACCTGAAAACAGTTACTTGCAGTTCAGTCCCATATCCTTGCAGAAGTCAAACTGAGTCCAAGGTATGCCGGAGGTCATCTCTCCAGAGCTAAATACAGGGGCTTTAACACTGTGTTTCCCTTATATTTCACACATGATTTATATTTTTTTTAATTTCAGTCTTATGTATTTTTTCACAACATATTTTCATTGAAAAGTATGAAGGCAGAAGCTTATTCATTCCCTTTGACTAATACCTATTCTTTGCACCCAGCAGCTGTAGTAAACTCAAAAATCTCTTTTAAATCAAAACAGACTGCTTTTACAGCCTGCTTGCTCTTCCTCCCATTACGGATCCTTTGCTGTAAACATGCATCTATCTGTAATGCCATGTTTTGTGTGTATTCAACTTTGTATTGCTGAAAAAGCACGGACCAAACTTGTCTGGGAGTCTCGGCTACAGATTGTTCCAAGGATGTGGCTGAAACAAAAAGGTGGTTCCACCACTCCATGAATAAATCCTCCTAGGTGTAAATTGTGACCATTCCTCTCTCCACCCGAACAGTTGAGGTTTTTCAGCAAGCTGCTTTTATGTAAGATTAGAGAGCTGTCTCCATGACATGATGCTCTGCTTCTCTTCACCATTAGTTAGGCGTTAGTTGTTCTGGCTGTAAATAGACAGGCACAGATGGTACCACGACACTCCGAGCCTCCACACATCTTGCTCTGCAGGGATTTTTGTTATTCTTGCTATCTCTCTAGCAGCTCCTACTCTTTCCTAACAGTTCGTTGAGAAGAAAAAGGGAAGGCTAAAGAACAATCAGTCCCTTTCCTCTCTAGGATTGCTGAAGGCTTTAGACAGGACAGCAGCACTCATTTTGATTCTTGGTCTTTGCTAGTGGGACCCAGCCATGGGCTCATCAATGAAGCAAAATCATGGGTGAAGTCAGTCCTCCCTGAGACAGCTGAGGTGCCTGAGACAGACTAAATGCCCCAAAAACCTTTAATTGTAAGACTCAAGTGGTACATTCTCCCTCAGTGTGCTGCAGCTCTGACCACCACAGTTCAAGAACCATGACAGATAAAAGAGAAGCTGGTAACTTGAAAGACAGAAATAGCATTTGCAAGAAAACAGGCTGGAACAATTAGCAACACGGAATCTGGAGAGGGCATGGATAAGATGGACATGACAGATTCATATTCCCCCTTCCTCATGCACACCATGGAGAAGGTAAAATGGGTGCTGAGCTTTAGCCTTTCATATAACAGAAGAACAAGATGTTAATTTAATGGCAACAAATTGAAATCTGATAAAAGGAATTCAGTTTTATTGAGAGTACAGTTACCCTGATGCAATAACCATTGAAGGCAAGAACTTAGCAAGGCTATAAAAAGGGTGAGATGTTTGTATAAATTATTAAAGTATGAATTTAATATTTTCTCTGTCCCATCTAAGGTCAGCTCCAGTAATTATAAACTTCTGTGTCTCTAGAGAAGTATAATTACTAATGGAGGATAAGTAGTCTCCCTTCCCATGAGCAGGCAAATCTATTTGTTTGTTATTTGGTTTTCCATCATCTTCCTCTACAGTCTTGGGGAATGGAAGAATCAGTGACAGGGTGATAAGTGGACAGTTCACCTGCTCCTTGACAGCAGTTCCTGCATTTTCACCTACGGAACTACTAACAAGAAGAAAACTGGTAAAGCTTAGTCAGTGTGTTCATGAGCCAATATATTGTTTAAATCTGTCCAACATCTTTGGGGGGACAAAGCTTTTTCAGATACACTAATGCCACAGGCATAGACAGAGGAGTAATATCTGTGGATGCAGAGCAAATCCCTCTTCCCAGCACCCCCAAAAGACATTGAAACAGCAGCAATGCAGCTGTGAGCTGGCTTTGGTGAAATACAAACCCAGTCCACTGGAATTCATGATGAAATGAAGGAGGATGATTTCCTTCCTCTTCATTCACCTCTTTGATACGACTGCAAACTCATCCACCAAAGCCCTGTAATTACACTGCTTATCTTTATAAAGGCACTGCTGTAATCCAAAAGAGCCCTTCTCCTACAGGGAGGTACACCCACATACACCAGCCATGGGTAGTGCCCAGACACCTGTGGGCAAGCAGGAGCAGTGTCAGTGGGTGCCCCCATGGGCCCAGACCACCACAGAGGGCTCCTCTCACATGCTGCTCCTCCCTGCTCAGAAAAGTTTATCTCCATCTGTATTTATCACCCCATCACAAGCCCTATCTTAATCAAGACTGCAATATCCTGTAACAGGGACAGGCTTGCAGGAGAGAAGAGTGTGATGAAAATATTGTGAGAAGGAACATCACAGCTCACCTCTTTTTAATGAAAGGATTGACTGAGAACCGTCCATCAAAAAGGCTAGACACCTAAGTGACAGATGAGTTTCCTAGAATTGCGGTATTTCAACAAGAAAAATGAAAAGCACCTTAATATTAAATACAACCTGTGACTGTCATGTAGAAACAAATCTACAACAATCTGCAAAGGAAGTGGCTGAAGGCATGAAAAGCCTGATGAGATTATAAATAATATCATATATTGCATTACACCGTGCTCACACAATTTGTGTTTCCTCAGCTACTCAGTATAGACTGCTATCCGTTCATCCCTTATCTGCTGCAGACTTTGACAATCTCTTAGCTCCCCCACAAATGAGACAGTTTGGATACCGACATGTAGGAATGGGAGGTGTCTCAGTGTGGATGCCAATGTATGTGGCAAATCTGGGTGAAATCTTGACTGCGTGAATGGCTCAGGATATGCCAGCATGTGTTGGAAAAGGCAAGTGAGTTGCAGTTCTTTGCAAATGTGAAGACAAATAACTATATAAATTGCTTCATGGAATCAGCGGTGACGACTTTTAAGTCTATGGAGCAGTTATGCTGGTCGTTTGTTCAGCCTTTTCTGTGTTCTTTTTCCTGGGGACTGTGTGGCCACTCCCAGGAAAGCTTGCAGGTGTCCTGCTGTGGAATGCAGGGGACAGTCAATTCCTCTGGGCTTGGTGCCTTACAGTTAAAACCAGCTGCCTTCCTAGAACATGTGCATTAGCTGGATATGTGTGATTAGGATCAATACAGAACTGAAAAGGGACATCAGCATCCAGTGTCATCTAAAAGCAACCCTTGCAGATCTGAGAGACACTCGCTGTACCCTCCTGCTTACCTGTTGGTCTCACCAGCATGTCCCCCAGCTTGTCTTTCAGACTTGGAGAAAAAGCCCATCATCTCCCATACAGGACTGCAACAGGGAGGGCACCCAAAGAGGTTCACTTCCGAGGCTACTATAGGAGATCTTTAATAACACTCCCGTTTATTTTTCTGCATTCTGCCACTGAACACTGTGTTCTGATGATGAATTGAGCAGAGTCTTAGAGCCAGGTCCGTGTCTGCCACTTAAGCCCTAATGCTTTGCCGCTGAAGCGAGCTGCTTTCAGGAGTTGCTAGGTAACTGGAACCTGCTCACAGCTTATGGGAGCCAGTGAGATGCTTCTGATGATGTCATGAATCAGATTGGTATTTCGTCTCTTAAAAGAGTTTTCTCTCCATCTCCACAAGAGCAGGTGCGTGGGGGAGTTCTTCAGCGAGGCAGAACTCTTCTGGTCCAGCATGCTTATGCAGCTTAATTTCACTCTTGCAAACACTGCAATAAAGCAGCGTTGGCCAGGGCTTCTCAAAGTGTGATTTTGGGGGAGAACTTACAAATGGTCAGGCCTCTTTTTATCTTCTAGACAACAATTCAGTGGAAATACAGACATCTTCATTGGCTACTCTGCAGCCTGCATCTGAACAAACTAATGGCTTACTTTCTACTATTAGAGAAAGATAATGGGAATTTCATGATTATGCTTTTGCAGAACACAAAAATCCAAATATCATGTGCCAGAAATGGACTAAAGCTGCTCCTTTCAATATGAACTACTAACTAAACCGTATTTATTACTGAGAGTCTAGTTATGCCAATGTGTGACATTGCGAGTGTGTGTAGCACACCATTGACAAGGCAGGTGAGAAGAACTTCTCAAACAAGATGCTTTGAACATACTGTGGTGAGTGTAGGATTGATGAGCAGGAAATCACAGAATTGTGGGAGATATAGCAAGCCTGGACTTGAAAAGCTTCAGCCCTAAACCTGGGCTGAACAAAGCCTGCAAAGTGTGTGTGTATCCTCGTTCCTAAGTCAAGCATGGTGTGTGTGAAGGCCTTCTAGTGGCTCTCTGTCCATATGGGAAGGCAGGGCATGAAGGCAGGGGACTGAACGTCACTGTGTACATTTGACAGCCACTGGGGCTCTGCAGATGCATTTGTCATTTTTCCTGGTTTTCTGCCCCATATTATCCGTGAGAAACCTACCTGTTTCTCACTGAAAGCCATCCATTTGCATGGAGATCCTCTTGGATTGGAGAGCATGCTGTCATCTCTGAACAGGCCAGTTAATCAGGAACATCACACTGGAGTGGGAGATGGTGCAAGCAAGGACAAATCAAACCCTTTGTTTCCCATCCTCCAGATTGTAACACTCATGCATCCTCTGGGAGCTACTGCCTTCATCCCTGACACTCCTAACTCTATCTCCTGGTTGTTGTCTCCCTGTTTGCCTGTCTGATTTGATCTTCTTTCTCTTTATGGCTGTCCCTTGCTGTCGATCTCCCCCACGCTCTTCCCTGTGTGTGTGAATTCCTAATCAGTGCAGAGCTCAGGTCCCAGGCGTGTGCTGTGCCAGGCTGCTGTGACAATTAGCTATCGTTTGGAGAGTGCTGAGCAGCACCATCTCCAGCGTGCTATTTTAAGATGTGCAGATTTTAAGTCTTGATCACATATATGGGTCTACCTGGCAGAAAAGGAACGCAGACAGAGCATACAGCTGACATTCCCCAGGCTCTGGGTGAGTGCCAGTGTCAAATGTGCTGTTTAGCAAAGGCAAGACCATTTTCGGCAGAGAGAGTGAGCAAGCAGGCACTCATTAGGACAGGCAGAGTCCAGTGGGAAAGATGATACACCCCACTGTCAGCCAGTGCTTTGATATCTTCACCTACTCAGGACAATCAGACAAGAATCCCCTTCCCTCCCAGCTGAACTGCAGGAAACCTTTCTGCTTTGTGTCACCTCCACAGAAATCATCGGGATTATTTGCATAAATATGCAAGTGGTAATCAAACCTGGGGACTTCGGCTGGTTTGTGGTACACTTTTTTGTACATGCTGCACATACAAAGCAAATAGATTTTCACTCTGTTTGAACTGTGTAAGGTCATTGAATTAAGCAGGGACCAAGGCAATGGAAGGCACATTTTTATCCCTGTTTCTTGTTTTGATACCTCTCCCGGGATGTAATACAGTTACTGTCATGGACAAAGAGCACAGGAGACCTGCTGGTCTTCTAGTATCTGTCCTGTCATGCTCTTATGCCTGCAATTGCTAACCTACTTGAAAGAAATAAGTAAATGAGGACAATTAAACTTGCTGATCCCATTAGGAGACTTTTCATGTATATTTTACATACTGAGACACTCTGCTAAATCTAATTTATGAACAAGAGTCTATGAAGGATTAAGTGACTGAGATTTCTCACTCTTGATGTTTTCTTTTTGTTTTCTGCTTGTTCTGATGTTCAGACCAGAGATTAGCACACTCTTCACAAAGATTCCTGGTATTTTCCAAACGTTTTTGTATGGCTGTCCAACAATGGCAGAGCAGAGGGCTCTAGAGCTTCACAGAATGATCAAATCAGCATAGTGTTTTGTAGGATTAACAGAGGTATCTGCCGATGAAAAAGTATAGGGATACAGAATAAGGGCTGGATTTAAGAGGGTGGATTTAAGAGGGTACATTTAAGAGGGTACACGTAACTCAACAAATGTTAAGGGCCAACAATAAATGCTTCACTATACAAGTTGATGAAGGCAATCTGATATATTCACAGAGGGAAAACATTTTTCATTGAAGGCAATTTTATATGCTATGTTGCTTTGAATAATTTGATTTTCCTCAACAAGTGGCATGTTAATAAATGTTTAACAAAATACCACAGAAATTATAAGCAGTGTTTGGGTACCCTTTCTTGGGAGTAAGGTTTTGAAATTTTTCTCCTAAGTTTTGTATTCTGTTCTCATCTTGTCATTCAGAAACAGCTATAATTTATTATGCTCTACAGAAAACAGCTTACCCAGATAAAGACATATGAGAATCAGCTGGGCTTTAATAGTTCAATTTGTGTTTGCATTGTGATAGTTAGTTAAATTTTTGTTTTTGTAGGAAACCCCATGTTTTCCCTGGCCCATACAGCATGATTTTCAGCATTTCTGTGGCAGTTGTCTCCCAGTGCTGAGGTCTCAAGTCAAGTCACCTCGGGCATGGAGCAGTTCAGCCCTGCTCTGCTTGCTTTTGACAAAGGAGACTGGAAGCATGATAAAAGGAGCATGGATACTTAACACTTTCAGAGAAACGATTCTGTGTGAGTAAAACAAAAGTGAGTACCCTTCATTCCAGCTCCAAACATTGTTCATGGTTGTTAATTTAATAGCAAAGCCCTTCCAAACAAAGCCTTTCTGTAGGGGTAGCTGTGCCCCACCATACATCCCTGCACGGAGCTGAAAAGCAGTGACAACTGGGCAGTCCCCTGAAGATGTCAGCAGCCACTGCACTCCCAAGTGCCCTCCACAAAGGCAGAGTGGGCACGCCACGCTGCTGCCACTGCTACTCCAGGCAAGAGCCACTGCAGGAGTTGGCTACAGCCTCTGAGGAAAATTATGATCATTGCATTTTATTTTTATACCCTGAGCTTTCATCTTTATACTGGTAAGAGAACAGCTGCCCATAATCCCTCTTCTAAATCCTGAGCCTGGTATGGCAACCTCTTGGGCATCATGGAAGCTATCCTTAACGGGCCAATGAGACTCAAATGCCAGCTATTATCCTCATGGCAACTATGTGTGGCATTAGGTGGGGGTCTTTTTGGCTGCCTGTTTAATTTGCACAGTAGCAGTTTGGTCTCAGGAGTCAGAAAAAACCTGTGCCCTCACTTTCTTTCCTAAATGCTTAGATTCACTCACCAGCAGCATTTGGAAGGTTGTTTGGGGGTGTTTTGACATTAAAGGTTTCACTTCCAGAGACTATCCCAGGATGATGCAAACTGCCAGGGAAATTCAAGCACAAATGATTAATGCATAGTAAGGTAACCTGTGGACTAGCTGAGCTGCTGTTCCTCCAGAAAGGCTGCCTTGTAATATCTCATTTAGAAAAGCACAGTGAGACACCCTGGTCTTGGAAGTGCCATGGTTTGTCTTCACCTTTGCCACAGGAGATGTGAAGGGGGGACTTCTCGGCAGGGTAGGCAAAGTTCAGCTCTTCCCACTATGGATGAGACCCAGCAAAGGCCACAGAGGTGAGGCTGTGAGAAGGTGGTTGCTCTGCCTCTATGTAGACCTGGTCCCGCAAAGAAAATAGTCTCCACACACATCAGCCTCTTGGTGCAGTCTTGCCTTTTGGAAAGCAAAGAGGGGACCTGTTGAAGGTTACGGGCTTTGGAAGCAAAGACAGATGATCCAATGTGGATTAACAGCAAAGCTCCGTTTATTGAAAGGTGTCTTCTACAGTTATAGTATTCTCTAAGTATACGTGCAATAGTACTATTGGTACAGCATACACATAACAATCACTTATTGGTTATTATCAGAAGGCAGCTAACTGTATGACCTCATCTTGCTCGGTTCCAGGCTCTCAGAGGCCTGCAAGGTTGTTTATCTTACAGCATACATCTGCTAACCTTGGTCAAAGACTCCCTTTTGCTTTCCCACAAGAAAAGCATCCCTACAGGGACCTGCTTTTCAAATGACTCTGAAAATGTGGAAACTCTTCCTCTATCAATTGCAGGAAAGCTAAACACAGGTGAAAGAAAAATTATTTCCGTCCTCCCTGAGATTGGTAGCTAAGTATGAAAAGGCATTCCCTCTTTCTTTTGCTAACTTCTACTAAAAGTGAGGAATTCCAAAGACTTCCCCACCACATACTTCTCTAGGGGCCAGTGGAGGGAACACTGAGTAAACCCAGCTCTGGTGGATGAAGACTTGGAACAGAGATGAGCAGAAGTATAGAACAATTGAGATACAAGAGACTGGGAAGAGGTAATTTTCTTTTTTTGTCATAAAGAGGAGTTTTATAAAGGGCTCCACAGTTGGTAGCCAGATAAGATTTAATACATATTCTTCCTGATGGTGATTAATTGCATTGGTCAGAAGAGATCCTTTTCCATATATGCAATCCAGAAGTCTTGGAAGGAATATTTTCTGTTAAAGTGACTGGAGTAGTACTAAAGGTGCAAGCTGACAGCATGTCTTCAGAGCTAGCTGTTTGTTGACTTAATATTCCTCTTCCAGGGAAGTCGGTGTGCTGAACAAAGATCAGGCATCCTTTGTGTTCCAGGCTGTGGGCTGTGGTTTGCTCAGGCATGGAGGGATCATTCTTATGTGTCCCCATGCCCAGCCTTCACTCCACAGAGAATAAAGTGTGTTAAAATGTGAGATATCCCAGTGACAGACAACATCAAGAAGAGAGGTTCATGATTAAAAAATCAAATTCTTCTCCTGACTTAGACTCACCAGCCCTCTAGTCTGAGTCTACAGCTAGAACTGCTGAACACCAGAAGTTCATTTGAAGATGGTTCTCTTATATGAACAAATATAAGCATAGATGTATGCAGGGGGATATCCATACAGGTTTGCAATTCACTGGAGTGACACGGGATAGAATTCAAACAGTATGAGGGATGTTGAAATTATTTTGCAGATTAAAGTGCAAAACTTCAGCCTCATACAATTCCTACATATTTCACATGACCTCAGCTGTTGTTTAGTAGCTCACAATATGAATACTTTTAAGAAGTTGTAAAAAAGCTGTCCATCTCCTTTATCAGACTAGGTAACAGAAATTAAAGCAGCATCCATCCCATGCACAAGCAGGGCACCAGTTCATTCCTGGCAGCATAACCTGGAGGTGTCTGCTTTCCCTCAGGGCCATGCTCCAGTGATTCATCCACACTGCTCTGTCCATCCTACCTCCCTTCTCTCCCAGAGTCATTACCCATTCTGCTCTATTGCAGGCACAAAGGAACTTTCCACCCACCTACCCCTAACCTAAAAAAAGCCAGCAGAGCCTTTGGGCTATGTATTTTCTGTGCTCAATATACTGATTTGTATAAATATAACTTAGTTTTATTTCCTCTGCCAGCAGACTGCACTGCCAGAAGTTTTTAATATTAATCATGCTTGTACTGGGAGTGGTTCTGCTCACCTGTGGTATCCCAAACACCTGTTGGCTTCCAGGATGGGAAAGGATACAGAGGAGAGCAACTAAGAAAGGTCTCAGGCCCCTTCCAGTAAATGAAGGCTGGATTAAAAGGGCAAATGCCCAACCTCCTGAAATGGAGACAAGAAAAGAAGTGAAGTTTTCCCTCCATCACCTTGTGCTAAGTTCTGTAAGGCAAAAGGTCTCAGTGCCTGCTGGGGGGTTCTGGGGCTTCTGTCTCATCTTGACCTTCCTTTATCACTGTATGCAGATTATTTTCCTTTAAACTCAAACAGTGAGGGAAGGTGGAAAGGGCAGATGAAGAGGAAAAAAAAGAAGAAAGGCAAAAGCCCCTGACTTCTATTATTTTTGCTCATGGACTTTGTCTATTATTCCAGACTCACCTTATGATTAAGTCTTTTTAGAGATGAAGAATATCTACCTGAGATATGATTTAATAATTTTTCACATTTCCTTGTATTAGTAAATCCCCTCACATACCTTTCACTGAAAACCAGATCACTTTGAAATGCATCACCTTGGCTAATACTTTGTTTTCAACTGAATTGGTCATGTTTGGGTACTCTTGGCTCCTACTCTTGAAGTTTGTAGACACAAAGCAATATTAAAAGGTAAATTTGAAAGCCTTTTACACCACCAGCATCTCTTAGGACAGTCAAAACCTCAATCTTATTTATCTCCTACTTTTTTCCTAACTTATTTGTACCCTTTTCATTTCTATGATATACTTGCATAGCAAAGGCTAATCTGAAAGACTTGTTCATCAAGCATAGCCTTTCATTAATAAGGCTGTCCAGTTAGAGCTGTGGTGTCCCTCTGGTTGTTTGATTGCCCATCTATGAAACTTGTAGCTAGTCCACTCAGCTTGAGCATGGAGAAAGTTGACAGGAAGCCCTTCAAGCCCCTGTTCTTCTGCTGGCTTGCAAGGTAGTTTTGACCTAGTACTTCCCAAAAAAAGTAGTAGCTCTTATTTTGTCTTATTACTATAGTTGTTCAAGAAGGGAAGGATACCAAAGGGCATCTATCTTTGCCAGCAAAGAAACACCTCTCTGATTAATAAGCAACTTGTTCATTAATTTCCATTTCAAAACAATGTTTTCATTACCCAGTTTTGCTGCTGCAGCCACAACTAGCATGAGAAAGATTGAGCTGTTTATGTGCAACTTAAGATGGATGTCCAAGACATTGCTTTTTTAAATAACTGTTTTGTGTTGCTGACTTATTTTCTACTAAACAGGCACAGCTACTTATATGAAGCTGTGATATTCACACTTTGTCTTCCGTTCAGTTCCAGGAAATTTGTCTCGTGAGGATTAGACATGCTGCCATCTGCAATACAGACATTTCTATCAGTGGATATAACCAGGAAAACCTACTGTTTTCTTCTAAAAATAAGCACTGTCTCTTAAAACTGAAATGGGAGAGTGACATGTAGCTTTAAAACTATTCTTCTAGTTAGTAGCAGAAAATAACCCACCCCTGTGACTATCTGTAAGGCAAAAACCATGGAAGTGGGATGCTAATCCCCTCCCAGCCCAAATGCAGCCTTTGAACCTCTGTCCTACAGCAATGCTGGGAATATTGTCTGGGACCATTGGCTGGAGTCTCTCAAATGCCCCCTTGGGTGCCTCCAGCCAATGGTCCCAGCTCCATTCACCTGTGGTGGGGTTTTGTTCACATGGTGGAGAGGATGTGCAGTAGCAAGGGGCCAGGGAATGTCACAGACTTCAAAGCTACTGAGATGGGAAGGGAAAGCCACCATGGGTCAGAATAAGGGGCACTAGGATCAGACTGTCTCCTTGTCCCACAGGACCAACCTGGACAGGCACTGAAGCTTCCATACGTGCCTCTGGATGAGGCACAGACCTTTCACAAATTGCTAACCAAGGGAATAAATCAGAGGTTATAATTATTAAAGTAATACATGATAGCTCTTCTTGTGTCTCTCTTAGCACTAAGTATTTCGTGCCACCAAGGGGCAAATTTATTGACACCAGCTTTTTAACACACTTGCTCTAATGACGGGGTTTTTCACTCCTAGCCACACCCTTGCCTTAGCTTCACACAGAGTAGTAACCTTTGCAAATACTGCTTGGGCAGGGATGCATTAGGCACAAGCAGTAACTGCCAGTTATCATCCTTTCCCACAAACCCACAAAGGGAGGAGAACTTTGTCCTCTCTCTCTCAAAGGCAGGCCATAAAACGTTCACTGATTTCAGTCTCTTGCCACAACTGAGAAGGCAGAGACCTGTGGCCAGGAAGCTGGGGGCAGAAATTGGGCAGGAACCTCTTAGAAAGGCAATAAAAAGATCAACTACTTATAGTTTGTGAAAACAAGAAGGAGTAAATAGTCCACCGTTTAACCCCTTACTTCTACTGTTTTACTTAGTCATTAAGTCTCAGTGCGAGAAGTGAATGAAAGTTCCTATTTGCAGAAATGCTAATGTCTGGCTGGTCTGAGGGAAGCCACTCAAGAGTTTTCTTTAAAGGATCCTGTTTGATTTTAAAGCAGGGCCAACCTTGTCTCTAAAAATTATGGCTTTCCAACAGGGGCACCAAAAACATCTGGCAACTTGGACTTCCAGACCAGAGAATTAATAAGTACTGGCACTGAAAACAGAGAAAACATCTTCCCATGCCGTATGTCTCCCTGTCCATTGGCAGGAGCTCAAGGACAGTCCATTATCCACCCTTGGTCAGGAGTCAACAGCAACATTTTTGGAGTCTCATCCTACACAAAGTCCGTGGAAGAAAAATAGTCCTTTTGTAGTTTTAGCTGATGGGGGAACGCAGTGTAAAAGCACTCCCCTGCTTTCTGAGAGCAGGATACATGTGGGCCGACTCAATTTCCATCTTCCCAATTGCCAAGCTTACCCATACACATTTCCTAGAGCCAATCTGGTAAACAAGAAAGAAAAAACTTTGACACTGGGACTGGGGCAAGCAGAGGGGAGTCTGTTGAGCAGAGGCAACCATGGAGCCAGGCAAGGGGCACTGTGCTGCTGCATTACCTGTGCTCTGCTCCAGATACAGCATCCTCCAGGAAATTCCACTGATGAATGGGCTTCAGGGGCACTTTTGTTGGTTATGAACATGAGATGGCAGAATCTGATCTTTTAAATTAAGCCTGATTTCAGATAATTTTGGTCTGGGTTGCTTTTTGTGACTTGCCAAAACTACAAAAGATGTGAAAGCAACAGGAACTTGTCAGGAGAGCATAATCTGGAGGGCACGTGTATGATGCAGTATAGGAGACAGATGGGAGAAATTTGTGGAAAATTAGCAGAAAAAAATGATGATTGGTTGCCAAAAATAATTTCTTTAAAAAGTGATAATCTGAACAAAGAGAATGGTAAGAAATACTGGTCACTTGAACCCAACAGTTACTCTGGAAGAGGAGAGATACATTACATTGGCTGAACCTGTTCTTCATTCCCCCAAAAACCAGAGCTCTGGGGCAGCTCTTCCATAAATATTTCACTGCCCATCTTGCTATGCAGACTGCAGGCTGAGACCAGTTATGTGACTGTTCTTGTCCCTAATGGCCTGATGCACTACAGCCCATGTAAATCGGGGGGAAATATTCCTATGGGAAAATGAGGTCTTGAAAAAGGCCCTGAAATATAGCAGATAAATCAGCAGCAGCGCTGGCATTGCATAAGGGGAAGGGTTGATAATCATAGAACTCCCAGAATCCTGAATGCATGGCAGAGGTTAGCCTTTGCCACCAAGACAATTGTTCAGGAGATTTAAATGTTTGGAAGGAAAGCTCAGTAGGGCAATCATGCAGGGAGCTGCTAAAAGCCTCTGTTTCAGCTGCAGCCCTGGGTGCTATGCACTGTCTGAGGATGCTGCCATAGGGCATGGCCTCTTCTCCATCCTCTCCTCCAAGAATGCATATCTCCCAGTCCACCACCCTACTGCATGTAGCCCAGTCCATACTGGTGGGCTGTGAAAACTGAAGCCTGTTCCCCAGCAGCTTGTTAAAAGGTGCCTCCAGCAACCTGCACTGTGGAAAGCTCTTGCTCCCCTCCCTGGTAGCCACCTTGGCCTTTTTCAGCTCAGTGAGTGACTACTTTTCCTATGGAAATTCAAGCCTCCAGCTGTAAGCTCTCACCATTCAATCTCACCCTCCATACTCTTGTTGCAGCACATCGCCAGAACTTCCCTTGCAGGCCCCAGCCATGTTCCCACTGGCCACTGCATTCCCAGCAAATTCTCCCTGCATCCCTTCAGGGAAGCCATATGGGAACACATTACCACAGCCATCTTCACTGTGCACTGGCTCTTCAGAGTCTAAACAGACTGCAATATTCTCAAATGTGTCTGTTCTTCAATTATTTTTTAATTTCTTCAACAATTAATTCTTGGTCTGTACCCTGACTTACGTAGTGCCATATTTCTCTCAAGTAATGCATGCTAATGATCATCTCCCCTGGATTTTATAGCTAGTAGTGGTGAAAGATGAAAGCCCAACATTGTCTATAATACTGGGTCTACAGTCAGATATTAAAAGAAAAAACCCTCGAAGATGACATCTGTTGTAGCCAAAGTTCATATATTCCTTCATGAAAATTCAACTACATAAAAAAAAAGACTGTTATAGACGGAGGATGATTCATGCTTAAATATACAGTTGAATACCACTCAAAATTCTCCTTTTCTCTAGTTCCTGCTGTTTTGTGAGTCCAGCAAAAGAAGAAGTATGATCAATGCTAACAAATCTCTGCTTTCTCACCTTTTCCTTCAGCATTTCATTAGAGATAAAAGTAAAAGCTGGTGCTCTTTTGACATCACACAAATAGCATTCCCTGTCTCTCTTCTCCTCTCTCCAGCCTGTTTTATCTTTCACTGCTCAGCAAATCTTCACATGAAACTAATGTTTAGCTGCAAAAAAGAAGTGTATGGAGGAGATGCATGAATACAGAAAGAAGCAAGACTGTTGCTGAATGGCTCTTTTTGGAGAAATTGGCCCTGTTTCAGTGGTTAGTGAACAGCTGCCTCACAGCTGAGATTTATCAGCTAAAGACAAGGTGATACTAAATCTAGCAAAAGACAGAGAGAGCTGTGAAAACTGGAGGGTTTCCTTCTGGCTGTTCATTGGAAGTGCATGAGCCTGGGCATTTACACCCCAGAGTAGGATGCCTGGGTGTGTATGAGTAGCAGACCTGCTCCCTGCAGCTCCCACTGGGAAGAATCTCCCTGCAGTGAAGAGGTGATGCTACTGAGCGCCAACTAGTAGAAGAAAGCAAAGCAGAAGCCCTGAGGAAGTGGCCATATTGATGTCTGGCAGAGTCCTCTGTATCACTGAACCGCAGAAGTAGGTTCGAAACTTGAGAGGCTGTAGCATTTCTACCCAGGTTAAAAGTGCTTCTTTGGACAAGCCCCGATTTACAAATGTTGACTACCTATTTCTCTTGGTCACTTTGGTCCTATGGTCTCTTTGGCTAACATCCAATGCTAAACTGTGTCTCCTGCCCCACTCATGCAATGCCTCAGGCTGAGGTGGAAGCTGGAAAAATATGCTGGCTTATGGGAAAGGGTAGGGTGCTACTGAAGGCATCACTACCTTCCCTTAATGCCTGCAGAAGCAAAGTGAGGTGGGACCATCCTTACATGGGCTCATGTCTTCATTACGTATTTCTAAGGAACTTGCTCTAATTCAGAATGAAGTGATCCCAGTTTTGTGGGAGAAGATTGGCCTCCTAAGATACCAACACACTTCCAAGCAGCCATGACTGGATTGGGTATGAGTTGGTGGCATATGACAGCAGGTTGCAGGAATGAGATGGGGAGTGTCACACTCATGTAGTTATCCTACGGAAACCATGGAAGAAAAAAAGTGGGGCTGGGACACCACAGACAGGAGAGGCAATGGAGAGAAGCAGGCAGGCATAGAAGTCATCGCCCAGAGGAACCTGGGGCTGAGCTGTGTTTAGTGCAACACAAACATCTTGTCTACATTGCTGGTTGTCATTTGGCTTTCACGAGCCCATGAGTTTCACAGCAGGGCTTGATCCTCAGGGAGGGTGCTTGAGGAGGGTCCTGTGAGGCTCCAGCCCAGGAGTGAAGGGAGGCGAGGGAGGCCATGCCAAATATGCCACCAGGCAAGGGAGGCCAGTCAGGAACCATGAAGACTACTTTGAAGTTAGGTCCAGGGGTGTTTTTTTTGTCGTTCTTTCATGTTGCAGGATGTTCTGTCTTCTGAGGTTTTATGGTTGCTCTGATAATCGAATGATTCTCTGAGGAAATAAAAATGTTTTTTACAAAAATTCCTTACCAAAAAGGCGACAATTAACTGCCAGCAATTTCTCTAAATCACACACAGCAATCACAACTACCAGAGCACTGATTAAAACTAAGGGCCACCCTTGCAGATACGTAGGGAAAATCACTCAAGGTCTCTTGCAAATTGCAATTTCATAAGCTGGCAATGCACCAAAGCACCCCAGCTCAGGTCTGGCCAATAAAAGCAGGGGAACAGCTTTTTCATGTGTTTCTCTACTGAGGTTTGGTGTTAATGGAACAGAATATTCCACTAACCTTTCAAGATGTTGGACTAACTCATTTCTTTGGGTTTGAGAGTGTCGAGCTGCATTAATTTGGTTATTAGGTAATAAGTAATAACTAAAGGGAGGGGGCATAGAGGGAAGCCAGGAGGTGGTTTAAGGTGTTTTCATGTGGCAGTTGGTATAAAAAGATGAGCTGCTCAGTGGAAAATTTAGCTTGTTGACAGGGGACAGACACCCACAAGATTGTTGTCTCTCCCTTGCAACACCAGTCCCTGAGCCAGGCTACACCTGCACATCTCCGGTACTATCATCCTGGGATGAGAGGGATATATGGGGATGAATAATTCAGCTGCAAATCAGCTCTCTGACTGCACTGCATTTTTTTCTTCTGGGTTGCTATTTTTAATTTAGATACTCCCACGTGTGTGTTTGGTGGATTAGAGACATATGAGAAATAGAAGAAGGTAGCTGATGCAGGCAGGTAGCAGAGGCTGGGGGTGGCAGAGGTTGAACCAGCACTGGCCTAGAGCAGCACAGAGCTGAGCACCTCTGAGTCCTATTCCCTTTGGTGGGAGCTGAAGCACTGCTTACTTGGATTTATACCCCTGTCTTGGCAGTCACAAAGAAACAGTGGAGGTGCCGGTACAGTTACAGCCAGAGCTGGATTTCAGGGGATCTGGGTTCAGTTCTGAGGTCTGCTACTTATCTCCTCAGCACAAACCTTGTAAATCCTCTCTGTTGTAGTTTCAGATTTGTTAGTGGGAAAATTGTTACCACTGCTGTCTTTGGTCTGCCTCACCTTCCTCTGGGGAAGAATCCATAGCTGCTTGTTTATAGCTGCAGAAGATAATTCATGTGGGAGCCTCTTCTGCTGTGGCATCTTCCTGCTGTATTTTTTAATCACAAACATCCAAAAGAGAGTTGTCAGAATGGTTTAAAAGGAAGTAGAAAGGTTTGAGCTGCAGCAGCTCAGTGGAATGAAGGACTGTAGGAAACAATGGGATGGAAAACTCCCTATTTGGACAAAAGCAAAACTATCGTTACATGCTCATCTTTGTGAGAATCCAGATTTCTGGAAGAGATTGGCTGGCATTTTGATTTGTACACTAGCTCCTACAGATCATAGAACCAAAGATCAAACCATAAAGAAATCCTGTCATGTCTGAGAATCTTTCCTTTTCCCCCTTGCAGTGTACACAGTCTCCAATCGATGAGATCTAGTACTAATAATATCTGATTTTATGATGTCTAGACTGCTTTTGCAAATCCCTGCCTTGTAAAGGTATTCATGTCTTCCTGTGGACTCAAGGAAAGCTTTGAAATTTAGAGTAGCTCAATTCTTGTTAGGTTACATGGAGTCTCAATTCTTCAGCTATAAGTCACTGGATATGGGGAACTTCTTAAAAATGAGATAACAGGAAATAAAGCATTTGAAACCCAAAAATTAATTAACTAATATGCGATTTCATAGATTACTGACAGGGTTGTATAAAGTATCCATGTTTTTGAGGTGTAATGTACTGTGCTACCCTTTCTCAGCATCTATATAAAGGTTTTAATGTAAGAAAAGCCTTTACTTGTTTCCCTATTTCTTGATCTTTGTGATCAAAATACCCTGGACTTATGCTTAATTGCTTGATTCTAGGTCAGGAAAATCTCCAAGATTTTGGGGGGAACAGAAGCAAAATAGAAAAGAGAGTGATGTATTAATGATGAAGAAGCCAACATCCTTCACAACAGAAATTTCTTGACTAGTGGTTCACAAAGCCTGGTGGTCAGTTTTAACCATGTGACAGCCACGAAACTGGAACAAAAAGCATTCTCAGTTACACTCCATTCAGAAAGGAGGTAATTTGCCAGCCAGCTAAATACTTAATAAACTTTTGTCACACATCTTTGGCCGCCTCACTTGTCCTGGGAAAACAACACGCACACGCACCAACAAGTACACACCACATGGTGGCTTCTCACACCAACATTTTATGAAGAGTAGCTACAATTTTAAAACACAAACCAACATGCCAGACAAAGGTTTCTCTTTCTTTACTAAGACATGAATTTAATCTCCAAAAACTACACTTGCCTGAAGCCCCCATGCAGCAAGTCTACAAGCATTGAAACAAAATCTGGCTCAAGGCACAGAGCCCTTGGAGGCATTAAGGGAGGAATGAATTGCTTTACATCATTAGAAAGCCAAGACTGTTTGCTTTCCCGGGGGGTATAAAGCATTCAGTTTGCAGCTGGTACCTCACAAGACACTGAGCCATAGCTCTGCCCTACTGCATTTTCCATATGCACTACAGACCATCTTAGGGTTTCTAAATTTAAATTACTTTCTTCTTTCTAATGGCATGTCTAAAGCTATGATGCAGATTTCTTAGACACCTTTTTACCCACCTAATTCTCTGTCACTCCTTCCAGATTTTTGGAAAGATGTTGGTAGGTAAATTTTGCTTTCTAGTTGTTCTTCTCCAGTTTTGTGGAAGCTCAAATGAACAAAGTAGCAGCCACTAACCAGTTTTCAACCTGTGAACAAGCTGCAGTACAGTCACTTGGTAGACTTATATCAGGAAAGCACTGGCATTTGATTTCCCACCAGCAGTTTGGTAAGTCAGAGACTTCTAAACGGCCTGTGGTAACCACCTCCCTACACATCTGTGCAGCCAGTGCCTGTGCTGGCTCCCAGCTCCAGGCTCCTTCAGCACACAGAGAAGCTCCCTGAACCTTCACTGCACTAGGAAGATGTTTTGGAGACATCACTCAATAATACCCTTTGTCAGCATCACTCCAGATCGTGAAACACTCTCAGGCATGCTCTTGTGACACTGGATGTATGGAGGTACCACTACTGTCTCCAGCAGTGTCACTGCTCCCCTGCATGATGTCAGGCACACCATGTCCTGCAGTCCAGAAACTGCTGCTGAATGATCGTCCCCAGTGCTCTGTGTTGGATTAACATCTCAGCAGCAAGCAGGGAAGCATGCAAGAAGCCCTTGGTTTAGGACAGAAGTGAGTACTTCAATGGAAACCTGAAAATGAGAAAGAAGTACTCCTCAATTCTTCTGTTATTCTGTATACAAACAACAGACTTCTTTTTCTCCACATACAGCAAAACACTTCATAAAGAACAAGCACTGAAAATCCTGGACAGGCCTTAAGAAATCTTAGCATTGTGTTCATGTAAAAGCAGTGCTAATGTGGGCTGGGGATTCTAGTTGTCACTTGCTACCTTCTAATCTTAACTCCTCTAGTGGGCTTTTGCATGTTAAAGAGTAGAAAACAATATTTAAATTAGCATAAGGTTAATAGTATAAGTATTAGGTTTGCAAAACATATATAAAAACTGCAAACATTATATGCTCTGCTTAGGGAGTGTTAATAGGAACAATTACATCAAAAAACCCCTTTAGAAGTAAGGATCAAAAGTAGGAATCTGACTATATGAGCTGTATGTACTGAGCAACTGAATGATGTTTTGGTATGTTGCTCACTTCACTTCATGGAAAGCCTTTTTCAAAAGTTCAAGCTGAACCAAAAGAAGAAGTGGAATGTGGCTACTGAAGCAATCCTTTACTTCTCATGTAGGACACATGACAGGACACACAGCATCCCTGTGGGTCTGCATAACTAGAAGTGAAACTTGCCTTGAATTTCAGAATATAATTTGGCATGGTTGAGTTTATTTTTTGGCAACAGAATCTAAAATGATCCATACTCTCCAAAGACACTCTTTCAACTGTTAAAAGGAAAGTTACACTCATGTAAAAGGTCTTATATTGTTGAAATATAACTACTTAACCTTGAAAATATACTTTCCTTTTTTTAGCTATATTGTATAAATCTGAAACATCTTCTGTTAAGAAGCAATATATTCCACTTTCTTATGCAGTTTTTGTGACATCTTTTCCTGTAATTTCAAATACAAAGACGAAATGACTGGCAGGTTTCATAACATCAAGTCCTGAAAAGGAGGTGTTAATTGGTATTTAAGAATTGCAGTCCAGCAGTCCAGAGCATTCAAATGTCCTATTAGTCACATAATCATTGGGAAGCAAGAGGATTTCTATCTAGTACCAATGGATTGGAATAGCATATGCTAATAGCATATAACTATCAACCAAGATCATTCTATGTAATAGACATAGTATATGGGTAGTCTATAAGGCATTAAATACATCTGTTGATAGTCACATCAATAAATTAATAAAACTGGGGGTAAAAAAATGAAAATAAAATCATAATGATGATCATCAGGAAAACCGCCAGACATCAAACAGCATCCACAATGCATTACCAATCCTGGTTTGCTTCCTTTCCTAAGAAAATTAAATTTAAAAATCCTTTAACAGGACTCAGAGATGCAAATAGTGCTAATGAAGACTATAAGGTATCTGCACTTGCATGAGACAGCATGGGATTGTAAATAGGGTCATAATACTCCCATCTGTAATATATGCAATATCCTAAAGCAGCACCATAACCTCCCTGCTGGACTCTGAGCAGGCAGTCCCCCTGTGCTCACCATCCCTGACGCAGTGGCTTGCTGGGTCCAGTATCTAGTTACTCTTGTGCTGAATCTGCTCAGGCTCCCCCAGCTAAGTAGCCTTCATCACTCCCAGATCAGTGCACAGATTGGGAAAAAAAACATCACTCTCAATGTTTCGTGACATTTCTCACACTCCCTTCTCATGCACTGTTGACTTTTCTGCAGCTTTTCCTCCCTGTCCATGCATCACAAGAAGCAGCAGATTGGCAAAGGAACATAAAATATTAAAGTGCCAAGATGTCCTGCACCTTTCACATCTTCCCAACAGTCCATCCTGCCCAGAGGGCACAGCTGAGTGAGGTGTTGACAAAGACTACCCTTGGGGGAGGCCAGCTCCTCACTGGCCTGGGACAAAGTGACACACACAATCTGGCTACCTTAGGTATATAATGTCCTACCACAAGAGAACAATCTGTTCATCCCTTGCAACACTACCTACTTATCACCCCAATTGCAAGGAGCTGCCATGGCTCAATTGTGAAAAATGCTGATAAGGAACAGTGTTGAGCCACCACCCATGACCATCATTCCTGAGCTTCCATCCTTCTTGAGTGAACAAGTGATTTTCTTACATCAATGAAGTATGAATCGAGGTATATCCTGTGCTGAAACTGCATATCCTTTGCTTGAATCTGCTTTTTGGAACAGGAAGGCATGGAACATCCCCTCCTGCCTTGTCTCTAGCAAGTCATTTCAATGGGAGTAAGAAATGCTGAGTGAGCTTATCCGGTACATCTGGTAAGCCATGCTGGCAGTTTTGCTGAAAAATGTGCAGAAGAACCTTCCCCCTGTTGGAATGCAAATTTTCATTTTTTTTAAAGCATAATGAGTTTTGAAGGGGGAGCAGAAAGTGATTTACAGAAATGCCAGCTTTGCATTACATCCATGAGACCTTCAGGCTTCCCGCTGTACCCACAGGGTGGATAGTGTGGCTGTATTCCAAGCTCAGTCCTAGCGAGCAAGGCTTCCTTTTTAAATGTTACTTCCCGAAGTAACATTTCCAGGGAAATAAGGACCAGGTGCAGGACCAGTTACAGTATTTCAAGAGGCCACCTCCATTACCAAACCTACACCAGGCCCTGGCTCTCCACAGAGATTGTGCCATGTCATCTTTTCTGTTAACAGGCTGAATTTTGTCATTAAAGTTGTTCGAGTTTTTGGAGGGGAAGGCAATTTCCACTTCTCTGAAAGGCTGTTAGAGGACCTCTCTGCTCCAATAATGAGAACTTGCTGTTCCTATCCAGTCTAAATGTGATATGGTTACATGGTGGGTTTTATTCTTTTCCTTAAATAGCTTTTCTCTCTTGCTGGTACTAGGCCAACCAATATACTCTTAGAGAAAATTCAGTATCCTACATAGTCTTTATTTTTTAGACTAAGCAGCACTTTATGTCACCTCTCATGAGATATGCTTTATGGAACCTCTGCACTTGTTGCAGATTAATTAATCTTTCTCAGAGAAATGTGGCAGTAGTTGTGTTGCAGATGCACATTCATCCACGCCTTCTACAAGAGAATTTTCACTTTCTGCTGGAGATACCTTGCCTGATGTATGCTGTGAGCACGTACACATTCTTCATGGCATCACCCCATGGTCAATTCAGTCACTCTGCGATCATCTCTGACACCCAGAGCTCTCTCCCAGAGTCATCTCTTGTCTCCCTTAGAGAAATTCCTCGTTAACCCTGAAGTGCATGCCATGACATTCTGTTCTAATCAAACACTTTTCCCACTTATCTACCTGTCAAGAGTCAGAAAGGTTTTAATATATGATAGTCTTCTTACATACCAGCTATGTTCCTTCATCTTCAGATTTCAAGAGCCCACTGACTTCATATGCTAATGTACTTAATGAAAATATTACCAGCACAAGTCCTAAAATTGACCCTTAAGGAGTTCACAGTAACTTGTTTCTTGACTTCTCTTTCTTTGTCTTCCTCTGCCCTTCCCCATTAGTCAGTTCTTCCCCACCTTTCATGTCCACTGTTAACCTCCATCCTATTTTCCTTCATTAATATTTTCCCATTTAGGAGTGCATCAACTGTTTTGCTAAGGTATAAATGAGATTTGCCACATTTTCTATTTTGGAAAATCCATTATCTCATTTAAGGGAAAGCTACCTGATTATTCTGGCACCATATTCGCTTGGTAAACCCAGGCTCCTTTCATCTTGTTTTATGTTAAACTAGAAAGAATAATTTAATCATTCTTTCTCCTTTGGCAATTATACTGTGTGTAGAAATACACACACACACAAAATGGAGGTACATCACATTCACTTCCATCTGGGGCATGTTTATATGCATATAGATAGAAAATGTGCATATACATATGTGTATATGAATGTTATGTGCTTTTATATATATACACACAGACACACCATACATGTAGCTGTGCGTACACAACACCTTCCAAGCTGCACAGCTCTTTAGGAAATACTAGCATTTTAACTTGTCCATAAAATATTTATTAATACTCATTAATTTAAAGACTTGCAGGTATTTTCTTCCTTTTCCACTGCAGTTCTTTTTCTAGAGCCAGCTGACACCCGGCTGACAGGCAACAAGACTGTGCAGGATGATTTTACTCAGCACTCAAGCTGTTCCCTGCTGACAGATACCATTATGAAGTTCAAGTGCAATCTAGTTGTTGGATAATTGCAATGATGAAGTTTGTCCATCAGTGTAAAAAGCCATTTTAATAGTTACAGTGAACAGCAAAATGTCCATTTGCCACCTGTTTTAAATATGAGGGCTGGTTCTTAATGAAAGAAAGGTTATTACATGACAAGGGTTTAATTAACAGGTACCTATCTGGTTATTGCTTTCTGTCTGACACGGTAGCACACGCTTTTGTAATACAAAAATTCATTGTGAGAGCAGGTGGAGGAAGAGAGGCACAGTGTCTCCCTGTTTAGTGGCTGTCCAGATGGATGACCTTCTCCCTCACGTATGTGTAGAGGGCTATGTCCCACAGCAGCACAGCAGCCTTTGCTAACGGCTTCAAGCAGCTGGAATCACCTGCCTCTTGGCACACAACTCACTTGCCATCTCAAATGACATGCTTCAAGAGAGATGAATGGAAAGCCAGGTTTCCAAAATTTGCATTCCTGGGAGACAAAACATTCCCAGATGCCCCTTAAGCTATTAATGACAATATGACACTGTGACCAGACCCCATCAGTTCATAAGGACTGAGCTCTTAATCCCATGACTGTAAATTCAAAATTTTAAACAGTCCTACAAAAACCCTTTTTTCCAGATTAAAAGCAAGAAATGCATAACTTTGAATGCTGCAAACTGGTAGTTTTGCTCACCACTGTGTATAACTAGTTCCAACTAACAGCAAAACTGTGCTAGTGCATTAGAAGATGGCCAAGACAAAAATACAGCACTGATTACTTTGTTTGACAACTGAATTGTTGATGAAAGACAAAAAAGCAAATGTGCACTGATTCTGACAACTCCCCACCTACATGCACACACCTAAGCACACACTTCAGTCTGAACTGGTAGGAAGCCACTAGCCTAGTACCTTTGTGTAGAACAGGGAGGATGTGCATTTTGGGTTAAATGCACCCTTCTGCAAACACCCAGCACAACACAAGTGCTACATAAAACCTCCTCAGAAATAGGCTCACTTAGGTCTCAAAAAGTACTCAGTCCCATGTCCCAGCTCCAGGCTTAGAGACAAATATCAGCTTGCTAAAACAATGCTGGTAAACATGATTCCACTGACTCTCGATCTTGCGTGTTTCCAAAATTCTTCTGTATCATTGAGTTGTTTAATGAGTGGCACAAGGATAGGCACAGGTATTTTCCAGACAGACAGGGCCATCCTGGACACAAAGCACAGACCCCAGGCTGCTGACTTCTTATATAGCTGATCTCTTCTTCCACTGATGCATTGTGTAAGTTCTTTTTCACTTTGCCAAACTGTGCTGGTTTGGATGACAAGAACCTCCTTTGCCATCAAGGCCAGTCCCCAGCTGAAGTGGTCATCAACTGTACCAGGTAATACCTGTTATGAGTTAACAGAAGTCACAACTTACAGGTTAAGCTCCACTCCCAGTAACGTGACCAGTCTTGCAGAAATCTGTTCTTTTCTACCCCAAAAGTATAACTCTGTCTCTTCTACCTCTTTCAAGAGTTTATTCTTCCACTACCACAATATTTGAGTGCTCATAAAATAGAATCTATTGCAAAAGTGAAGCTTCTATTAATCTTCATGAGGTCACTCAGAATTCTTCCCTTTGAAATCTGGGCTCAGATGGTGGATATGGTTTGAGAGGGTTTTTCTAAAATTTAGTCTATTAATTTATTGCTTTTTTTATATTCTCAAGTGTTCTCCACATCCCTGCAATCCAATCACCTGCACTTATCTGACCTTGTGTTTTAAACAAAACCACTAAATGCATGTATATGTAAACAATGGCAAAATGAAACTCAGAAACAAAAGCCATACTCAAGAAGATTAATGGAAAAAAAAACCCAAGCAAACTCTTTAATTACATGACATAGGGCTGGGATTTGAAGTATAGAGACAATACAAATTATTTTGTACTCCAAATGCTGAGTTTCAACCCTTTTTTTGTAGGAGACTGAAAAAATACTAGTCATGTTGTTAATGTAGGAGCAAAAGAGCAATGACAGGAAACATAAACATCAATTCTGGTAACTATCAGCAAAAGTAAAATTATACTTGTAGAGAAAGGTGGGAAGCATATGTAAGTGACAGACACTTCTGCACATTTCCCATGCAGGAACTAATGAATTACCTAATTACTTAATCAACTTCAGGCTTTGTGTGGATTAACAAGAATGTTAACAAACAAATTAGTGTAAAGTCTAAAAAAGAAATCGGGGGGCATCAGCTGTACAGAAAATAGTTTACTACTATTAAGGCAAATACAAATGTCACTATATCATTAATTTCCCATAATGAAAGGAGGCTGAGCAAACAGGCCAGGTTAGGAAGCAAAACTTGATGTGGGGAAGGTGGGGATCATGGGAGAGTGCAGTAGGTATGCTGTTTGGAAAAGTCTGAGCCATCTGAGGGCTTGTGTCGCTGCTTTCTCCCTGTAACTGTACAGGGGTTACTGCCTAATAAGGAGAGACAGATGAGCGAGCGGTGCCTCCAACCCTGCCTGGGCTATCAAGGTGTTGTCGAATTTAATTTTCATTCTTATGGTGGGCTGTGCAGCTCACAGTTCTGATTCATGATTCCTGCAGGATTCAGCTCATGAACCTGAGAGATTCCCACTTCCAAAGAGAAGGGACCTGATGTGGAACAGCTAGCTGCCCTTGCTTGTGAATGAAAACCTCTTCACTTCATGTGTGTAGTGCTCTTCACCTCAGCTGAGGACAATAACATATTGCTCAGAGTAAGCAGACCTAGCAAAATATTGAGACAATTATTTTATGGTGTCTTGAAACCATTTTGAAAGTCCAATCACTGCCCAAAATTTAGTTATGATTCTTTTAAATACATTTCAGTCTCTGGACTGTTGAATTATTTAACATTAAACATATTGACCTATATTTTTCAAGCTCTGCCATCGAGATTATAGCTGATTGAGAAGTTAGACCTTTGTCTTATCTTTTTAATCCATTCATGTCACTAAAACATTGCTTTCTCATCCTGACAATCTACTTATGTATTTGATTTGCTTGAAGCTGAGGATAATCTGTTTAGATTAATACTAAATTAATCACAATCTTAAATGCTTCCTAGAGAGTTAGGTGGATGCTATACACAAAATAGACCTGCCATGCCTAAGGAGCACTTAGGTTTGGGCCCATGTGGAGCCTCTAGCTCTTCTCTGTTCACCATATTAATCAACAACCCAAACTGGGCTTGGTTAAACTCAGACCTAGTTCTTGATTCTGCTGAAATGGGTCCTTCTGGGAGGGGTTTATAAACCAAGTGTTGTATCAAATATTGACTATAGGTGCTATTTTGCACCCACTATTAAAATATTTAATATAAAATATTAAAAATAAACTGGAGAAAAACAAAAACCCAAGTCACATTACTTTCTCTTATATTCTTGTGGAAGGACTTGGTATGATTTTCGTTACCTGCTAACAAGAACAAGCGCATTTGACACAGGTTTGAATTACGTGTGACTTAGAACATGTACATGACTTCTGTCAATATACTAATGGGAACTTACTCTGCAAATACACTGAAATCTTAATTTGTGTCCCTTTCCATTGATTTTGTTGGCACTTACTGTGCAGTCTGGATTCTAATAGTGAGGGAGGCAGCCAATACCAAATGAAGCTAAACAAGGTGTGAGATTTTCTGAAAACAGAAACTAGGTGAGAAAAAGACCAACCAGAAACATACCCAAAAGGACAGAAGAGCAAAGGTATTCTGGGTAGTATGTAAATCCACGAAGATCAAAAATACATTGTTGTTTGGCATTTGGGCTTTTTTATTGGCTTATTCATGGTAGGAGTAGTAGTGAATTTTTTTATCTGTTAAGCACTAACTGTTTGGCATTGCTGTTTCAAGATCCCAAGTCAGCAGTAAGTCCCAGAAACAGCAATGACTGTCCCATGGTGTGAAGAGGACAGCCGAAAGCACACCAAAGCTTTCCTCCAAAATCACATATTGACTTTTTACTGTGGTCTCATCCACGTCTGATAACCTCTCTGAGGTAATTTTCCATCCATTCACTTGGATGTGAATCAGGAGAATGCAGGGGTGAGGGCCAGCGTGAGGGTAATCATCCTTTGGGGTGGAACCATGTCCCAGCTGGTCACAAGCTCTCATTTACCCTGGGGAAGTCTCTCGCTAAAGACTGCCCTCTCTGTCCCCACACAAGATGAGGTGCCTCATCCTCCCTCAGCCCAGGAACTCACACAGCAGCTCAGAGAGAGGTTTGAGATGGAAGGTCTGTTAAAGTCACCATCACTTGCTGAAGGGGAAATCAACAGGAAAGCAGTTCAAAATTATGCACACAGTTCTGGTGAAACTGACCTAGTTTATAAGCAGGATAAGCATCAGAGCTGCTCTCTGTTCATTTCTGTGGTGAAAAGGTTAGAATTTAAGCATACTTGACAGGTACATACAACCAAGCGGAAAGCTTATACTCAGTAAATACTTATTTTTAGTCATATAAGAAGCTGCTACCTCTATAGTACAGAAAGGTTGACTTTACTGTAAGCATTGCATAAACAAAACGTGTCTGTTTAAACTCTGTTGGAAACACAGCAGTGAAGAAAAAGGTCTAAAAATGAAAAGAATTAACAATTTCCAGTAGAAAAAGGGTACAATCTCCCAGGGGGAAAAAAAGGGGAGAAAGAAAAGAGAAGGAAAGGAAGGGAAAGGGAAGGTAAAGAGAAGAAAAGGAAAAGAGAAGAAAAAGAGAAGGAAAGAAAAAGGAAAGGAATATTACTTGCAGTAATTAAAACCAACTCTGAACTGCACAACAGGGTAAGATGTTGTTTTCCAGGCAGAGGCAGAATTAATTATTCTCTGCTAGATTGCCTTTCTTGACTTCTGCTTTTTTCTTTCATTACTCAAAAAGGCATCACACAAAAAAATCATCACTCTCATTTCAGAATCTGTCTCCAAAAAAAAATGCAGATGGGGAATAAAATTGAGGGTCAAATGCTGCTGAAATCTCGCCCTAAAGTATACAGTCAGTGTGTAGGTATACACAGAGTGCCTGTATATGCTGTGGAGCAAGATTAATCCCAGAGAAATGGCCAGGTTAGAGGGGCCCGCAGTTGGGTCACCTGCCCGACCTCCCAGCTCAGGCCAGGCCACCCCAGAGCTCACGGCACGGGATTGCACCCAGTGATGGGGACCCCACAGCCTCTCTGGGCGAGCTACCTTACACAGACGGGAATTTCTTCCTCACCTTCACGGGGAACTTTCCGTGCGTCACTTTCTGCCCACTGCCCCTTGCCCTGTCGCCATCCTCTTGGCACCTTCCCTTCTGGATTTTATACACACGAGGAGACCCCCTTCTGAGCAGGCCCCGCGCGGCTCACACGGGGGGGGGGGTGTGTCAACCTCCATTAATTTTTAACTGCAATTTTATATTTTTTTTTATTTATTTATTTAGCTGCTGATCCGGAGAGGCGGGAGCTCCTCCCTCCCCTCCCGTCCCGCCCCCTGAGGGCGGGCAGTGCCCGAAGGAGGACACCAAGATGGCGGCGGTCCGGGGGAGCTGAGGGCGGGCGGGCGCGCGCAGGTAACGGTCCCTTCATTCCCCCCCCCCCATCATGGCCGCCCCTCACGGCCCCTCACGGCCCCTCACGGCTCCCGGTGCCCTCCGCCCTCCGCCGCTTCCCTTCGCCCGCTCCATCGCTCCATCAGCCCCCCCTGCCCACCTCTGCCCCCTCACCTCCTGCTCCAGCCGCCGTCACTCGCGCTTCCCCCGCCCCAGGCAGCTCCGCCTGCCCCCCGTGCTCGCCGCGTGGGTTGTGCTGGCCTTCGCCGGGCGGTTTGCAGTGCCTTAAAAATGCGTCTTTCCGAGCGCCCTCGGTGTCAGGGGAGGCTGAGGTTGGATGTTAGGGAAGAGGTTCTTCCCCCGGAGCGGGGATGGGCAGTGGGACAGGCTGCCCAGGGAAGTGGCCACAGCACCGAGCCTGGCAGAGTTTAACAAGCATTGGGACAACGCTCTGAGGCACAGGGTGTAATTCTTGGGGTGTCCTGTGCCCTCCTCCTGGAGCTGGACTTCGATGATCCCCTTTCCAGCTCAGGATATCCTGTGATTCCGTGATTTATTTCTCTGTCAGGCCAGCCCCTGCCTCCCTTCTCGACACACCCGCCTGGGTTGCGCAGTTTTGGCTTTTAACCCGCTCCTTGAGAACAAAACCCATCTGGGGCCGGGAGGGGCACTCTGCTTGTCCTAGTGCCGAGCACAGGAGCCTGGCAAGGCAGAACCCCTTTTGGGTTTGGGGATCCTCTGTGCCTCTCACCCTGGCATGGCCCAGTGCGTGACCCACTGGTTATCGCATCCCTTCCTCATCCCGTACTGTGGCTCAAGGGATCTGGGAAGGGCACCGCGGATCTCTCATGGAATTCCGTGTGTTTGGATGAGCTTGGCTCTAACACCGTGACCGTGGCACACTGCCATTCGCTGCTCCATGAGCTATAGGGCCTGAGGTCACCCAAAAGTGCCCTGGCCGGTGGGCTGCTCTTGGGCTCTGCTCAGGCATGGGGTCTGTGTCCTTTCTGTGTCACAGAATCCACTGCTTTGGAAAAGACCTGTGAGATACAGCTCAGCCTGCCACTGAACACCACCTTCTCAACTAGACCATGGCACCAAGTGCCATGCCCAGTCTCTTTTAAAAAAGACTTCCAGGGACAATGACTCCACCACCCCCCTGGACAGCCCATTCCAATGTTTAATAAGCCCATCTGTGAAGAAACTCTTCCCAAAATCCCGTGTAAACCCCCCCTGGCACAACTTGAGACTGTCTCCTCTGTCTGCCTTCAATGAAGCACTGATGTGTGTAACTGTTGTGCTTCAAAAATACATGTTTTGTAAACCAGCAAAGCTGAAAGTGGCTTTCAAAAAGAAGCTCTCCTTTCCATTGTAAATTAAAGTAATAGAAATAAGACATAAGTAATAAGGAAATAATAAAAATCAGCAAAAACTGCGAAGGACAGATGTGCTAATTTTGAGATGAGTGTAAGGTTACGGAGGGGAGAAATTGGGTGTCTCCTGAATGACTCGTGCACCTGCACAGGGAATCCTGAGTACAGTCCTGGATTTGTTGTTACTACAAAGGAGGGAGATTTTAGAGATTAGCAACAAAAAATTCAAAGTACTAACATGACATAAGTAAGTGAAAAAATGTTCAGAAGAGCCTGCTTGGTAAGTAAGAGAGGAAAGTGCAATTGTCTAAAATGGGTAATGAGACAGGCAATGAGGGTTTGTGTATGCATATATGGTGAATGTTAAAGGAAGTACAACTCCCACCAGCTTACTGGGGATCCAAATTAGGTGGTATAGCGATTATTTCTGCTGACAATGTTGCTACCTTATGGGAAATGCATAAATAAAACCTTTTTTTTCACAGAGTTTCTCTACATGGAGATTTTAGTGATGTAACTCTGCAAGGAAAATTATGAAGTGACTGAAATAGCTTGGTACAAGCCAAGTATATTGGCCAAAACTTTTAAAAAAACATCACCAAAAGCAACCATAGAAGACAGGAAATATTGATGTTAAAAAAAACCAAACAATTTTTAAAATTTTTAAAAAATTAGGGGTCAAGATGAGGAAGAAATCTCAGAGTAGGGGTCTCTTGATGCTGTGTTTCCTACTGTAGGAAGTAAAACCAGTAGATACCTTATTGAGACTGACCCCAAACATACAGACTATTTGATCTTTCTCACATCTGAGTAGTTTTAGAAGATTCACTCTAAGCATATGAGGAGTTAAGTGGATTTTTAGTTTAAAGAGAAAGCCTTAGCAAAATAGTTGGTTTAGAATATCTAGTTGAAATCCACTAATTATAGTCATCCTCCCCCATCTCTTTTCAGTGATGACAAATTCAGTATTTTTACAGGATAATTTCATCCAACTTCCTCTTCTCTCTTTCATTCTGAATTTTTACTAACACCCTGTTGGCCCTCTTCTTCTGTTCAAGCAACTGAGCTTCTTGAACCTTCAATTGATTCGGCTTTTATGAGAGACTGAGTGCAAGAATTGTATTTTATTAGATAAGACATCTTAACACGACAGTTTTATTCCATGCAAGGGCCACAGTTAGTTCCCTCAGCTAAAAAGTACATGCTTTTATAGTTCAGACACGGGAATAAAGTGCAAATACCAAGGAAAACAGCTGAGTAGCCCAAGTCAAGCTAAAATATGTTTATAGCTACCAATTTTCTGTATAGTCATAATAATCCCTGATTTCTTGTTACATATTTCAGACTGAAACACGTATTTTTGTCTTTTCAGGTATCGTAACCTTAAGAATGCAGTCGGTTTGTCAGAGAGTTGGCACTTGTTCCTCATGTTTGAAGAGACAACTAAATGGCCTCCTGGGATTAATTAAATGGCAGAGAAAAGTGGTTCCTGCTTGTGTGAGAACTATTTACAGTGAGACGGGGAAATGGGAAAAAACCTATGGGTTGGAGACAAGAAAAAGAGTTGAAAGTTGGTGGCTCCCAAGAATAAAGGAGGAGTTCTGCAGAATTTCAGAGACTGATGTAAGCATTATGAGAAATTTGGAGATTACATGTTTGGTATTTTTGTGTTCATAGAATGAAATTAATTGAAACTTACTTCGTACAGTTGGCTTATAATTATTAGATGTATATTACATTTCAGGGGAAAATAATTTTATGTGATGGTAGGTTATTAAAAACCATTGATGAAATAGGTGGAAAAAAATAATTAAAAAATCTTGAGGAAAAACACAGTGATTAGCAAAGTATGAACTTGTAAATTTAGGAACTGTTTGAGAAATCAGTTCGTCCTCTGTATATTGTATCATATTTAGGAATTATTTAAAGTATTAAAAGAAACGTCTTCTACACTCATAACTTCTGTAAACAATTTTCTCGAGATATTATTCCCAATGTTAAGACAAATCTATTACAATACACACTGTGACTCATTAAAACCTATGTTAAGGGAAAATGATTTTTTAATATTTTCTGGTTTGCAGTCTCATAGGAGTAATAAGTGACTTGCAGGAAAAGGAAAGTTTTCCCATGCAATAAAAGATCTTTAAAACAACAGTATCTCAGTCTCTGACTCTTTTTGCCTTTACAATTATGCTCAGTCACATTGATTTAAAAACATTTTTTGCCCCTTCTTGGTTTTTTGTTCATTTCTCTTAAAACATGCCATCTCTCAGACAAAAAAAAAATCATTCTATCAAAATGTTGAAGAGAGAAAAGAGCTTGCTTTCTCTGGGAAAGAAAACTGAGACAAAAATGGTGTGCATGTATAGCTGTAGCAAGGAAAACATTAATTTAGGTGTGGTTTTGATGCCTGATTATACATGTATATGTAGGTATCATATATAGCATACACATAAGCTAAGTTCTAAATTGTATTTTAATTACATTTTTGTTATATCCTTACGGTTGAAGTAGATTTAATAACATCTCATACTAAGAGGTAAATAGTGTATAGTGCTGCAATGAAGTGTGCAGATTATTTCTGATTTTGCTATGATTGGACAAAAATAATGAAGTAATATATGATAAATATTAATAGAGTTTTGTTTAGAAAAGTAGAAGCTGCCCATAATTTTTTTCATTATTAACGTAAGAAAAATAATATACGAACATACCAAGCATCAGTGGTATCTCTGATAAATTCAATGGTAACCAAGATGTATTAGGAATAATTAATGTGAGAGATAGTGTTTGATTTCTCTGTAACTTTTGTCATTTTACTCAAACCTAACTAAATGAAATTTTTACTTTTTATTATGTAAGATACTGCTTGTAAGATGTCTTTGGGTGAGAGCATACGTAGTGAAACTGAACCAGTTTCACTTTAGTGGATGTTCCTGCAATTGCAAATGGTTTAGTCACTCAGTGAGTTACTGCAGTTCAGCTGACAAGAAATAACTGGCCAGGAGTGAGCTCCATGTTTGTTGTAAATACAAAGTAAAACATTAATTATTTAAACTGTTATAAGGAAAATTTAATCTGCTATGTTTTCATTTTTTTGGTGGGGCAGGTTAAGAGAACATCAGTTGCAGAGACTTACAGTGGGAAATGGTGATTGGATAAGCTTCAGTTCTACTAATACATATTTTGTTGAGTAAAAGTTAATTAATTTTCATAATATCCCAGTGCTGTATAAATGTGAACATGATTTGATGAGGTGGTGGCCAAGTCTGGTAAAACACCTCCATTTAGAGCCCCAAAGAATTTGCTCCAGTGAACTTTGTCAGTGCTCACTTGGATCAGTTCCAGCAGAACATTCTTTCTCTTCCTGGTACCATCTTGTTTGTAATGTGTGCATATATTTATTCAAGTGAAATGCTAGCTCATGTAGTTACAAGTTTCTAAAAATTTCTTTCTAGAAATCAAGACCAAAATTTTATGTGCTTTCTATGTTCCCATATCCTTCTGGGAAGCTTCACATGGGCCATGTTCGTGTCTACACCATCAGTGATGCAGTAGCTCGGTTCCAGAAAATGAGAGGGATGCAGGTAAGAATAGATCAGCAGTAGGACTGGGAGGGTGGGAGGCGTTTTGTTTTAGTATCATAACTGCTCAGTAAATACATATTTCCCAAACTCCATTAAAGTGCAGGTTTAGTTGGAATATATGCTACAGATGCATAGAAAATGACCTGTGAAGCTTTGAATATTGAAATTTGAGACCTTTAAAGCAGGTGGTGTTCGGAACTCACTGTCGATAACAGATTGTTATAAGCCATCTCAGATGATGCAGCTGATTCTGTATCACTTACCTGAATCTACTCAAGTGTGGCACACTGTCAATGAGATGTGTGGGCTTCAGGGTTTCTGGGAGAGGACACTGCAGACCCCACTGCCATCTGGGTGGGGCTGGGGAAGAGGAAAAAGTATAGCTGGCAGGAGAAAACAGACACCACAGAAGGCAACAAGGCAACTGCTTTGACTTCTGCTCTCAAGAACCAGTTGATGTCATTTGTCACATTCAGAGGGACACCCTGCTCTTCTGTGCCAGCTGGGAGGGAAACCTCTTTTCATGACTGCTACAAGTCAGATGAACAGGTTCATGTCACATGTCACTCATCACATCATGTGGATGTGACGCGAAGTTTCTGTTCCATAGTGTCTGACTCCTTGGCTTGCCCATTTGAGCCTTGCTCATACATACAAAACATCTTCTGAAGGTTCAAGTCTGGAAGGTAGGCTAAGCCTAAATTTCTTGATACATCTGCAAGGAATAATCCCATTTTCCCTTCCACATTGATCTCTTTCCCAGTCTGCCCCATGCCTGCCGTGGTTTTTCCCCTCTGTCTCTCCATTACACAGAAAGTGTAGCGGAGAGCCTTGTCCCTGCAATCTGCAGTGGGATCCTATTTGGTGTTCTGCAGGAAAGGCTGGTGGGTAGAATTTGAAGGATGTAAGGAAGGTGTGGGAAAACTGGCCTAAGTGACAACTGTATTACAGAGGAAAGACATTTGGGAAGGGGGAAATGTCAAGAATCTGGGAAACAGTAGGAAGGAGGAATATGGAAAGAGAAGGGAATAAAAGGAAAAAAATAGCCATAGGCAAGAATCTAGGATGACACTACTGTATGAGAGAGAAGGAGCAGCTCAAAAATACAGGCATCAACCCCAAAAAAGATGAAATGGAGAAAGAAATGTTAGTTGCTGGTTGAGATACTAAGTGCAATTTCCTTGCCACAAATGCTGTGCCAGTGTAGCATTTCCTGGATTTGTCACCATCCATGAGACTCTGATAGGTATTGTCACTGAATTATTCAGTGTGCTGCCTTTCCAAATACTATGTATTTTATGCCAGTGAGGAACATACCATGCACTGAATATGTGTTACTGCTTTACAGAAATGCATTCTTAGGCTTTCAAAATTAAAGGGAAAGAAAGAACTGCCTTGGACTTTAAATGAGAGGAAAAAAACCCAATGTGTGTTGTAACACTGATCTTTCCTAACTCCTCTGAATGACCGGAACTTGGATCTCACTAAAAAAATGGAGCTAAGGAGATATTTGAGGGGGCATTGGATTCTTGCTTGATGCTAAGACCATTGATGAAAAATCATTTCAGGGTATAGTCATGTCTTATCAATAGCAGTGAATAAAGCCATTGAATTTCTGTTCAGAAAGCTGAAAATTTGCTTTGTCTTCTGCTATCTAAAATAAAGTGAAAATAATTGTCTACATCCAGTAGCACGCTCTACTCGTAGTAAGCTTTTGGATACAAGGTATGTAAGCACCTTGCATAGAAACCTTTGGAGAAAAGTAAAAAGATAATATAGTTGCTATGAAATACAAGGGCCACTGTGCAAACAAGCTTTTATTTCCACACTTGCCTATTTTTTCCAGAAAAGTTTTGAAAAGCGTTTCAAGTTTTTACATCTTGCATTTCAGCTTATTTTTATATTTCATGTAAAAATTACTCTGAAGGATATTGGAGTGCCTGTAGAACATGCTGAAATTCTATAAATACTTGTATCTTCTCTTATGTTAACCAGTTTGAACATCTATTTTTGACTAAAGGTGGGCAGCCAAAGAATTTAACCTTCATTTACGATTAAGAGACATTAAAAATCTCTCAGATGATTTTCTGAGTCTGTCAGATTAAGAGGTACTGTGGTAGTGATGTACATTAACTTGCTGGAACTTATATTTATCTTAAACTTTCGCTTTATTACCCATGCTAATTTCTCCATCACTTAGCATTAAAGTCTTTATACTTGATTTTCTCCTTGCAATTTTTTATGAGCCTCTGGAGGGTTTTTTTTGCCCTTTGTCACAGTTGTACAATCTGTTAAACATTCCTTTCTTGTGATGGTTGTAGGCTATGGCATGGTTATATCATAAAATTTGATATTTCCAAGAGAAATGATTCTTTCCCTGTATTCAAGGAATTACTGGAATTCTTTTGTACATAGAAAGAATGCTTTAGAAACAAAACTGTTAATGTGCAAAATTTTTAAGTTACTCCATTGATTCTTTTTCTCAAAATTCAGCTTTAATATTACGTGTTTAAAAGCTCAGGTACTGCTAATTTTTCCCCAGTCAAAAATCTAAGCAGAAAGTAGAAGTGAATCCATTTCAGGTATTCAAGGCAAGTTTAGGATAAGATTTCTGAGTAGCAATGTTGTTTAAACTTTGCTTCCATCATTTTCAAACTAAAAACAATAAAACAAAGAGGGAAGAATCTCTACATAGAGATGGAGAACTCCCCCTGGTTAGCAAGTCTTGTAAAACTGTGCTAGAAGTGATGCAGGCAGGGGGAGAGTGTAAGGTAATGAGGAATGATGGGCTGTTACCATGAAAATGATGGGCTAAAGCATTTAGATTTCAATTACCAGGAAGAACTTCAGACTACAGTGTGTATTGGTTATTTAATAAACAGTGGGGGAAAACGTGTATGGTGTGTACATAGTTGATGAGAATATATGGTTGAGTTAGAGAGCAATTTATGTTGAATAAGATGGAGGTATGTTGAATAAGATGGAGGTATTTTTCATAGAGAATGCCTTAATGACAAAAGAGTAAATTAGTTTCATATTGATTTATTCTGAAGAGGCAAGAATTGGCAAATTTGTTATCGTATTTAAGCAAGGATAAGATAGAATACATTTACAAAGGGATTAGAGGTCCTTTAGAACTTCTTTGGAATGCAGTTGTGTAATGTCTTCATATTGGAGCTAGTTTATATATTTATATATATGTGCACATAGTAGGATAGGACTAGTAGGTTTAAATCATTTGAATTTTTTTTGTTTTTCTAAAATGGAGCATTAGTATTCCATTTTTTCAGCTGGATAAGATCTGATTTTCTTTCAATTAAAATATTTTAGAGAAGCAACACACTGAAATCTACTGATATTCATCAGAAACCTGTACTTCACCAGCACTTCAAGTGGGAAAGTAAATATTTGTTGCTCTTTTCCCCACCTTGTTTTTGAAAGAAATACTGCTTCAATATAAAACTGTAGATGAAAGCTCTGTGAAGCATTGTCTTGTTCCAGCACTCCTCAAGGACCTGTAGGCAGTGCATGGGAACCAAACTGTCAGGCACTTGGATTGGCTTGCTGGATAAATGATGTGTAGAGTACATCTGTTATCTTATAACTTGTTTACATTCTGATTACAAGAGATGAAGTTTGAAGTCTTTGCGTGGGAAATGTAAGCCACATAGATTGCTTAGCAAAGCTAGGCTCTTTCCAAAATGTGTTAAGGGTGACATTTCTCTTGAAGTGCAATTAGAACAATTTTTGTATGTGGAAAGTTCTAGATCTTATTGCAAACATATTTCTTATGAAATGCTATGAAGAAGAAATTGATATATTTTAAATTATGAATTTGTATCTATTAATAAACCAATCCAGGACTATAACGTGCAGTTTCTGGTGGTGTTTTCTTCATGTAAATTCCTCACATGAATTGAATTGAAATTTTGAATTGAAATGTAGTTTTCTAAGAAGTGAAGAGATTTCCTATTCATTATATGAGAGTGCTGTGTACAAGTTAGAGAGCTATTCATGGGGATTTTCACTACGGCAGATTTCCAGTCCGCTGCTGCTCTGGGAACAAGTATTTACCATTACTTTTATCATGCTATCATTATCATGTCTTTGATAAATTTCAAAGTGGATAATTTGTGCCTCTCAGAGGAGTGAGAATAATTCCCTTAGCGATCAGCAAACAGAGAGTGATTCAGTTCAATAGTTCTTGTGATATGTTTTTAATGAAATGGATACCACAGCAGGGCAGGCACATGTGAGAGTTGTACAGAAATGAGAATAATCATTGGACAATTCAGGTTGAAATCCCTGCATGCTGGAATCACATTTCTTAATTTATACTTCAACTGGTCCTGATAGATGAGATTAGAATATTGTCAGTGCTATTTCCACAATATCCCCAAATGACTTAAAGAGCGTTTTCGTTTTATCCATAACATCTCTTCTTTTAAATTGGATGTATTTTCATTAATTGTTTTCCCTTTCAGCAGTGAATCTTAATACTCTTGAAATTGCAAAAGTGAATGGTATTGAAGACAGACAGGCAAGTTTAATTAAAACTTTATAATTAATTCATCAGTAGAATGAATTATTTCAATACAGATCCATTTTCTGATCATCATTAGCTGCTATTCTCCACCTTTTTTGTGTGAGGCTGCTGTGTCCTTTTGTCAGGTTATTTCATGTGGTATAAATCAAGTGGAAAATATTACAAGTATCCAGTGTGAATTGAATCTTGTTTAATTTCAGTTTTCCTGTAGCAAGTACTGAAGGTGTTAATGAGCTCACTGTTTCATTTTTGAAGGAAAAAACGAGATGTAATTTTAAATGCAATTATGTCAGACAAGAATGTGTGAGATTAAGGAGGCAAGAGACAACTTTGTTCTCAAAATGTTTGTGGTAGTGTGTGGACATAGAATAATTTCTTGTCTTTTGTATTTTGTGAGAATAAAAAATAAATGAGGGCATTTTATGTTTTGATAGAAATCTATGTGGGTTGGTTATTTTTTAATTTGAAAGTGCCTCTCAGAATGCTAATGTGCCACATTGTGTTGCAGAGAAGCACTGAAATAGTCCTTGCTAGAATGTACCCATTGGTCAAAAATTCATAATTTTAATCTATTTCAGGTGTGCCTCATCTGCTTGGGGTTTTTTTGTTTTGTTTGGTCGTTGTAATTTTTACCTGTTGTGTAATGGTGTTTATTAGCTGGTACACTTAAAATACAAGCTGGGCTGCATTCAGGTGGAGGTCTTGTATTTAAAATGTGCTGAATCTGTAACTACAGACAGGAATGTAGACTTGGTTGTACCGATTCAAATCACTAGTTTTTCAGCAAGCCTCTGAATTTTCGGTTTTGGTGGCTTTTTTTATTACATGTTCTCTGAAATAAATGTATTTGTTTGTGGCCCTTTTTGACACTGATTCTGCTGTGACACTTTTCTTAAAAGTTAGAATGCACTGATCTGGGTGTAAGAATGATACATCAGCTCCCTGGTCATAGTTCTGAGAATACATTAGGGAAGCAAACATGTTCTTTGTTTCCTTACAAAGATCAAGGGAAATTCACTGAATTGCCAGGACTGGTTATGTCGATGGAGGCTTAGAACTGAGATCATTGTCAGCTCTGTTATATAGCACACTGATCTCACCTACTAATTGTCAGTGTGATGAGCTGATCATTACAGCAGTGAATAGATGACAGTCCTCTGAGAGGAAGAGCTGGGATCTGAGAAATGAATAAATGGAGTTACTGTGTCTTCCCCTCCTTAGTCCCGCAGTCACATTAAGGGCTCCAGCCATCATTAACAACAGATTTTTGACCAGGCCATGAAATGATTCTTCAAGCAATGCTTTGAACTAAGTTGCAGTCAGTCTTTGGATCTAAAATGTTTCAAGACGCAACTGTTTTCCTGTTTAATAACATGTGTCTGAAAAGACCCCTCAGCAGTAGTTTCTGAACATTTTGTTCCCCACACACCCTTTAATTGCCTGCTTTTTGTTCCTGTGCAAAAGGTGTGAGGTGGTAGAAAATCCACTCCTTCATAGTTGAACCTGCCTGACCATGTGGACTTCTGAGGATCTTAAATTATGGAATCTGCATTCAAGACTAACCTAGGATTTTTAGCCAGGAGTTTATGTGTCCAGTTCATGGTGAGAACGGGAGATGTGGCTGCCTTGGGGGATAGCACTGGGTATCATCAAATGGCTTCTGCCTTCTTTTACCAGGTGGAGGCATCCTTAGACTTAGGCAGGTCTCCTGCTTTACTAGGTATAGTTATTATATGGTTTTCTTTCTCCTTGAGGCATATATTGTGTGCACAGGGAAGCAATGCTTGGAAAAATGGTCACTCCAGCAAGCAGAATGGATCTCTCAGTTGCATAAGATTTAGAGACTGGTGTCAGAAGCAATCAAGTCAGCATTCAGGAAAGTGGATGACTTGTTTTTCTCCTGCTCATCTGCAATGCTAGAGGGAGCAGCCGTGTTTTCTGCTAGTTAGAGCCAATGACCAACCTATGAAGGAACTACAAGGAATACCCGTTGGTCTTCAAAATTGCTTTCTAGTTTTTGTTTCCTATTTTTATTTTGTTTTGAACAGTTGAACTGTTCCTTTTTCCTTTGTGCCAACTTTTGACATGCTAGTTGAATATTTTCTTTTCCTCTTCCATGTTCTTGAGATTTTGGACATATTTTATGTAGGATAAGTAGAGTGAAGATGTAATGCCAAATGCTGCGTGGAGACTGTGGCATTTTAGCTGCAGATTCCAGCCCAAAGGAGCTGACCTGTTGTTTAGACAGATGCATTTCACAAACCTTTCAAATCCATTCATGGTAGAGAAGTAAAAGAGACAATAAACTTGAAATAATTTTCTAAACCACTGTGCACGTTACATTCATCTCTATAGCAACTACATAAATAGATCTATCCTGGAGATTAATTTGAGGATATTTTTAATGTCTCTTTAAATTCAGTTTTCTTATTGAAACTTGAATTAGCATACTTCTTCAGCTCCTTAACTTGAGGAACATTATTGGTCATTAAACTGAACTTTTGAGTATGAGGAGTGAACGTGATATTTTTAATAAATGCTAGAATTTGGAAGATCTCTGTGCACAGGTTACTTCTTCTAGCCCTGATGGTAGAGTGATAAAATGTCTGCACATTCACTGTCTGGAGCATCCATCAGCCCTTTTGGGGAGTCTGTAGCTGGTAGCAAAGCTGGTTTTCCCATATCCTTTTGCTTGTGAGTGTGAGAAATGAGATTGTGCCCTGCTTTTTTCTGCCTGTCTATATCCAGGAGATTTTCAGAAGCCATGTTTTACAAAAAGTATCAAGAGTGGTTTTTCTAATCTCCCTTAGTAAAAGAAGGCACTTGTGGGGAATCAACAAAGGGGTTTAAATAGAGAAAATATGTTTTATACACAGCAAAAAAAAAAATCAGCTTTATTTCACCATGTTTGTCCAGAATCAGGTTGTCTGCAAGAGTAGTGGTCAAAGAGAACTGAGCTGCACAAATTAATATTTGAATGTGTCCTTAAAAAAATCTGTTAAGATTTACAGTTTATGTAAAGTTTACCTGTCTTTTCTTTTTTTTTTCTCCCAATAGTTTTGATTGCTAGGAGGGGGCTGGGGAGGAGAAGGGCTGGGGAGAGGTGTGCTTAAGGGGGTGTTGAGAAGTAGTTTAGGCTCCAGTTGAGATTTAGCATGTAACACTCCCCCCTCCATAATGTGGGGAAGTAGGAAATTTGGACTCTTTATTTTCTCATAGTGTGGAGTGAGGAACAATAATTTGTCTGATAATAGGGAAAATCTGTGACACAGAATAGCATTCCAATTTCTATTAGATTTAAACTTCAAAAATGTGGTGTGCATAGACCCTTACTGTGCTGGCTTGGGTCACAGGTGATCACAGGTAGATACCTTCAGGTTTGTTGCTTCACCAGCAGAACAATGATATACAGCAGGTTTAGTTTGAGATCACTATTGAAACGAGTGCTGAGAAGTCACATCTGTTAAATCCTGTTGCTTTTACACTGTGTTGGTGCCTAGGGTGTCTTTATAAACACATCTACAAAATATTTTTTATGAAAGATTAAGTCAGAGGATTGGAAGAATAAAAATAATTCAAACCAGGGACAAAAGGAACTCTTATGATTCCAAATCGAGCAGATTTTTCATAGGAGGTAGATGATGAGATTAATATAGCTGGGATTGCTTTTTTATTACTTGTTTGCTTACATGCCACTAAGGAACAAGTTCTTTATATAAACATATATTTTAAGGGGTGAAAATTTTGATTTCTTGCAGCTTGTAAAATGTTAGTCATGTTTTGCTATTGTTAAACTTGTGTAACTTTAATCGTGATTGTTGAATTTAGAACAGATTTGTATGTTTAAGAAATAGGATTGGTTTTTTCAGGTATCCAATATATGTGTGTTTAATAAGAGCATCTTAAGTACTGGTCTTTCTTTCCGTGTTTACTAAACAAGTTTTTTGAATATTTGCTGTATTTTTAGATTATTTTCAAGATGGTTTTCATGCTAGTAGAAATCTCTCTGTTTCAACAGAAATTATCTATTATATTTTATAGTAAAGTTTTTTTCCCCACTGTTATTTGTGTTTGTGAAATACAATTTTTCAGTCTGTAGTCGATGTTTGCAAAAGTTATTTTAGTAAAATCTGACTGAATTTATTAAGAAAGTGTTTTCTTCACTGTCTTAATGTTATCTGGTGGAGTTAAGGTTATTGTAGGGTATTTTTCTTCTTTTTTCTTCAACACAGATAAAAATAGTAGGGTGCACCTCAAGTGCAGTTATAAAAGTCACTTATTATTACTTGCTTTCTTCTTTTTTAGAATGAATATTTGATTATTTCCAAGAGTAACATAAACTGCTGATTTTGACCACCACAAAAATTTACAAAGGGTTGATTTTTTTCATTGTCAACCTGGTACTGAAATAGTCATGCATGATACTTTAAGCTCCCTCGAACATCTCACTGTAGACTGCAAGTACTCTTCATAGTCATCTTTTAAAGCAAAGCTGGCCACAGATGGCAGGTTTGGAGGAGGTTCAATTCAGACAAAGCAAATGCTGAAATGCAAAGCATTGTTCATTATTTGGAGGCCCGTGTGTGTTGCTGATGCCATTTCAGCAGTTGTATAACATTGTGTTTTTCTTCTTTTTTGCTGCCAGGTGATAAATCCAATGGGATGGGATGCATTTGGTTTACCAGCAGAAAATGCTGCAATTGAGCATGGCCTTCACCCTGCAAGCTGGACAGAAAGGTAGTTTTTGATGAATTGAAATATGGCATTTCCACAGGGGACACCTCTACTCTGGCCCCCATAAACCAACAAAACAGAGCAAAACCAGCGCAGAAGAAAGACAGTACAGAAAGAACTAGGGTTGTCTGGAACCAAGGTTATTTGACAGCGTTTTATGGGACTGTGCAGATGATTCAGTCTTGAAAAATAAATATATTGGGATGATTTTCAAGGTTTTAATCTCAAGGAACTTTAAATTCTAAAATGGTAGAATATCAAAAGAGAGATATATCCCAAACACCGAAATCAGTTTGTAAGAAATAAATCAGAATTTCATTATGGTGAGGTAAATCTTAGTGTAGAATACACAGTTAAAGATTATGAGCTACGTGATTAGAGTTACTAGCAGTTTTCAGTACTGTGCAAAAGAGGAAGGAGATAGTTTTTTCCTTTGAGACTTGGTCTTGGAAAGTGCTAAGCAGCTATTATTGCTGCTGATTTCTGTGAACATTTTGGGCTTTAGACCACAGAATTGGGTGTTATATTCCCCTAATATTCCTTAAAATGAGGTAAAATTTATAAGTGACTTGGAAACTAATCCTCCTAAGTGAAGCTGTTTGTTGTGCTCTGGGTGCAGGAATCTAGCTGTGGTATCTTTATAGACCTTGATCCATTACCTTCTTTGATAATGCAGTTTCTCTGAGGTTATTTTGTGCCTCTGGTCCCATCCTGAGATACTTGATACTTTTCCAACTAAAATATGATGGCAAGTGATTTCACTTAGGGAGAATGCATGTGGACACTGCACTCAAATTCTGAGTTACTTTTGCTCCATTGTCTAAAATTGCCTTTATGCATTGTTTAGACAAGAGTATGCTTGAAAACCACTTGCCATGAAGACACAAAAACCTGGGTTTGTTCATTTGAGAGAGTCTGAAAAAATCCCCGTGCACAGTGTGTTGTGGTCTATCAGTTATATTGTAGCACTGATGATTTCTGTCTTCCTTCTATAAGCCTATAGAAGGTCAACTGTAAAGCAAATCTACATATGTATTACATGAGGGTCTTGTTTTTACCTCAATTATCTTCATGGAAACTTCTGCTGTGATCCTTCCCTACATGACAATCGAGGCACAGAGAAGTGGAGGTTGTTGTTTTGAGACAACGAGGCTGGCATTAAGTGCTTGCTGACTGCAGAAGGGTTAGTGTTTTCCCCTTATTTCTCCTACATGGTCTACCTATTACACTGACTTTGGCACTCACAGGGCATCTCATTGAACTGACTCAGATTTTATGAAGAGGTGATTTCAAATTAACTCAAACTGACTGTTACTTCTTATATTCTTAAAGATAGGAAAAAACATAAACCAAATTGAAGACAGTTATTTATGCAAACATAGAAAATTTTGTTAACATGAGTAAGTGTAGCAGCAGAAGCTTTGTGAAAATATACTCAAATTTGACTTTTTTTTATCAGCACAGTTAATTTTGAATGGGGCTTTAATTAAAGCAGCATTACTGAAAGTGTGCTTTCTTCCAGTGAAAGCCATGAGTCCATAAGAGGATTTTCTGGTATACCCAAACTAGAAAAGATACCTTACTAGAAGAGGCAGGCCTTTCCCAGGTACTAAATACTTGCATTACTCAGCTATTCAGCAGTGCAAGTTTGTTCTGGATCAGAATGAAATGCTTGGTTTCATGACTGTCAACTTAGCCACTGTGGGAGGACAGGTACTACTTTATCTGACACAATGCATTTTAGTAGGAAGCTAAAAGTCCATAAGAAACATTAACCAATTTTACGGTTTGTGAATGAATTCACACTAGGTCACTAATCAATATTGTGCAATTTGGGGTGTTTTGGTAAACTGCATTTAGTACATTTTCTGTATATTCTGCTGTATCTTATTTTGCTTTTGTAATATGATTGATCTGGGGCAACAGTGTCACAGCTGACTTAGGTCTTCTGCTGCCCCCAGGAGTTTAGGAGTTGCTCATTCCCTCCCAGGATATATGCTCCCACCACCTCCTTTGTGTTGGCTCAGCTGTTTTTGTGGCCCACAGTGTTGGTTTGATCAGCCTGCTCATCAGAGGGAAGAAAGAAAACTGGTGGGGGGTATTTTGTGAAGTTTTTGTAGGGCATGTGTTCAGTTGAATGGGTAAGCTGGTTCAAGTCATCCTATAGCCACATGATCACCAGCCAGGGGAGCACTGCCAGAACAGAGCAGGATTAAGCTGATGGTGAGGGTGCATCCTACTGCATCAAGAAGATTTCAGAGGGCCCTTTGGCTCAACTGCAGTGAAAATAATTAAAAATAATGACAAGTGATACTTCAGAAAGTTTCCTTCAAACTGCAGTGTCATATTTGCTATTAAGCTGCATTCAAATCAAGAGGGAAAAAAAATGCTGTCTTGTATACATAGCCATGGAAATTAGACCAGAATACATGAGGGACTTTTAAAATTATTATTTAAGATGAGTATTCTGACCATTCTGAGTTTTACTGCTAGTGAGACCATAGTGTTTAGAGGATAGCTGGTGCTTTTGGTTTCCCAGAACTTTATAAGCTCCTGATTTTAAATATGATCACGATGGAAATCTTTTAAGTTAATTATTTTTTATTATTATTATTATTTTGCAGTAATATTCAACACATGAAGAAACAGTTTGATGCACTAGGTCTGTCTTTTACATGGGAAAGGGTAAGATTGTCTTTTTAAATACATAGTGCTCTATTTTATTGTATTGTGGAACATTGAAACCCATGGAATTTCACCATTTTATTTATGTCAACATAAAAGTCTTTGGTAGTGACAAGTTTAAACTGCTGAGCTGTAAAATCAAGCTTTTTATCAGATTTCCCTCATTTTTTGCATACTGATATTATCTGATAATATCAATGTTTAGGATAATCTTTAAAGTGATTTTAGCTTTGTATTTGGGTTTTTCTCTTTGCTTTTTCATCTCTTTTTCCATTTTCTGTGTTAAAAGCAAGGCAGTAGCCTAACCAGGTATCTATGAAACAGCAATGCCTTTGTGTTAAGGTGTGTATTTTTTGAGGAGTGCTCTTTTCAATGTGTATGTCAAGGGTTTAAAGTTAGTAAATGAAAATGGTGGCTTGCTTATGTTATTCCAAATTTTGAAGCACAAGCCTGCTTTTTGTAGGTGTTCATATAATGACCATTTTGAAAAACAGCATTTTTATTTAAAACACTCATTCTTGAATATCAGGTGCTCACCTTAAAAAGCTTACCCAAAGCAATCAGACATAAGCTAATGTAATTTTCCAGTTAAAAAAGAAATTAGTGCTTGAAGCAATTGTAAAGTTATTGCCATTTTCCAGTGAATCAGAGTCAGTCACTACCTTTATACTATGAGCAATAACTGTTATCACCTTAATGTGATTTTGAATAGAGTGATGGAGATGCTAATCTTGATTTTTATAGCAGGATTGTAGACCTGAAAAGGGAATGCATTCTTTTCTGATAGTCTGAGACATGCCATCTGTTTTCTTTAATCTTGAAGGTGAAGTTGTTTATTTGTATGTCTGACATCTAAAAGGCGTATTTCATCATGTCATATATATGGCAAGATTTTTCAGTATAAGCCTTTCTAATAAGGTTTTAGTTTTCCTGGTAAGCAAAAAGTTGCTTTGAAAATAAAACGTTTGTTGTGGAAGGTTCACTGCTTCGCAACTGGTTTTTTTTATTTAAAACTGATGGTATCTCAGAGATTTTCAGTATGTGCAGCACAACAATACTTTAAAACAGTGAAATCATATCCGTAGGCTGTGTTATGGAACACACTCGTGCACACACACACACTCGTGCACACACACACACACACACACACACACACACACACACACACGAGTTGAATGTTGCAGGTTGCCTTTCAAGAAAATTGAGAAAATTCATCTCCATGTATGGACTTCTGCTTAACCTTTCCATTCCGAAGAAGAGATGGAGAAGTGGCAGCACTGAAAACCATGGCAGGATGTAGAAGTACACAGGGAAAAATCATTTGTCATCTCTGTGCCTGTTCTTTGAGGCTTACCCTCACTTTCCTAGTAAGCCATTATTTTGGTTAAGGAACTTTCAAGAGTCTCTGAATACTTCTGTGGGAAGGGCTCTGATACTCTAAAACTTCCTCCACTTGAACTGTTGTGTAATTGAAATACTTCATAATGCTCCACACATACTTTGGTTTTGAAAGGTAAGATTTTAAAACAGAACAGCTAAAAAAGTCTTCCTTGAAACACAACACATGTTCATGTTTTCACTCCTTAACTGGTAAGTTTTGTTTTACCTAGAAAGCCTGCCTTACTGAGTGAAGTAAGAGAGATCTGAATGGTAGCTGTTAGAAATAGATGTGTTTATTCACTGCAAAAAATACATGATAATATTACATGATCTCCAAATGCACAGATATTTGAGATAGCCATGAAAGAACCTGTGGAAATGGAAACTGTAGCAGAGTGTGCTTTCCAGGATGATAAAGCCTGCTTCTCTGCAAGGCTAATTAGGCTGGGCAGAGCATCTTAGTGCCTCAGCTGTGCTGCTTCTGGGAGAATTCAAGCATCTTTGCACAGCAAAGCACCTGCTGTGCGGGTACTTATCTAAAAAGTGAGCTCTTTGAGGTAAGGAGTATTTTTTTAGTATTCTGTACTTGTATGGCTCTAAATCAGAGGACTTACAAAATGCTGTGACACTGCAAACAAACCCACTAGCATTAGTGACTCCTATGAAAAATCCAAGGAAGATACCTTTTATATGGGTTAGTGTAATTAACCAAAACCATTACACAAAACAGGAGTTTGTTTTTAATTTAATTTCACTGATGTTGCTTAATTCTGCCCCTTCACTGTGCTAGACCAGCGTCTTTAGAAAATACATGCTTGAGGGAACTGATTCCCCTAACTTACATCCCTATTTTAGTGTGTGCTGACCTGCCTTTTTAAAGTGTGAACCTTTTATGTTGACTGTCTCTGTCCTCTGTGGCCCCTTAGAGTATATGGCTAGGTGATGGGAAGGGAACTTAAGTAAATTTTATCATTTTACAAATGATAAAGGAAAAAAGAAGTGTGTGTGGGGGGAAAAGTCCATTTTGAATACCCAGTGCATGTAGGTGTGTTGAAGAATCTGGCTACTTAAAAAGTCATATCTGGTAGTCAAGAAATCCCTGTCCAGGAACATGAAGACTAGTTCTAATTGTATTGCTGGATAAAATTGTGATGTACAAATCCTAGGGCACCTGCAATACTAGAAATTTCTTTTTATTTATCTGTGGGTTTTTTTCATTGTTCCCTCTGTCTTACAAATCAAAATGTGCAAGTATGTTAATGTTGTAGCAGTCAGTAAAATTATTTAATCAGTAAGGCACCAAAAATAAGGCATTATTAAAAGCTAATTAGGTGATTTTGGACAGTATTATTGCAAAGACATTTTAAAATTATTCTCCTGAACAAAAAATGTAAGCAAATGAAAAACGTAATTAAATGCATAAAATAACTCCATAAGGACTTTGCTTTAGTGTAGCTTTAAATGCTAATAGTTATCTGATATTTTTTACCTGAAACATGGAGGTATTTTGAGTGCCTTGAGTAAGAAATGTTGTATTTTTAAATCACTTTGAAAATGGTGTGGTTTGGGGGAGATATTAAAAAAAAACCCCAACAAACAATAAGAGAAAGATCATTTCTGGTGTGAACATTTATGTTTCTCAGATGCAAGGTTAAAAAGCTGAAGTTTGAGCACAGAAGAAGTGTCTCTAAGAGACATTAAAAACACCTGCAAAATTAAGAAATCCCCAGCATTGCAGTTATGTTTTAGTTTTAAAATAACAATACCAGAGCATCCCTGGTGATCAGATTTTTCAAAAATACCACCCCAGACAGCGTAGCAATCTGCCTGCCACTTTTTTTAAACATGATTTTCAGGGGAATTAGGCAAAGTTTGGATCATCAGCCACAAGGGATGGAGAGCTGCTCTGTACATTAAAAAAACCAAAATCTGTGGTAGGTTTTCTTGGTGCGGATATTTTTGTTTAGTTTTGAAATTTTCCTGCTTGTGTGCTGCCTGAGCATGCATAAAGCCAACAGTACACAGAGCATTACCTATGACATTTTATTTTCATCCACATATCACTGATAATCAGTGACCCTGCTTGTAATTAAATATGAAAAGGAAACTGTTGATGCAAGGCTACTTTTTCCCCAGGAAAGATACTCTTGCTCTAAAATGTAGGCACTGGATGACATTTGTATTTGTAGCTAATAAAGCATAAAAGTAAGGGTCTTTGAAATACAAATTTTCAAATTAATTTAGAAATGTAGGTTGGCCTAGCTCAAAACCTCTGAAAATCAAATAATGGTACTTCCAGATGAGGTGGTACATGCCCTTTAAAACCAAAATTAACAATTGATTAAACTGCTTAATCTTCTCAAATAGATTTTGAAAAGAATATGCCTAGATTTTTTTCCCCTTTTTTCTGCCTGCCTTCAGGCATGTTGTACTTATTCAGGATCAGACTATGGTAAAAATTAAATTATTAGTAATATACTAGGAAATTACTTCTCTCCAGTCTAGTTATATGTTATTCACAAAGTCTGGTGGATCTTAGAACAAAGAAAACCTTTCCATGCAGTCTGTAAATATTACTTTTATTTGAAAAAAAAGAGAAAGCCATGGAAGTAGCTCAAAGATGTAACCTTCTTCTTAAAAATACAAGCAAAACTCAGTTATTAGGTCAGAGATTCATAGTAAAACAGTGTAAGAATAGAAAAACAGTAGAACACTGTAAGAAAAAATAATTAATTTTAAAACAAGGCATTTGAAAATTAGTTTTGCTTTTATTAAAAACACCAAAATCTTCCATCCAGTTTGAGTTGCTGTTTTTCAGTGGGATTTTTTTATGCAGGATTCTTTCCTATTGGTTTCATCATATTTTTGGTAGCTGAAAGGGATTTTTTTTAACCATATTTTTTAGCAATGAGTGGCCCTTTACCCTTGACAGGGACCTATTGCTTCCAAGTTGCAGTGCTATCAAATTTAAATTGTAATACTGCCATTTAATCTGTAACTGAGAATCTATTTACAAAAATAAATAAGATACCAACCCTTCCATCAGGGTATTTCTTAGGAACAGATTACTGTGCTGTAATAAATGGATTAAGCAAGTTAAGTTGTTGGTAGGGGTGGGGGTCTTCTATGCCTTGCCAGTGTCTGCTCTGTTAAAAGCAGATCCCTTTTACAGGTGGTTTGTTGTGATGCTGTAATGAACTGATTTGATGAAGGAGTGTCATTCCTCTGGGAATAAGGAGCACTGACAGTAACATTTTGGTGAGAGTATCAGATACTCCTTTTAGAGCTGACAGAAGGAAAATGGATGGGGAGGGAGATTCTTTCCCTCCCTTTTCATATTCCTGCCTGAAGAGCAGAGGTGATGGGTGATCCCTAAATCTGGCACAGAGCACTGAAGAGCACGTGCAGTGAACAGCTGAGCAGCATCTGATGTGTTTGTAAGAATTCTGACTTTTAGTAGGTATTTTATTTTTGGAGAAAATATGTTAATACCCTGTTATATATATTCACTGGTTTATGATACAAGGCTCTGTATATGTGCTGTTTATGCCAGTGCTCAGATCACAAATGAGAAGCAGAAAGTTATCAGTTTTGGCAGGGTGGAATGGCTCCAGTGTGCTATTTTTCAAAAGCTTTTATAAACTCTTTTGTGTGTTTCTCGTTAAGTTAGTTCTGTTAATGCTCTGCCTGTAAAGTATAAATAGAAACATTAACATTTGCTGTAATTTAAGCATGATGGCTGCATAATGGAAACTTTTTACCAGACATCATTTATTTAATCAAGATCAGTAACTGGAATACATAGAAAATTATTTTCAACTGTAAGTCTTAATGTGCTAAATGATAGGGGGAAAAAACCAAAAAAAACAAAACACCTTTCAGGATTGACAAGAGTTTGCTGGCTTGCTGTCAGCAGCTCATTTCACTTGGTAGTGATGCAATTTCTCTTTCTTCGCTAACTTCAAATGTTACTCCAAACCTTCACAGTTATAAAGTTAAATTACGACCTTGAGTGATCTTTTTTCGCTGACAGTGCTGCATTTCTTTCTAAAAAGTGTCAATTTACAACCCGTGAGGGAGCACTTACGAGGGATTCTGTTTGCAGTTGCCTTGTATCTTGTAGCTCAGGTTTATGTGGCTTCTGACATACTTTTCTAGGTTGAGAAATGCAATCTTTTTGTGTAGGTTAACCCACATCTGTCCTTCAGGGTGAAAGGACAAACATCCATTTTATAATTTTTATTTGACACCTCACTTCTGTTGTCCTACCTATCTCTCTGTCGTTCACATCTCTCTTCTTTTGTGTCTGATATTCCAGTGATGAAACTCTGTTGCCTGTGGTGGCATCACACTGGCAGAAGAACTGTGCAAAGAAGCACTGGCAGAAGAACTGTGCGAAGAAGCAGAGGAAAAAAATAAGAATTATTAAATGGATAGTGTTTAGTTGGAGAGATGAAAATCAGACTTTTATCAAGTGGGGGTTTTTCAGTGCAGAGCACAGGGAATTAATCAAGTAACTGGTTTTCATTACTAGGTCTTCCCATGCTGTGCTGAAAACTTGCCATTAAATGTCTGTTTCTGATCTTGGAAGCCTCTTATACACACTTTTGAGGCACATCTATTCAAAGATCACATTAGTTGTTAAAAGCAAATGTTTCAGCACTGGAATATAAAGTTCAAAGCAACTAGAATATAAAGTTGTAGAAAAAGAATAAAAATTTTATGCTCAAGTGTTTCAGATGTCATTTGAGTAGCAGATGATATTGCAGGAGTTGTGAGTGGTGGGAAGCTTAGATGATAGAAAAGCCCACGTGAAAGACATTTCACATTTGGAGCTGTTCCTGGTACTTGATAACTATTTGCAAATGGAATAAATTTGATCCGTGGCTTACAGATAAAGTTTTTATCAGTAACTCTAAAATCAAGAGATGTTTATATTGATTGGAAGTTCAGTGTAGGAGCCATCTTCCACTTCAATAAGTACAAATGTAGTCCAACAAAGTTTGGTAAAATGGTTCTTCTTTAAACAAGTGCAAGTTAAAAAGAAAACGTTGGGGAGGGAAATCTGGTCTCTACTATTACATATTTATGATGTAATGAGAACGTAAATACTGAGTTACACAGTTGTTTTCACTTTGGTCAAACTTTAAAACCTGTGGGTACAAGCATATGGGTTTGCACTGTGCCTGTGAAACCTGTGTTTGTGCCGAGAAAACTGGGGGTCTGTAGTGGTGGAATCCCTTAGACATCTTTGGTTATGAAGATGTTTATTTGAAGTGCAGTTTGTTTTTTTAGGAGCAAACTTTTCAAATATGGAACTTTGTAAGGAGTTGGTCAGTAGGTTGTTTTTTTAACTATTAGATGTCGCTAAAAACTCAGAAAATGTTTTTTGAGTCTTGTTACCTGCTGTTCTCTTAACTCCCATTCCTCCTTCTTATGTTGTCTTTTGTTTTTTTCTTTCTCTCTTTATTTCCCTCTTGACAGTCCCCCTCATTGGTGACTTCTTTTATGACCTGGTTTTATGTGCAGGTGAACATCCCTCATTGTAAATATTACCCAAATGGGGTTTGTACATGTATACATACACAAATAAACATTCATGTTTTCTCTGCGGAATATATTATACACTCTTGGGTTACTTGTCTATGTCAAAATGATGTAAGAAAATCCTAAGAATGGTTTCAGGAATTTTTATTTTGTTTAATTTCTACAGGAAGTAACCACTTGCTTACCAGAGTACTACAAATGGACACAATATCTCTTTCTTAAGCTTTTTGAAGCTGGGATAGTGTATCAAAAAGAGGTAGGTACAAACTTGGACCTTTAGTATTTTGCAGGTACACTGGTTTAAGTTATTCATGTCAGTGGCACATTTCTGGATTGTCCATTCACATTCATTCAGTGGATTGTGATCTATTAATTTTTAAATAGAATTAATTTTATACATAACTGAATTTTATATGTAACACATTTTATATGTAACTAACTAACCAACATGAATGGCCATTGCAACAAGTCAAATCAGAAGTGTTTCTTGTCAGAGATTTATATTGAAGTGCACGTTCAGAATATAGCTTTTATTAGTTCATTTTCCGGCTCTAATATGGTTCTAGATCTTAACTTCCATCATAAAAATATATGGCATTGTGATCATTAGGAGACTCTTCAACAGTGAGATTATTTACCTGTATAGCATTACTGTGCTACTGTCTCAGAACTGAGGGGATTGGATATGATAACTGGAGATTATGTGCATAACCATTCTATTCCTGAACCCTATTTATGATCTCTAAAATATTACAGAAGTATTAGATACCATAAGACTATCACAGCTGTTTAGCTGCTAGCAGTACATTAAGAAATTATAGTATTTTGTAAATAGCATATATATCAGCTTATCTGCAAAGTGAAGAGTTCAGTTGGTTTCTTAAGGAGGAGGTGAAACAAAGATGTTAAATGACAGTCCAAAGAACTCTCTGTATTGCCAGTGCAATGCAGTTCCAAAATACCTGAACAGCTGCACTTAAACAAAGCAGCAATTTAGTGAATGTTTCTAAATTAAAATGGAAACTAAGATTTCTTAAATATGCTTTGATGTTTCATTTGTATTTTATAGAAACCAGGAAACTGCATAGGATGTAATTAGGGATGTATTCCAATTATTCTCTGAATCCAAAGAAAGAGATTGATGGTGAAAGGTAACATTTAGGATGGCAGGTTGTTACTGAGCTACTTCTCCCATTTGCATAGGCAAGAAGTACTCAGAGGTCTTAAATGATAACCAGCAAAACCTTCAATATGTGACATGTACTAACATGCTGGATTTGGGGACTTTTGTATTTTTCTTCTTGTGTAATTATTTTTTTGTTTGTAATAAAAAACCCTAAGTCCCTAGCTTTGCCATAACAAATGTATTGTTATCTGTAAATTTGTTTGCTTGACAATGATCCCAGGTGAATCTGAAAAGCACAAAGCTTGCTGCTTCATTCCAAGCAGTGATGATACACAAAATAAATGTTGCATGTAAGCTCCAAGTACTGTGGGATCCTGGGGGTGTTTGAGTACCAGTGATTGAATCTGCTTCCAACTTCCATCTGCTTTCAAGTCAAGGATCAGTCTGAGGACTTGAATCAGCATCTGTCAACCTGTAGGGAATGTAATCTCTGGTGGATATGAACCAGTTGCTTTTTGGCAGGAAACAGATGGCAGAGAGAGCCCATAACCCTGGGTCTCTTCGAGCAGTCATATATACTTAAAGCATATATTTATCTCATGTTGTCAGTTTATCTGCAATATACATTAAGCAGTACTTTGTACAACTTGAAGTCTCCTGTACTACAATTTCATTTTGGGCACAAGGTGATAATTCATAGCCTTACTGTAACAATAAGACAAGTAGAGCATGAGCCTAGTTAACACTCTGTGCCAGGAGTGTGCGTGGCTGGTCAGAAATTACCCTGGCAGGGAGACACAGACTTGGTATGTCCAGGAGCTGCAATTAGGGAGGATTAACAGTGTCTGTCTGGGTGCTGCAGCATCCACAGAGGGCACCTTTATTCACTGTAGCAAAATCCTCTTTCTTTTTCCTGCAGTACTGATTTAGTCAAAATACTGGAGAGAATATTGACCTGGCCAGATGTGGCTGTCTCATCGAGGATAATACCTGCCCTGACTCTGTTAGTTTTATTAGATACCTGTAATCTGTATTGGAACCTGAGACACCAAGCCTGGAGATAGACATTTATGCTGTAGATAGCTGAAGTTACACAAGATGAATCCTATCTTAAAAGCATATGGTCTACACTGACATAGTGAGGAGATTGAAATAATTGGTGTGCTCTCTACACTCTTGCACTGTGCTTTCCTCGTGTAGATGACTTTTAGCAGCTCCCTGAGGTCATACTTTCAGAGGCTGTCATTGTCAAGAAGTTGCCTTTGTGAGGTATAAAGACGAAATAAAGATTTAATTTATTAGCCAGGTTCTGGATATTAGTCAAAAGTCTGTGAGAGATGGAAGGAACAAAATGTGACTTTAAAAATTTCGAGGACAAGACCTTTCAGCTACTGATTGCTTAAATGCACGTTTGCTCTGTTTGGCATGATTTATTTAGATATATCTTCATGATTCGTAACAGGAAGTTTTTTTATGCTAAATAATTATGTAAATCAGTTACCTTCTAAAATTTTCACCATAAATTTGATAGGATATCATCAAAATAGAAATAGTATTTTTTCCCATCTTTGAGTCACAGCCAGTTTAATACAAGCTTATGCTAATACTGCTTTATGCAACTGGCTTTTTATTATTTCTTTATATTGTCTGATTTATCTCTCTTTAGGTGTTAACTTCATAGTGGTGTGGAGTTTTTTCAGAACTTTATAAATTAAAAGATCATTATTTGAGACTAAACTTCAAAATGTGTTGTATCACTGCTGAAGAAGTTGTGTTTTCTGAACGTCTGGAAAACAGATTTGCAATAGTGGAGTATACTGATTTATTTTAATTTCACAATGAATTTTTAAAAGCCTTTTATAAAATCCAGTGTGGTGTTATCGGTTGGTAACAGATAAAAGGAAGCTAAAGAGTAAAAAAGCTTAAATTCCAGTCTGAATTCACACAAGCTTCATTTGAAGGCAAGTTTGTTTTTATGAACAAAAAGACTTTTGTTCATTTAATGATTATGAATTTTCTACAAATTAGTGTAGGTAGTCAGACAGTGCTCACACAGTTGTGCATGCACACACACAGATCTGTATTACACACTGATAACAAAACCCATCACAGTATTTCTCAGGAAGAGGATCCTTGCATCTCTCCTTTGGCTGTGCTCACTCTAAGGTTTGTATTCTAAGAATATGTAACATATTGAAAATGAAGTAATATTAGTTGTTTGGAAACAGGGGCACTTCTGAAGGTGGTCAGTGATAGACAAGATATAATGTGAGCAAGAGGAAGACAGTGATTAGTTTTTGTTTGTCCTCCCCATTCCCAAAGAATGCATTTGAAATTTAAAAAAAAACGTTTCATGTATCAGAACTCCATAGAGCTGCTGTTTTGCAGTCAGTCTGATTTTGCTCAAATACTAAATAACAGTCAATATACTGAATTACTCTTTATTACTTTGATTATAGGGTTTTTTTTCTCGTTCTTTCTGTTCATGTTTTGCATTTAATGTCTAGCATTTAACAACACTTCTGGAATGACTGATAGGATTCTTTTGTGATCTTAGATCCATTATGATAAGCCATCAGCTAAATTGTTCAACACTGGGATGGAGAGAGTTTGATTTTTGCTCCCTCCCCAGTATATTATGGCTGGTATTTCAGTTAACCCTTAATAAGCAAGGTTTATACAATTGAACACCAACATTTCCTTCATTTTAAATTTTCTTTGTTGCATTTGTATTGATAAGGAAAGATGATTCTAAAAATAATTCACACAGCCAACAGAAGTTATGTGCAGATAATACCAACTCTTTCCCTTGTAACATAATACTTCTTTGTGATTCTGTCCTCTCAAGTTGGACATCCTTGTTTATTCATCCCTCTCAGTCTGACTCCACACTTTTGGATTAGTAGTGAGGAGCTTTTAAGCATCAGACTATGCCATTTGTCGTGTAGTCAGTCAGAACACTTACTTATTGAACAGCCCTGCCGTCGTGTCAGCCTCTCCCACTAGCACGGTGAGTGCAGGCAAACACTGCCAACTGCATTCTCGAGTCTTTTGAGCTCTGAGAGGATGAATATTCAAAACATCTTCAGCTGAATCCATGCTGCTGATTCAAATGGATGCTATAAAAACGTAGAAAACTCGGGGGGCCAAGGTACACTCCTGGGTAATTCTTCCAGTATCTGAAAAGTAAGATTCTATTTTTTAAGTAGCAGCTGAACATATTTTTTTCTTCCTGCAACTTTTTCAGGCCTTGGTTAATTGGGATCCAGTGGATCAGACTGTTCTAGCTAATGAACAGGTGGATGACAATGGTTGCTCATGGCGTTCAGGAGCAAAAGTGGAACAGAAATACCTCAAACAGTGGTTTATCAAGACAACTGCTTATGCCAAGGTATGAAAATACAAGTTTTGGAACTATTTGAAGTGCTGCTATGATAGCATTTAAAAGAGGTGACTTTTCCTCCAGAAATATTAATCAAGCTGCATGTGGTCCTTTACATATGCATGTTTGTGTAGTATATAATTGTACAATAATGTATGGGACCCATCCCTGTGTATGTGTGTATATAAAAATTATTATCCCTGAAGTTTTTCTGTTCACCTCTTTAAGAATTCTAAGTAATTGCTGTGGGAATAAGTTTTGAAGAAATCAGAAAGTACGAATTAGAGGTGAATGAATGAATTCTGAATTCACACGATGACTTGATATTTACCAAGTGCTTTTCTGTAGATTTTGAGTGTAAAGCTGTGCAATCTTTGAACTAGAAAATTGTTTACTTAATCAACCTGTTGGACTTGTGGGCATGGCGTACAGTCTGTCACCTGGCATTCATTTCCAGCTATGTCTGAACCATAGCTCTTTATGGTTAACTTCTCTTCATTGAAGATTCATCTGGACCTTCTATTTTACTTCATAGTCTACTCAATTTGATTAACTGTAATTTAAAATATATTTTCAAGTTATTTAAACATCCTTTTTTGTTCTGAGCTCAAATTTTGATTGTGGTGGGACAGTACACCTTCCACACTATGAATTGTTCAACAAAAGTTTTGGCTTTACGCTCTCTGAGATGAAAGTATCAGCTTCTTGTTTTGTCTGGGTGAAGCTTTTATTCCATCTGAGTGTTTTGGGTATTGAGACTTCAAGTACAGATTGAGAAAGTTATTCCCAAGAAAACGTTAAAAATTCATCTTTGATCCTTTTCATAAGTCTTAGATTCAAGAAACCAAATTTCCACCATCATCCAGGGAGAAGAAATCCATGTTGCACTCTAGGTCCATTCATGAAAAAGAGAAAAACTTTAGATATTTCGCCTGATGCTTTGATTCTTCATACACAGAGAGGTACTTGAGATGCATGTTTTCTGATTGTGCTGCCTGTTCTGACAGTAAGAAGGGAACATTTGCTATAGCTGAAGGAAAAATCTGCACAATCACAGAATGATCACAATGTTCTGAGCTTTTTTCTGTGCCTTTGTCACCGGAGTTGGTGGTTTATGACCTTTATGATATTTCAGGGTCTGCCCTGATTCACTTTTTCCCTCAATTTGAGGCTCGAGCTTCATTAGAGGTTCTACCTTTACTAGTATGTCTTTTGTCTATTTGTAAAGGTTGTGGGAGGTAATGACTGGTGTTTCTGGGCTGTATCCATGCTTACACCAAATCACTGTTTGCTTATATCCCTCTAAGAGGAGTGAATCAGCCTTAAATTTTAACTCATCAAGATTAAAGGACAAGACTGAGGAGCTTTTCAGTAACCTTGAAAATACCTCTGGCTTGTGGGATTATTACTTGTGCAATATCCACCCTCCCCTAGAAATGCTGCTTCAGGAAAGCCATCATCTCTTGGAATGATCACATCTCCAACACATCATTCCACAGCTAGTAGGCTCAGCAGATGGTAAGAAGCAACTTTTGCCTCCACAATGCCCCCTCATCCTCTCCCCAAAGATGTCACTTCAGGAGACTGCCATATCCCCTACCTACATGAAGGGCAAATGTGCAAGTGACCTTTTGTTCCTGAGCATCTCAGTGGCATCATGACTGAGATCTGCTTCTGATTTTCCCTTGGGGATGAACATTTATATAAACCCCTACAGAGGACATACAGAGGACAGTTGAGTGCTCTACAGATCTCTGTAAAGGTTTCCCAACATTTTGTTCTGTTCATGGCTGGTATTCTGTGGGGTCTGTGCTAGCTGATACAACCAGATCAGTGAATGATGCCATATTGCTTCTAGCTCAAGTGCTTTGGCAAGCGTTGCCTTCATGTTCTCCCACTTCTTGTACAGTGACAGATGCTACCAAGTATCAGCAGGTGGTTTGGATTTTCCTTTTTACTCACCCTCCACTGACTCCCGTTTTTGATTGCTGTGGTTCTGGCACACTTTCAGTCTCACTCTGCTTCTTCTGGCAGGGGCTTTAAACATTTAGTTGTAGAGGGGAAAAACTCCTTTTTTTTAATCCCCAAACTTTCAGATAAGAATAACGGGTTACCAGGCTCTGCTGTATGAAGTTCAATATCTGATATTAGATGGATTTCATTCTTGGAAGGTTAAGACAAATTCCCTTTTTTTTTTTGTTTCAAGTTGCAATGAACTAGAGAACCTAGCATGTTGTGTCTTACTTTCTGAAGAAGACTGTTTTGGCCATACAGCTCCCAATGGCCCATGGACTGCAAGCCAGAACTGAAGACAGACCAGCAGAGACTACCTGAACTAATACTGGCCAAGTATTTCAATCTCTTAGGAACTCTCTGCCCACACTGACATAATCAGGAAGCTTCACAGCAACATTTTGACAGCAGCCAAATTACAGATCTTAAATGCTACAACTTTGGCTCCTCTTTCCAAATATCTTCACTAATTATCCTTAAAACTCAACTTTGCACACATTTCTTCATTCCTTATGGTAATCACCCCCGTCCTTTTCAAGAAGTGAAAAGTGGCATGGGTCCTTCTTTCTAAATCTGTTTCTTTTGTTTACTTTTCCTTTGGATTCAGGCTTTTGACAGTTGATCTGAATCCATATTTTCCTACCCTGTTGAACACCATGGTTACAGCAATCACTTTTCCTAGCCTATTCCTCAAACCTTCTTCCCCACCTGTTTTCAAAGGCCCTTGCCAGGCTTTGAGAGGGAGATGTTAATTTACCTTTATTGTTTACAGAGCCTTTCATCTTGGAGTGGAAGATCCAGATCTTATGGAGCTAGTCCTAATAGGTGTGAGGGATAGAGACATCTCTTTAAGAAGTTAAAGATCTTTAATCACTAATAAGATTTCAGGATTATAACATTAGTGGTGATGATACGTTCACTTCAGCAGAGTGGATTATTTCATGTCTCCTGATTTTGCAGACACTTCCATAAAGAGATTTTCCTGGCTTACGTAATGGACCAGAACCACTACCAGTACAACTTCCTTTTCCTGGAATTCTTTGCCTCTCAGAGACTTCAGATACTTGTGCTTCTAGTAATAAATAAATACAGTTAGGTTCTTTGTGCATTTGCTTCCCTTTTCTGTCAGTTGTTCAGGGCTCACCAGCAATATGTATATAGAAACTCCACTGCAGGGATTTTCAGGTACCTGAAGGCTCAGGATGCTACACTAGTAGACAGCATTTATATCCAAGCTGAGCTTATATGGTGAAGGTTACTTATGATAATCCATATGCCAGCCTCCTGTAAAAGGGAAATCTGAGAACCCATTGTAAAGATCTGTAATGGGCCTGGGCATTTCAAATCCACAGTCGACTTTGTTTTGCATTAAAACAGTAATAGAAATTGAAGTTTGCCCTTCCAGAACTTGTCTGGCCCTGAGCTCTTTATTCCCTATTTCTAAGTCATTTGCATGTTGAACACCTTTTGTCTATTTCTGCTCATTTAAAAGGTGTCCAGAAGGTTAAGATGGTGTCAGATTAGCATGGTCAGTATCATTCACATCCAAAGATCTCTATTTTCTGTCAGTATAGAGCAGTGTTTAGGCCTTTGAGCCATACTGCCAGAATTCGTATCAGAACACACCTAGCCCTGTAGTTCTTCACAGGCTGGACAAGTTGTTGGGCACAGAGCAGATTTAATCCTTCCTTGTGTGAGATGCTTTTCCTAGGTTTGGGAAAAGGTAGAGAGCTGAGTGGATCAGGCTCCAAGTGAGATTTCTCTTATCCACTGATGTTTCACTACTTTTTATTTTTGAAATTAAAAAATGGGAAGGCACTAAGAGATTATCTGATAGTAATTTAATCCTTGAACCTCTTGTAGGGGGAAGACTTGTATTTTTTTTCCACTTTGGCTACTTTTAGTTTAGAGGGTTAGTATTTTATGAATGTCCCACCCATCCTTCTACAGTGAGGCCTTTTGTCTGACTTTGGTATATCATGGGGAAAACCATTTGATTCTGGTCACCTTTTCCTTGCACCTTCAGTAGTGACTAATATTTCTTCTGAAAACTTCGCAGAAATTTAAGACCAAATGTCAGAAAGTTTCACCCTCTTTGCCCTTTTTCTGGAACAAGGGTCTCTGCAAATCTGTTCCCTATTCATTCCCAATGTTACACTTGAGTTTTCTATAAGTTGACACAGTGGGAAAGTAAATTGGAAAAAATCTTTAGTTCTGGTAACTTGCTCCTTTCCTGTGTGGCTTAGAGGAAAATATAAGTTTTTATTTCATAACCTTGTTTCATAGACAAAGTTCTATTTAAAATATATTAAATGAATCTGCTATCCCTTAATTCATCATGCAAATTCCCAGCTAGCAATAATGGCTGAATGTGTGCGGTTATAAGTTATTTTCTCTTTGGAACATCCACAAATTATTTTGTTGTAACTATTCAGCCTATTTATGCTGCATATTGATGATCTTTCTAGTCATCCATGTTTCTCTCTTTTGCCCATTTGTCATTTTATGTTTTCCTTGTATCTCATAACCTTAAAAATACAGACTAGTCAGAGTAATGCTTACATTGCTAGTCAAATAGCAAGAAGGAGTTACATGATCAGTAATGGGCTGTGTGTTACAGGAGTCAGAGTTTCATTCCTGTGCACACTATTTTTCAGATTTCTGTTGTGTCGAGTGGAATCGTTTCCTGTGGATTTGCTTTGATTTCTCTATTATTACTGCTTCCATTCTTACAATAAGCAGTGTAGGGCTCACACGGCAATTTACCATCAGCAATGAATATTTTTGAAAGGGTAAAAATGTTGACCACACTTTAAAATGCTTAGCAGAAAGAATTTTGGGTTATGTAAAGTAATAAAGTAATCGTGACCCATTTTTTAAGCTGTAAAGTACATATCGAATGATCTAGCACCTTTTATGGATTTTTAAAGAACATTTTAATTGGCCTTTTTCTTTTGACAGATTTCCTTGGTAAAAGTATAATGCCTTAACTGATGGCATTATTATTCAAATTGTTGTCTGTGCATTTAAGATGTTTAAGCTAAAACATTTAGTTGCTATGGTTACCCAGCTGAATCAGTAGGCAGATTCATTGGAAAAATCGATCTGTAAATGTTAGTATTTTCTGCAGCTACCTGTAAATTGCTATTACGGGGGGTTTTATGCCTGGTCAACTGAGTCCTCAAATAAGAATAAGTAAGATTAGTCTTTTTATGGTCTCTGTTCTGTTTTTCATATTTTACTTTACAAAAATCATTCAGATAACTGGAAAATAATCTTTTCTTGAAGAAAATTAAACAGAAACAACTTTTAAAACGTCAAGGTTTGCCTTAAATCATCTCCCTTTTTTGCACAGCAATAAGATAGTCTATGTATGTTTAATTCAAATACTGGGGAACCTAACAGGACCAACAAAATTCTGCTGTTGTAATTTAGAGTTGCAATACAGATAAGTAGGACCCTTTCTTAGTTCATTTTTTTTTTGGTACAGACATGTAGAGACAACCCCTTCTCCTGTTCTGTGGAGTGCAGGACCTTGGGTGTTGGGCATGGTGCTGACTCTGGGAAGGGAAAAGAACAAATGATCCATCAGTTCTTCTCCAGCTTTTCTCTGGCTTTGAGATGCATCTGACAGCCCTTTTGTCTGGTCTGAATAGCATTACTTAATGGAATTACTTAATGTAGTTGTGTTTTGCTTGATTTTTTTTAATTTTCTTTTTTATTTCTGAGATACTAAGCAGAATGGTAATGGGATGGAACCGAAGTACTGCGTTTTAGGATGTTAAGAATCTTGGCAGTACTTTGGCTTTTTCATAGCATAAGGTAATGCCTCGTCACTGAGGAGAACTGAAATGCTGGCTCTTTAGTTTTTCATTCTTTATGAGTGATTTTTTCCAATTCCCACACTTGGGTTCTAGCTCATAGCTGTCTTCTTCCAACAGAACAGGCCTGATAAAACTCACTTTGAAACTCTTCCTCTTGAGTCAGGCTGAGAGCTCTCTCCTGGACCAAGAGCACTCCCTCAGCTTGCTTAGCACTCCATTAAAAGGAAATGACACCTATTTCGTCTGGCGAGACAGAAAGTTGTTTGTGGATATCCAGACCAGGCTGGTCTTTTCACCTTAGTTTAAACACACCATCTCATTTGATGCTACAGCAATATAAATTTAAGTTCCTCTCGGCATAAGGCTAATCAAAACAGTGAATGCTCAGTACTACTAAAAATGATAACAAATGTTTTTAAAGAGCTTTTGTATTTATGGAATCAATTACTCATCACAAAGATACACTTCATTGTATTGGAAAGGGAGTATCTTCTCTCTGGTAATTTAAGCAGAAAACAGCCCTGAAGAGCAAATCTGGAGAATTAGGGTGGCTTTACTTTTTGCTTTTGAGGAATCATTCATTTGCCTCAGTTCTACATAATCAAACCAGACATGTTTGTTGCCCATAAATTTTGAGGTAAAGAAATGGGAAACCTGCTGACAATTTAGACATTTATGAGAAACAATTTGAAGTATACACAGTGTCTGTGTTATGGCTCCTATTTAATGTAAGTTTTCAGTATTCTTCACACACGAGAAATAAAAGCCAACAGTGAGCTACAATAGTAGAGAGAGAAAATACTGCAGGAAAAAAAAGTAATAAAATAAGAAGAGATTAAATACCAGCAGAAGCTGTACTGCATAATCACAGTTGGAACTGTGCAATAGAGTGTAAAATAAAACAGTGGGCAGCCTAACTTTAATTTCCTCTACTTAAGTTAATATATTGAGTTGTATTAAATGATTCCATGTAAACTTTAATGTTTGGTTACTCTTTTGGGAGTTTGATCAAATAAAGTGAAGAATTTCATTTTAATACAAACAGAGCTTGGATATTTATTTGACTCTTTCTCAGAAGCAAAGATTTTAATTTTATTGTAATTTAGTAGAATACAATTTTATTTTGCTAACAAATTGAATTCTTTTGAAATGCAACCTTTTGCTGACCTTTTTATTTTAGTCTTGTTATCTTGCAGATGTGTCAAACTTCGTTAAAATGTCTTCATTGAAAAAAGAGTATACATTTGACTTTATAGCTTATATTTAGATTTTTCCATTTATTTCATTTACTATGACAGAGGAGTTGCAATACTCTTAAGTATGAAATTAGTAGCAGGTATTGATGTACTAAAAATTTTAGTTCACAAAGTCAGAGGTGGAATTTTTTACATGCTCAGCAGAATCCTTCCTCTACAAGCAAGTGGACTTTTGGAGTGAGATGCTCTAGGGAAATTGTAAAGCACTTATGTTCTTGGATTTTATGGACATTTTTTGCCTGAAGATTGCTGAAGTGAAGTTCTGTTTCTGTCATCATCTTCAGCAGACTAAACAGCTAAATATGTGAGACCAGTTTTTCACGTACAAATGTGGTCATCATTGTCTGTGATGAATTGTCAGCAAACTCATCTTGATTTTGTGACTCTCTGATCACCTGAGCTGGTTGACTTTCATATTGTAGCTGTGCCAGGATTTTCTGTGTGTTCTGGAAGAGTAAAGCAGTCCTGTGAAACATCAGTTTATCCTGAACCTTCAACTTCTCCAGGTGTTAGAGCCTTGAAGTCATCCTCATAGCTTTGATTTCTTCAGCTTTCTCCAGAGCCTGTCTATCTTTAGATCTGAAAGACTGCCAAAATGTATTTATGCTATTCCTTGACTTGTGTTTAATTAAGATAGGAGTAATTTCTCCTGTAATTAGACGTTTGCATTTGAAGTTTTCTCGTCTCTTCCTGGATAATGAAAAATGAAGGCAGAAAGGCTCTGCTACCTAGTGTTTCCAAATTTCTCACTATTAAGTCATCATCAGAAATTTGAAAATTGAGTTTATTTGATAACCTTATCACTCTCTGCTTACTGGATCATAACACTGCTGTCATTTTTTTGTCCCCTGCAGAATCCAGTGTGGTTTTACTTTAGTTTATTTGCCTGTGTGCCAGGAATCTGCATGTTGATTGTCTCCTCTGTGTTAACAAACCTAGTTAATAAACTTTGGGCACAATAACTAGGAGTTATATACACATCCTTAAGGATCCCCTTACGCCAGGTTGTTCAAGGCCCCATCCAACCTGACCTTGAACACTGCCAGGGCTGGCAAATTGCAGAATTCGTGGGGCTCCTTTAATGATTCAGATGTTCTACCAAACATGGCAGTGATTTTAAAGAAGAAATGGAAGCAAAATTCATGGAGCTAATATTCAACTTTACAAACACTAGCTTATGATATTCATTAATTTCTATGGTAGTGTTGGTCAAGAGCTTCAAATATCCAAACAATCTACATGTAATTTTTTTAAATTAATAGTATTTTTAACATATATTTATGGCTTTATATTTTTGCAGGGTGTAGGGCAATTGGATTGGAAAATTAAAAGGTCTTTTTTAATGTGTTTTCCTTAAGCAATTTTTTAAAGCTCCTAATTTGCATGGATGACTTTTAAATGTACAAGTGCATTCATGTGTGTAAGAATTATTGTTTCTCTACTTTCCTGCTAGTGAGTATCCAAGGTTAATTTACCATTATTAACATGCTGGCAGTATGTGTACTCTCAATTTCTTGCCTCTGTAACACTAGATACAGTGTTTGTGGTTTACATGTTCATTTGCTGCTTGACCTGCTATTTGAAGCCTTCTCAAGAACCCAAAGTAGTGTGTTGAGAACAAAGAACTGAGAATCATAATTCCATATTTAAAATTTTTTAAGGTTTTTTTGTTTGTTTTTTTTGTATCACACTACAGCACTGTTTAGGTGCAAATTAAGATGTGAAGCGTTTGTGTTTGCAAACCCTGCCAGGCTGTGCCATCATGCAGAACAAGTTTAGGTATCTTCACTCAGGTGCAGTTAAGTTGGTTCTTGCTGTATTTAGCTGCAGCAAGCAATTGCATTATCAAGAGAAGAACAGGGCTAATTCAAACTGTAGCCTATAGCTTATAATAAGGCCAATGAATGAGAGTAAAATCATTACCACACTGGTATTGACGATATTGGGGCATTAATCCTGCAGTCAAAAACCATCTAGAAACTTTTGCTGGCAAGCAATTACAGACTGTAGAGTTTCAGTAGAGCACATACACATTTAGCTGCTTCTGCCAGCAAAATGTAATGTAGATTAGAGTGGATATCCAAGCAGGAGCATTTACAAAAGTGTATTAACATGTCCAGCCAGTTCTGTGTGTATTGGCTCAATTCCATTTTTTCTAAAATGCATAAAATCCTTGCAAAGAATATATCCAAGTATTGTCTATATATCTCTCTATATATACCTCCAGTTACTCCTTATTCTTTGGTAGGTATATATGTTAATGGATGGTTCATGGTAGATAAAGCTCATAAAATAAATATAAAATATAAATATTAATAAATAATTATTAAGAATATTGACAACTTGGAATTTTCTGTGTTACAGTATGCTTGTAATTGTAAACTAAAATTGATTAAAGTTACAGCATGAAAAAAACCCTTCCAAACCCCCACCATTCCTTTATTTATAAATCATCAATGAATTAGTTTGATTAATCTTAAAGATATAGAAAGCAATAATAATCCCAGTGGTGGTGTAATATTATGATTTACGAAGGACATGCCTTTTGAATGGTAGATATAAAATAGAGCAGTAACTGGAAAGTAATTCTTACAGTATCTTTTTTGTGCACTTCACTTTGAAATTATTTAAGAATGTAATTAAAACACAACCTGAAACACCTTGAAAAAGAATGAATTGTGCATTCACTAATTATCCAACTACCTACTGTTTAGTTTGAGCTACTCTCAATCCCTGCAGGTTGTTAGCAATCAATGAGATAATAAAGAGCTTGCACATTTGATGTTGGGCATCACAGGTGAAGGAGAAATTATTCAGCATGTTGCCTTATTCTTAGGTTTTAACTGTAATAGTTCATCTGTCTGAGTGACTGATGCCTTTGGCTGTACTTCTGCCAAAGTAAAGATTTTGGACAGTTGTGGAGCATTCATAACAAAAATGTGATGTGTTATGAAGTGGAAAAGGAGATGAGCTTTGAGTTATCTGTCCCTTTGTTTTCTCCTTTACTTTTTTATAGATTTCATTTATTAAAATCATGCTGTTCAAATTGTTCATACAAATATTAATTCATTTGGAATAGTCTGTTACATTTCTTTGCCACCCATCAGAAAGCACATAAATATATAGATATATCTCTTGTTGAGTATAAATGCACATAGAGTTTTATGTTGGCTGTTGAACATTATGGCTAGTGAAGGAGACAACACTTAATTTCTTCTCTGCTGCATAATACAGAATCATTTAGGTTGGAAAAGACCTTTGAAATCCTCACATCCAACCATTAAACCAGCACTGCCAAGTCCATCACTGATCCTTGTCCCTAAGCACCATGTCTGTGGGTCTTTTAAATACCCTCAGGGATGGTGGCTCAAGTGCTTCCCTGGGCAGCCTGTTCCAATGAAGAAATTTTTCCTAATATCCAATCTAATCCTCCTGTGGCCCAGCTTGAGGCTGTTTCCTCTGGTTCTGTCTCTGGTTACCTGGGAGAAGAGTCTGACCCACACCTGGCTACAACCTCGTTTCAGGTGGCTGTGGAGAGTGATAAAGTCACCCCTGAGCCTCCTCCTCTACCAGCACCTTACCATTTTGCTGTTAGCTATAGTTAAACCCATAGTATTTTTTTGTATGCCTATAAAACCTGAATGTCCTACCTCTTTATTTTCTTGCTTTAGGCTATGTTTGATGCTTTGTCTGATCTCCCTGAGTGGTATGGCATTAAAGAAATGCAGGCAAATTGGATAGGTGACTGTGTTGGTTGCTCACTTGACTTCTTGCTAAAGGTAAGTGAGAAATTTCCATTGCTGCTATCTTAGTTGGACTAACTGCAACCCCTGAAATGTGTAATGGGAATGGATTTTCAGACCTTAAAAGCTTGAAACCTTCTAAATATTATTACCATATTGATGCCCTGACCAGCACAGATTCCTGAAGAACACCACTTGTGGGTTGAAGAAATACTCCCTGCTGTCCTCCTTAGGAAAGAATTTGTGTGTTCAGATGGATGCAAACTGGCTGTGTGTATTTATACTAAAATACATGCCAACTAATAAGCTTTCCTGAAACCCAGGGCACTTAGGGAGCAGTGCCAACATCAGCTACACCAGTCAGCTGGGCTCTAGCTGGGCTTTTGCTCCTCCCTGCGTGGCACCTCCTCTGTCAGACCCAGGCTGACCTCAGGCAAGCTGCTTTGCTTATAGTTGTTGATTATTTCATTTATTATATACAATAATTAAAAGAATGGAAGACACACCATTCGGTACTGATGGAGCTATAGAGAAGTCTAGATGGAAAAAAAGGATGTGAAGAAAAAACCTGAAGAAAAATATAAATAACTTCAGAAGGACTTCAGATTTTGCCATTTTTTCTCAAGAGAAGCAAAAGGCTTCATTTATATGATAGTGACATAAGAGATTTTTGAGAGCCCCTGATCGAATTTCAGCCCTTGTGCTTCAAAGCTTTGTTGTGCTTATTTACTCTAGTCTAGCATTTTAGAAGTGGCTTCTTATTTTAAAATACTGAATTTTTGGGAACTTCAATTTGAGACAGCTTAAATCTTCTAAATTCCTCTGATTTTTCACCCTGCTAAAAGATGCATTTTTATATTTAAGCTGGTTTTGAACAGCTTAAATTTTCAGAATTATTTCTGAAAATTTATATCAATACTTATTACAGAAAAATCTTCTAAAACTCCAATCACTCCACAGTTAGTTGACCTAAGATATAAACTGTGTTGATAGTTCCAGGTGGTAATTCTTAAGCAGTCTTTGAAGTTGATCACTCATATTTTATGTCCAGTTGTTTTAATGCTGTGCCACCTTTTATAGTTTTATTTCTGTACGTAAGTCACAGCATTGACTTCAGAGCAGTATGGTGGAAAGCCATATGGTAGCTGAAAAATTCTTAAATTCTCTTTAGATTTCAGAGGTAACATCTCACTGCAGTTTCTTGGAAACAGGGCGTGCATATTAAAAGTGAATAGAAGGATTCCAGGTTGCTTAGCTGGGGATTGAATCTAGCTCAGCAGCACAATGCAATATTACATTTCAGTTTAGTATTATATTTTTATAGCTATATTTGGATAAACTGAGGCAAGACTGTGAGGCAACTTCCTCAAGGCCTTAAAAATATGTTTTGTCAAGGTTTGAGTCTGGAAAATTCCTATAGTGGGATCGTGTCTGGCTTTGATATTTGGAACTGTGTGTTTCTGCAGGGTGATGTAGACTCATTAGATGCGTAAAAAGGAAGGGGAACGTAAAACCACTGCACTTCCAGTGGGAATTTTTCTGCTCTCTTTCAGGTTAATGGTGAAATAACAGGAGAGAAGCTGGCAGCTTTCACCTATACGCCTGAAGCCATTTATGGAGCTTCCCATTTGTATATCTTACCAACCCATAGACTGCTGCATGGGAACAGCAGTCTCAAGGAAGTCTTTCAGAGAGAGTTCATCCCAGGGAAAGGTGATATTTTTCTCATACTGCATTTTGTTGTAGAAGGGCAACAATTTTAGAGAATGATCTTTAGAGAATGTGTGTCAAGCTGAGCAGGAGCTGTTCCTGTTGAGAGGGAGCAGGTCTCTTGATTCTTGGTATATGTCACAGAGTGTCACACCAGCCTGTGTTGGCTTCAGATGTGGTGAGAGCAGCTATGCTAGAATTCTTCTTTCTGTAATGGCTGTAACAGTTCACAGTGTATAAAAGCAATGGAACAGATTCTTGTTTCCTCATGTACCAGAAATGAGTCGTCCAGATCTGACTGTGTCAGCCCATTGGAAAATCTCATATCTGTATGTTAATTTGCTGTGAGCACAAAGAGAGCAGCACCAACTCTTGCACCAACAATTATTCCTGTCTGCAATAGGGAATATAAAGAGGGCAATAGATCACTAATAGACAGCAAAGTGCTCACTATAGATAGAAAAATGATACTCTGCTGTGCAGATCCTTAGTTAATACAGGACTAATAGAGTGAATGTAGAGGATCCCTATTTGTGACTTGCACAGCAGATACAAATAAGGGATTTGTATCAGTGTTGTTAAGTGTGTTCCTGAAGGCTCCTAACACCATACTTAGGATCTATGGCCTAGTATTTTTTTGTTGTTTGGAAAGCCTAAAAATTACAAGAGTAAATACTGTGTATACTGAATGCTTTTTATTTCTGCTTCAGACTGGTGTTCCATTCTTTTTTCTCCTCACTGGTAAAGATGAGGCTTCATTGTATAATACATGATGTCAACAGCAGTGAAGCAGCAATCTTGTGGGAAATTGTGTTGGTTGTACAGAATCTGCTTTATTTTTGAGTGCTTAATTTCTATAACCTTAAAAAAGTTTGCTTGCCAGCAGAGAAAAAAACCCTGAGCCTGATTGTGTTGAGTAGATAGAGCTCTTGTCTCAGAGGGAGCAAATCTTGGAGAATTTTGAACAAATTTGCAGTTCTTGCAGTTGAGACAAATCAAAGCACTAACTGCAGAACACACAACCATTTTTGTGCCTGTACCTTGGATTTTGTGCTTTAAGCCAAACCACACAAGTGCAAAATGGGCTTTTAATAAGGACAACAGTGTATTTTTTATATTGGTTTTTAAGTGGAAATACTTGTAAAAGCTTTTTTGTGTCTGTTAACAATAAACCTAAACCTTTTGGTTGAGCTAAATTAAGAAACTCTCAGTTGGGATAATGACAGCTGTAAATCCTCAAAAATCAGGAACAATTCTGGAATCATAACTCTGTAGTAGTTCAAATTTTCTTACTATTTGTTGTGGCACAGACTGATACTTCTCAAAGAAGAGAACATAAAGCAGAAGAATTTCTGCATGAACTTTCAGCTTTGCATTTCAGCCATGGTACATATGAAAGGCCAATGATGGCATTTAAATACAAAAAAAATGTGAGTGGCCTTGATTAGGCCATATTTTCACATTAATCAGGGTTTTTTTTTAAAAATTCACCAGTAACATTAAAATTTTCATTTAATTAAGTGTCCTTGTTTCCTTTTCAATGGAAATAGTCTTGTAACTTCCTTTCTTCACTGTGTTCTCACTTAAGCAATTAGGAAGTTATGTTTTTATATTGTTGAGTAGATAAAAAAGCTGTTTCATCAGAAAGTAACTGAAAATTCTAATACCTTTACTTTTGAATTATAGATATTTAAATGAGTTTTCAAACATTCAGGGTTTTTTGCCCAGAAAAACTTACATTAATTTAGAATCTGGTAGGTCTTATAGTTTTGACAGTATGAGGTATCTGAGAGAAAGGCTTGACCCTTACATTGTTCATTATCTCATTATAATGCTATGCATATGTTCTTTTACATTTGTATCTGTAATATCATCTCTTTTCGGTTATGATAATAATGATGTGATCAAATGAGCACAGGAAAGAGCACCTTCATAAGCTGGAGTTATTATTCTGGGCTCCAGCATAGGATGAAAATTATTGCTGGGTAGAAGAAAGAAGTTATTTTTAAAAGCAGACCATCCTACCCACTCAGCTTCCTGTTCATGACGCTTTTTGCTTAGTTGCTTTTAAAGAGTGGAATTATTCCTTTTGTACTTTTTTCTAAACAGGGGAGGAAAGCTGTGTGTGGTGGTTTGAATGTGGAAATTTTCTTTATAATGTGAATATTTCCAGTGTCTGAAATTTGAGAAAGTATTAATCCGAAAGTAATAAAGATACAATTTGTGTTAAGATGAGTGATGAGATACAGCAGTCCTGTTCTCAAAATTGCTGTTACTTTACTTCAAGCAGCTTTTATGCATTGCAACACAAGCCTAAGACTCAGCTTAGCTATGAAGATAGGTGAAAGGAAGCTCTTAGCAGCCCATATTTATTATTGTAATTATTGTAATTATCATCATTTGGTTAGAGCATGTGCTAAGAACACCGAGGTCCATCTGCTCAACCCCCATATGGGCCATTCACTAAAGAGTTGGACTTGATGATCTTTGTGGGTGCCTTCCAACTCAGAATACTCTGTGAAATCTATCAAATCAACTTAAAGGCACTGGAAAAAGAAATGGATCCAAATGGAGATCTGGGGCTTGAATCCTTAAAACTTGGAGTCTTTACATTTGGTTTTCTTCTTGCTGAGCCACCCAAGTTGCACATGGTAAATCAATTTCAGCTTATTACAGTTCTCACCCTTGATTCTCTCCTCTCTTACCTTTCTTGTGGACATTGGGTTCCTCATCTCTAATAGGAATATGAATATTGTGTTTGGAAATCAGGATGATACTTAGGAGGCTTTTTAACACTGGTCACTGTTTTCCATGCTTTGGAATCCTTCTGTAAGAAATTAATCATAAGGATAAGAGCTCCCCTGCAGTTTTATCTTATTTTTGGTGGAATTTTGTAATACTGTATGCTAGTATATAAATCAGGGCTTACTAAAGCCAATTCATACTACGTTGCAGCAGGCCTGCATTTTGGTCAAAGACTGAATTTTTTAATGTAATCCAAATCTTAATCTGTTTTTATTCAGGTGCTTGTTATGTTTTCTAATAATGAAAATTTGTCCATCAGACTTAGTGAACATTTTAATAAATCTGAGCTTTTTAGAAATGTGATTTTTAATTTTCTTTTTTTAAAGAAAATTTTGATTTAAAATTTGTGCGTGTTTGAGATAAACTGCATTCTAATGCTGTCATGTTCTTAGCATATCTTCAGTCATATTTTGCTTACCATATCATTACGTTTGTTTTCAGACTCACTCACTTCAGTGACAGCTGTGAATTTGCTCACCAATCAGGAGATTCCTGTAGTCATCTCAGCAAAAGCCAATTTTGATAATTTTCTTGATACTAAAATAGGTATGTGACATCTAATGTGTAAGTGGAATAGTATAGTTTTCCGTTGCCGTGTTGGAGCACCACATACTGTTGTGATAAATCAGTGAACACAGAGGCTCTCTCCTGGATTTTGTAATTCTCTTCTTCGTTAGTGAAGAAGGAAAGGAAAAGTAGCTATGTGGAATCTGTCTGGGGAAAGAGATTTAGAGGATGATAAGCTTAAATGGAAATATTATAAAATTAGTGCATTTAATGAGCTAAATTGAGGATCTGCTTATCTTAAGAAGATTGACTATCTACAATGCATGTGTGTTTGGCTGTCTCTCCCCATCCTTAATCAAAACAGAACTGTACCATTTTTTGACAAATAACCCTATTTGTGTCTTGTTTACATAAACTATGGGCATCCTTACAGAGAAGTGTTTCAGACAGTAAATGCACAAAACTTCCACGTCTGACTTTTCTCCAGTAATATTTGTATTGAGCCACTAAAATGGTTCAGGGTAGGTAATAATTATTTTCAGGCAGTCTTGGACAGTTATCTTGGATCCTTTATCTCTAAAGAAAGCATTCCCATAATTTGAGGCACCTAATTTAGAGTTGAGGATCCATAAGCGGAGAGGGAGGAGCATTGCTAGAGGATGCTGAATGACCTGCAGTGAGCTTCTGTTCTCAAAGCTGTGCTGTGCAGCTGCCTGGCTGGCTCCTTTCCTGCATAGGGAGCCTCGTCCCCCAACTTGGGCAGCTATGTATGTGTCCTTAGATAATATGATTGCCCTTATAAGTTAAATTAGAAATAGTACTAAATTTTAAAAACAGTGTCCATTTTAATCTACACCCACCAAGCTTTTTGTTTACTCCTGTGCTCTGCCATGGTCTCATCTCAGCTGCATTGAGAAGGCAATGTTTTGTGCCAGTCCAAATAGGAAATACTTATCCCTTTTTCCAGTAACTTCCTTATCCCTCAGCTCCTGTTTGTTGCCTTCCTGTTGCTGATATTTCATTCCTGTCCTGGGGCTGCTGCTTTCACCATTGCCAGGATTGGCTATTCTTGCACAACTGGCCTGAACAAAACCAGCTGACTGTGCAAAAATGTGTTGGACAACCCTCACAGGACTAATGGAAATTATCTACTTGGGATGTATACCTTACTTGTAACATCCCCACATCTTACACTTTAGATATGAATGTGTTTTTGAGAAAGAGAATCTTTCCTCATGTAAAAGAAGCCAAATAATTGAGATATCTAATCTTATTTTTCCTTAAAAGCTTCCAGCTTGCTCACTGGCACATACCTTGGGGTTAGTTTGTTGGACACAGCCCAGCTCTTCCTGGGAAGCTCTGGCTGCCAGCTGTTGAGCTTTGCCAGTGTTCATTAAAAGCAGCATCTTTTCAAAAGATGGCAAACCCAAAAGTGAGACCTGCTTTTTTTCCATGTGTAGAGCATATTGTGAAGCCACCTGTTGCAGGCTGCAGGGCTCACTGACAAGTTAAGATATGTACATTATTCTATAATAAAGCCTTGAAATGGCAAGAGTGTACATCTGCTGGAAAATAAAATAGCAATTCTGTATTTTGCTAGTTAAGGAGTTATTTGTTATAGGGGAGTTTTGCTTGGTTTTCTTTAGGTATCTGCTTCCAAACTCCCACATGTTGACAGAGTTAACATGTAGCAGGCATTTCATTGCCTGAACAAAGGCAATTGTTAAACTGGTTTTGAGTGAAGCAGTTTGTATGTTAATAATTTTAATGTTCTCAGCAAATATTATGAGAGTTTTTGTCTGTAGTTTTCACCAACTTGATGCTGGCATTGGCTTGTCAGAATAAGTTTCTCCGCCTTCTAAAGATGACAGCAATTTTACAAGATGGTTCAAATTATTAATTAAATTATCCCTGAAAGATGTATCTCTGTGGAAATAATAAATCTGCTAGTATCTCAGTGTTATTTCAGAATAATAAAGCTAATAAATATCTTAACTTAGGGTGAAAGGTAGCCCTCCAGAGCAGAACTGTCCCAAATAATAAGATGCAATAGGAAAGATAACACCAGGAGCCTTAAATACTGTGACTTCTGCAACTGAGTTGAATACCTCCAGGAAGTATTCTCACTACTTATCTTCTGAATAGAAAATTGATGTTATTTGAATGCTTTTCCTGAGTTTACAAACAAATCATGTCTTTGATAATAAGTTAAAAGGGTAGTAGTGTTAGAGACTGTCGTGTTGTGGTACATTTTAGCAAATTATGAAATTAGAAAGAGATTGAATTTACTACTGAAACAGGAGGACTATTTCAGCTGTTTGTTTATTCTTTGATTCTCATATTTGCAATTGGAATTAAAATTTTTATTTTTAACTGTATTTAGACAATACACCTGTATTGAAAAGTCTATGATTCTACCCAAATCTTGTGGCTTTATTTTTAATTCTTTTTAATTTTTTTCAGCCTTTTCTGCATTAGGACATTGATGAACATTTGAATTACTCAGGGGAACTGAGAAATGCATTCATAATTATTGCTGTTTGAATTTCACTGCTTAAAGAATATGAAAACATTTTTATTGTTCTTAGATATTTTTCTTTAACTCCTTTGGGCAATCATAAATCATTATAAGGAGAGTGTCATAGAAATGGAAAGTTTTTTCCTCAAACTGATGATTGATAACCATGTCAGTCAATCCCAGAACTGATTTTATTTTTTCACCTCTTTTAGGAATTCCTAGCACTAGTGCAGAAGATGCTGCAGTAGCTAAGAGTTTGGGCATTTCTTTCACTGAAGTCATTGAGACGTTGCCCAATGGTTTGGAGAAGGTCATTAATTCTGCAGAGGTGTGTGTACAAGTATGGGGTTATTTTCAGCTTAAAGTAACAATACAAACTAAATCTGTTTTCTCAGGAGTGCCAAATATTTGTATGATTAAAGGGATATTTTGTTTCTTGGTCAAGAATCAAGCCAAGCTTATGCTACCAAATTTTTAGGAATAATTTAATGATGAAATATGCTACCTCTGCTGTAGCAATGAAAAAAGTTTTTTCCTTTTATACATGAGAGGAATGTTGTACTTTCCTCTGTATTGGTTGGAGTTCTATAATGAAAACTGAATAATTTAACCTATGTTAACAGTTGGTTCTTATTTCATAATCTCAATAGATTTTTAAGTTAAATGTTAGTCCTCTTTCCACATATTCACAAATGTAGTTTCAGCCTTTATGGTAATATATATGCCTCAAGTGGCATAGAAATCTTATCTTTAGATACAGCTCTTGAAAAAATATATTTGATAAGAGCCACAAAGCTCATATGCTGTTACATGCCAGGTAGGATCTAAGTAGTTAAGGTGTATGTGAAAGCAAGAATAGAAAAACCTAAAATGAGCAAACTGTTTTAACATTTGCATTTCCTCAGTCTCTACCTTATGTTGCTGATGGAATTGTGGGAGTTCTGGCATACAGCAGCTGATAAAGATATCAGCAGTAAAGGCTGAAAGAGTCTACAAGACTCTTTCTCAGCCTTGTTCTATTCAGACCATGAAGAACATTATCCTTTAAAAAAGAGTAGCTGGTATGTGAAAAGTCTCTTGGATAGGAGGACGTTAAGCAGTGGGAAGGGGGAAATTATTATAAGGCTCATAAATGTTGACTCTCAGAAATTGCGTTTATGACTTCTTTTGTCTGTTCTTGCACTTCCACTGACAGCAAGTATGGCTTTTTCTCTCTTCTGCTTCCCTTTTTTTTTCTCTTTTCTCACTCAGATCACCGGCATGACTCGGCAGGAGGCTTTAAAAGCTATTACTCAGCAGGCCAAAAATAAGAGGATAGGTGGAGAGCTCACGAGTGACAAACTAAGAGACTGGTTAATCTCTCGGCAGCGCTATTGGGGCACACCAATTCCCATCATTCACTGCCAGGCTTGTGGCACTGTCCCTGTACCCTATGAAGACTTACCTGTGGTGTTGCCCAATGTCACCACCTTCACAGGAAAGGGAGCCTCTCCTTTGGAAAGTGCTCCAGAATGGGTGAACTGTTCCTGTCCAAGGTAAGCAAATGCTGCATTCGCTGCTTTGTACCCACCTGTTTCTTGTGCCCTGTCCCTAAGTGTTGGCAACTGACCACTCCGAGACAGGATGCTGCTCCAAAATGATGTTTAGGTTGACCCAGCACAGGGATTTTTTCTTTGTATACTCTGTAAAACTCCCTGTTTTGCAACACAAACACCCACAGCTATTTTTTCATATACAAGCTGAAGCAAAACTCACTGGTTTTACATTTGAGAAAAGAAAAAAGGAAAAACAGATCTTCTCCCTGCTTCCCATTTCTTAACAGCATTTCTCACTTCATTTACTACAGTTAATTATCCTTCACCACCACTGTTCATGTAAAGATCATAATGATTATTGAATTGTGTCCTTTTGTTAAGGAAACTAACATTGTGTTCATTTTCTTGCAATAGTCCAACAATAAAGTGTTCCCTAAGCTATATAAATCTTCATCATGAAGAATTACATTCACTATACATTACAGATAACAGCATGTAATTCAGATTGAAGGAGATAGTAAGCATCTTGTCAATGCTGTAATCCTTATTGTTTGTAGTCTAGCTTTCTGAGAAATAAAACAGCCTAAATTAAGCAGTGAGAGATATGTTGTGAAGACCAGTTGTGTAATCCTGAGGGCTGCTTAGATCCTCTGTACCCTGAAGTTTGCATGTGGGTGCTGTGGAAGGAACTGGGAGAACATGAGGTATCCCATGAAAGAGAAGTTTTTCATCAACAGGACAATGCAGTGCTGCTGCTAACAGCCTGACCACATGGGAAGTACATTACCAGGCTGCCAGGCAGGGGAATCAGACACTATATAGCAATAGGGCTCTACTAATAATGCAGCAGATTCATAACATCTAATTTTATTTTAATATTTGAAAGGTAGAACATCAGTGGGGTTTTAATTTCTGTGCTACTTATGCAGTTCCATGGGTCTTTGGGAACATGTATTTTGGCCTTTGCTGGTAACGTATTTTTTTCAAAACAGACATTTACTCCCATGTTTCTGCATAGAAAATTTCTTCTCAGATGTGCCTATTGAAATTGCATGTAGTAGTGTATTTTAAAGTGCAACTTTTGCAATGAAGCCTCACTGAATATGATCCACAGGTTTAATAAAAACCCCCAAAATGCCTTGGTCTACAATTCCTAATTGCAGTGGAAAAATTCTCCTGGTGTGACTGAAAGTCACTGTCTGCACTCTTAGCTTTCCCCCCAATGTTAATTAAAAATTATTTTGTTATTTACCAAGCAATAACTTACTTTTGTTATATAGCAAATTCTGATGGTTTCTGGATCGTTACTACTTAGAAGTTAATCAAGGGCATTTGTTTAGTCTGAAATAAAGGCACACAAGATTAGTTTCTTAGCCTAAAATGTGGTAGTTTGCTGAAATTACCTTTTTTTTAACCTTTACCTTTATTTGGCTTCTTAATTCTCACCTATTTGGCAGCTATCTTCAGTATTGCTCATCCACATCTGCTACAGTTTCAAATCCTTTGAGCTATTACTTTTGTGTGCATAGTCATCCCTGCTTTTCTTTGCTCTGGGAAGTTACATCATCCGTTCCTTTAGTCTTTCTGTCCAGTAATAGGTTTTTTATTAGTTGCATTTAATATTTAGAATTAATAAGGAAAGCCAGATGGAAAGATACAACAGTCTGTGAGTATCTGAATGACAATAATGTTAGCAATCATAAATGGGAGGAGATGCCCAAGTTATTCATTGCTGTACAGATCCAGGTAATTGTGTTAGTTGTCTGAAGACTGTCTTAATGAGATTACAGTATTGTGCTTGTAATCACAATATTGATGTAAATTGTATAAACTTTGAAAGATGCCCATGCTGTCTCTGTGTTAGTGAGCCATGTCCATTCAGAGCACAGAGGCATGAAGCAGATGTAATTATGGTTCAATGACTGTAGAGTATTCTTGGTTTTGACTGAAAAGCCACTCTGTTTCAATGCAATACAGTATTCTTTTACATTGACCAAGTCTTTGCTTATATGTACAATGTACTAAAATGGTTATTCTATATTAAAAAGCAGTTAGAAGTAAAATTCCTTTACTACACTATTCCCATTGGAAGATGAACTTGCTGGTAGAGAAAGATGAGGGGCAGAGACAGAGTGAGGGAAAATGTTAAGTGGTGATGCTCTCACAAACATGCCTTGGCAAGCCAGGCTGAAGGATCAGGCAGACAGGCAGATACATGTTGCAGCTCAGTCATCGAGCCTGATCAGAGGCTAAAATTGCAGTTGGAAAATACTTCCCATCCCAATTTACTATGTATACTTATTACACATATGCATACAAGTATAAACTGCATACATTTCTTACATATAACCAGTGGCATTTATATATGAGTGTCACAGGTTGAAAAGTTTAACTGATGTTAGAATAATCTCACTCTTTTAACAGTAAGAGTTTTAGGAGGGATCACTTACAGCAAATGGAAGTTTATTAAATGGGATTATTGGCTCCTACAAACAATTAATATTCAAGGAGAGGTTACCAGAAAGTAACCTGAGCTTCTAGAATCTATTTTAAAGCTGTTTCTCAGGGCTGCCAATATAATTACAAGCAAAAATCAATTTATGTAATCACAAATTAAAATTGTCCTACAAGGTCTAGGAGATATTTGCTGCATATCAGAGAAAGCTGAAATTACACTAAGTTAATTTTTTTCTAGAGATAATAAATGGAATCTGAAAAGACCTTTTTGTACAGACAGTGAGAGGCAACCGCCTGCTTCTTCTGCTAATGTTTATAAAATTATTTGTCTGCTGGCACCCAACAAGTGTGATATATTCTCAGTACCCATTAACTTTATGGCAAAGTATGCTTGTCTGTGCTTTGTTTCTTTTAAAATGGCAATTCTAAAAAATCCCAGGAACATATGATCAAGAGTTCTGTCCATTGTGGTTCCATCTTCAGCAGTTGCTGAATGTGATGGCTGTTCAGGCTTCTTTTTGGTTTACATTTTATATATTTTGGGAGGGAGAAGGAAGGACTCGTCCCTATTATTCTTGTGGAACTTTTTCTGAATGTGTCACTCTCCAGACTGGTTCAGACCCCTTCAGTTTTCAACTACCCTCTCCACGGTGGGTTTTTTCCAAGGTTGTCACTTCTCTAAGAACAGCTTTTCTCCTTCTGTCTTGCTCAGGTGTAAGGCAGCAGCACGGCGAGAAGTCGATACCATGGATACATTTGTTGATTCTGCTTGGTACTACCTGAGGTACACTGACCCTCACAACACAGACAGGTGAGGGCTGCAGGTACAGGGCTGTCAGGGGCCAGCCCTCTTCACAGAAAAGAAGGGAAGGAAGAGACCAAGCTTCCAGCTCCTAAATGCCTTTGCAGAAGATGTAAACCCCTGTACTGCCCTCATGTGCCTGCCCTCCTGCCTGAGCATGGCACAGGGGACATGCCATGGCTTAACCCCAGCTGGCAGCTGCTGGCTCACTCACTCACCCCCCACTCCCTGTGGGCTGGGGAGGAGGATCAGGAAGAGAGGAAAAAAATTAAAACTCAAGGGTTGGGATAAGAACAGTTTAATAATTGAAACAAAGTAAAATGTTGTAATGGAGAAGGAGAGAGATAAAAAGAAAAACAAGTGATGCGCAATACAATGGCTCGCCACCTGCTGACTGATGCCCAGCCCTTCCTGGAGCAGTGATCAACCCCTCCCAGCCAACTCCCCCAGTTTATATACTGGGCATGACAGTCTATGGTATGGAATTATGCCTTTGGCCAGTTCAGGTCAGCTGTCCTGGCCATGGTTCTTCCCAGCTTTTTGTGTACCTGCCCACCAACAGAGCATGGAACACTGAGAAGTCCTTGGTTAGGCTGCTCAGCAGCAACCAAAACATCAGTATGTTATTAACATTATTCTCATACTGAATACAAAGCACAGCTCTGTACCAGTTAGAAAGAAAATAAACTCTTACCACAGCCAAAACCAGGACAATAAACTAGGAGCTGGTCTAAAAATGTGGCATTTGGTTGCTCCCATGCCCGGAGATGCACAAGAGCAGGATGTGTAGGTACAGCTGTGTAAGCACAGGAGCTACAAGGCAAGGGGCAGAAGTTTGCAAGACAGGGCATGATGGGGCAGGGCACAGAGAAAATGCTCAGCTGAGGAGCTGAAGATGATCCTTAGTGAAAGGTGCCATCAAGAATAACTAACAGACAGCCTGCCATGACTGTCTGGGGCTGTGGTAAGTGGCATGGGTTGTACCCTCCCTGGCAATGCAGAGTAGTTCAGTGTGTGGACAGACAGTGCTGTCCCACTGGTAAGAAGAGGAATACTCCAGTGTAACACCCAGCTGCCAAGAATGGCACCTTTATTCCTCTCCTTGCAAATTCTGGTGACATTTCCTACTTTCTTTTGACCAGACCTCAAGTGAAATGGCATCACAGCAAGGTCCTGCTGTGTCAGCACTTCCACTACTGCATAATTAATGAAAAGAGATTTTTCATGTGCTGTGCACATGGCTGGCAGCATGGAGAGTGTGGGAAGGCAGATGTAGTTATTTGTTTAGCTGTTTTCCAAAGAGGAATTAGTGCAATGTCCCTACTATGTAGTCTGTGGAAGATAAACAGTAGGGCTGTATGGGCAAGTATTTACTTATTGTGCAGAGCAATGTCTGGGAACATACTACATATACCCAGTGACTCAGTATTGCTGGCCAATTATGGGTCTTGATATTGGCAGCACTAGTTTAGTTAAACTGAAGAAAAATCTTCTGCAAACACTTTTATTTCATGCTAATTTTAATTCTTTTCTGGGGATAGCATGAATATATTAGTATTATTATTACTGAGTTAGGCAGATTACTTCCTCTCCAGTGATAGTTTGAAATATTTTTTCTTGCATGGACAAGAGGGACTTTTCCAGAAGGTGAAGAAGAAATAATCAGGTGTAACACCCAGCTGTCAAAGTAACAGCATAACATAGCTAAATCTGGTTTATATCGAAATGAGAATATTTATATGGTCTTCTGCAATAAATTTCTACCTGTATTTTAGTTAGTTAGCTAGTTTTTTAGCTAAGCTAGCACATGTAAACTGTTCATTTCCATAAGCCATGTTTCACTGGTCTACAATTCACGAGAATGACAGTTGATTTTGGAACCCTAGGAACAAGTTAGTTTTGCTTTGTTCCACTAAAGACATGAATCCCAGACCTATTATTTCCTTCTGAGCTGATCTGTGAGGAGAAAAGTGGTGCTATTAGAAAAACTACAAATGGAATAATTAGACAGACTGACAAAACAAGTAGATTTGTTAGAACAGGGCCATAGAGAAGAACTTCTATGCAAATGGTATCTTGCAGGCAAAAGCCCATTAGAAGAGACATGGTAATATGTAATGAAGGAGTAAGCACTGCTGGGAAACCATGCAGGTGACCTCCAGCGGCATAGTAAATATGCTGTAAATGACAAATTAAATGTCATTCCACCGAGTTTCCTTCAGTTGGAGTGCAGTGACCCATCTGACTCTACAGAAGGTTCTGCATCCTTGAACTGTGTCATTGCCCCCTAATGGCAACAATGCAAACTTCCGATTGAAAAAAACAACTGTGGACATATCCTTTGTCTCTCACTTTAATCTATTTGCATATAAAACTTCATGAATGCTAAAAAATTTAAAGCTAGCCACAGGGTATTTATTTAAAGAATCGTTTCAAGAGCAAGCAAATGTTTTCATCACTTTCTCGGGTAATGTATGTGAGGTCTTGGTTGTTTGCCTGAAATATAGGAAAATAATCTTTGTGGATATGCATTTAAGTGGAAATTAAGTTTTTGTCTATAATAAGCATTTCACTTCTTAAAAAATTACAAAGATCTGATAGCAAAATGAAAGTTTTATCGCACATATATTGGTTTTGGTACAGTGTTGTCTAGTCAAGTATGATGAGCTCCGTTAGTGGAGTTGATTTTTCTTTTCCACATTGTATTTTTTCTGTAATTGTGTCTTTTCAGGCCCTTTAATAGGGACCTAGCAGACTACTGGATGCCTGTGGATTTGTACATCGGAGGAAAGGAGCATGCAGTTATGCACTTATTCTACGCAAGGTTTTTCAGCCATTTTTGCCATGATCTAAAGATGACAAAATACAAGTAAGCCTTATATATTTCTGTAAAAATCTTCTATATTTCATTTGTCTAGCAAAAGTATGAGTGGACATTGTTGTGATGGTAGGACATTACATTGAATAAGCCTGAATTTTCCTGCCTTGTCATGACTCAGTTTCTCACAATCAGCTGCACTTTCTGTATATATACATACATAACATTTTTATTTCAAGAGTATTAACTGGCTCAGAGCAAATGATAAAATGCTGCTGTAGATTTCCAGCCTGCAAAAGCATGCATAAACTAGTAACTTCAGGGATTCTGAGTAGTGCTGTTATTTCAAATGAGGTAACTTCCTGCCAGTAATACCATTCATTTCAGTGGAACCATGCACATGTAGAAAACTAAGCACTTCCATAATTCACTGTAGTACTGGAGCTGAACAGTGCAAACACATCTGAATAAGCAAAAGCAGTATGTTTATCTGCTGTCAATTTGTTTTAGAGGTAAATTTTGATGCTCGAAGGTGAGTCATCTGTTGTTCTGTTCTTTGTGCCCTGAGAATAGGTTCTCAGTTTAACATCCCCATTTCCACTGAAATGCTGCCCTTTTGCACCCTGAAATGGCATCCCAGGAATGCCTCAGCTTGCAGGATACTGGTGTCAGAGCAATGAAATGCTGCCCCATGCTCTGTCCTGTTCTCCCAGACACACAGATGATTGAACACATTGAGTCAAAATGAGTGACTCCCATGAGAACTGTTCAGTAATTTCTCTTCCAGCAACTCTTGCACCTTTATTCTTTACTAGTATCCACTCTAAAAACTTGATGTAAAAGAGAACTCTACGTATATATAGCACTGAATTCACTCAAATGCAATAGTTTTGCTACAAAACTAGAATCCAAGCAGCTTTGAGCCAGAAAAGGATGGACTAATTAGTGGAGCCAGCAGAATATTTCCCTAAGTTATTTCATCATAATTGGATGAAAACAGACGATGTGCTTTTATAACTCAGTCTTGCCTGCAAAATAGTTTGCAGTGAAAGCTGTGTTTGAAATTTTACATGTAGGTGATTTGTGTACCTGTGTTCACTCTGTTGCCTCCAGCTTGCGTAGCTGCAGCAGGAAGGCTGTTTCTTCTCTCTGAGTGGACCCCTGGAAGCAGACCCTTTCTCTCAGAAGCACTATTCCTTCAAGCAGAGGATTTCAGAGCTTTCCCTTGCAAGAAATTTTGGGTTTATTAATTCTGCAGAAGACTTTACAATCCTAATTCATGAACCATCTAGTGGAGCTGTAACACATGGCAGCAAAATATTCTCTTGCTAGTCAAATTCTTCTCCCACCCCAAATGACATTGGCTGTGGCTGAAGTATTGTCAATATAAAGTGAGATCGCAGAGCAGGGGAGATGTTCTTGCAAAGTAAGTGGTCCCCTTGGCATGCAAGAAAATAAGGAGGCTTTTCACCAAGAGAAATGCAAGGGAAGTAGAAGCAAGGATGGGCAGCTACTGGAAGAATGTGGAACCGTGGGTAGGCAGAGTGGAATTAGGAAAGGCCATAGCTCATCTAGAATTGAAACTGGTCAAAAATGTGCAGGCACTGTATCTGCAGATACATTGAAAAGAACATCAAGGAAAACATTGGTCTGAGGCAAAATTGAAGAGCCTAAGTAGCAAAGGACAGTCTTTGCCTTGACCTTTCCTGTCAAGGTCTCTGCTTAGTAGGAGAGTTTGAAGGAGAGAGATACTACCCATTGTTGAGTAGGATCGAGTAGGGGATCACTTAAGTAAATTGGACACCTACAAGTTCCAGGCACATGAAAGACAAGGTAACTGGGAGTAGTAGCCACCATGGATTTACTGAGATGAAATTACACCCAGATTAATCTGCTTTCCTTCTATGGTGAGATGATTCCTTCTTTGGATGAGGAGAGCTGCACAAATCTTTTACCATGACTTTAACAAGGGTCTTAACAAGTTCTCCCATGGCATTCTTGTAGTCTGACTGGGGAGATACAGGCTCAGTGGGTGGACTGCAACATGGATGGAAAGGCTGTCTGGAGCATCAGATTCAAAGGGTCGGTTTTCAGAGTTAGCTGTTGGTATTCCTTAGGAGGCACCTCTGAGACTAGTTGTGTTTTATGTCTTCAGCAACAACCTGGGCCATGCAACAAAGTGCTCACTCTCAACAAGTTCATTATGACTGCACACTCAGAGAAACCATTGGTACTCTGCATGGCAGGGCTGCTATGAAGAGGGCTTTGATGAGGGGAAAAGCAAGTCCAAAGTGGTGACAGTGGTCTGGATTGGACATGGAGCAGATTACCTGCAGAACTGGGACTGTGCCCTCTGTGTGGGGAGGATTTCAACAGAGAAGTGCTTTAGGGGTCATGAGGAACAGCAAGTTACATGTGAGTCAGCAGTTGTTCCACTGCATTAGCAGAACCATGTCCAGCTTTGGTTATCTCTGCTCATCATTCAGGAGGGCACATCTGGAATATTGTGTCTAGTTTCGAGCCAGCACTAAGATATTCAGGGGTTGCAGCATAAGGCATGGGAGGAGAGTCTAAGGGAGTTGAGTGTGTTCCCCATAGGGAAGAGAAGGCTGAGGAGGGAATTTAATTGCAGTCTGCTGCTACCTAAAGGAGGTTTTATAGATAAGACAGAAGCAGACTCTTCTCAGAGATGTACAGAGAAAGGAAAGGATTGCAGTGAGATTCATCTGGACAGCAGAAATATGGTTTTGACAGTGAACGTGATGAGACTGGAATGATTTGACCAGAGACATTGTGGTATCTCCCTCATCAGATATTTTCAAAACTCAGCTGGATGGGAGCAACCTGAAGTTAGGTGTGATGTGAGAAAAGAGTTGCACTAAATGACTTCTGTAGGTCCCTTCCAACCTACATTATTCTAAGGACTCTGTGATTCTGCAGCTGTATTAATTTGGAATATGTTTTATTCAGACTTAGCTGTGGCAGAGCAGTAGCACAAAAGCTGTGTATGTAGCATAGACTGGTCTAAATACAGTATATTTCAGAAAAAAAAATCTTCAATTTAAAAAAGAAAAATCCTTAGGAAGCCCTTTGGCCAGTGCCAATAGGATAAAAAATTCAAAATTGCTTTCTGTAGAAGCAGTTTGCAAGACTGTGAAGAATTCCTTTGGTGGCAATACAGTTGCCAGAGCTGTTGCATATGTGAAGATATGTTACAGCATTGCCCTGAGGCTCAGTTGTATGAATTGCTTAGATGTGTGCTCGGACTGCAAGATGATTGAAACAAGTTCATCCTCATGCACTAAATTGTTGGTGTGCTTTAGCTCTATGCTGCATTAGGTGCTTTGAAGCCATGAAGTCAAATTAAGATTTTGTTTTGATATGAAAATTATAACTCCTTTATAAATACTGCCATATGCTTTAAAAGTTTTAGCATTGGTCAGAAGCCGCTTTTGCTTAGCCTTCTGTTTGAACTGCTAGTCTCAGAGATTGGAAAAATGTGATTAGAAACAACAGGTTTATTGTTTAGGAAGCTCAAACTCTTGGTTTCAAAGCCACAGCTTCAGAGAAGAACGCTAAAATGTTAAAAAACACTGCCCCCTTGTGCATTTTCAATCATTCTCTACTGGCTCAGGTTTTGTTCACTGATTAAATTAAGAAAATTCTGCTGTATCCCAGTTAATGAGAGCTGCCACTGTTTAAAGTGTTATCTAGCATCCTTACAAATATTTTTGACTCCTCTATTTAGCTGTAGTAATTTTTCATTTTGCTAGGCTTTCTTCATGGCAATTTTGATTGTTAGGTTTCTATCCTCTGACTTTCAAATCCATTGAAATATTTCCTGCTAGTCTTTAATTCTTTAATAATGGCTATTAGTATAATAATGTGGCTGAAAACAGATGTTAAAATTTCATAGTGTAGATTTTCAAAGCAATTTCTTCGAATATGGTGCAATGATTATTATTATGGAAATATTACAGGCAGCATGTATAACATTAGCAGACATCATACGTGCTTTCATAAGGAATGAGAGTGTTTGTAGGCATTTAAAATTGTAAAGGTATCAATATAGCTTAAATATCCTCTGAAGATGAGGCACAATCTTGTATTTTATTTTTTAATGCATTGGACTGGAGCTGGTGGGAACTGTTGCTCATTTCCTCCGTAATGACAAGGCAGAATAAATGGCACCCTCTGGGTATTCGTCCATGTGATATCAAATTAAGCCCAAATTGATGCCAATTTGTTTTAGCAATCTGGTCTGTAAAGTGCATTGGTTCTATAATTAATTCACAAGGCAGTGAGCCCTCCCAGCTGTGACCACCCCTGGGAGAGGGGCCAGGGAGGCAGCTGGGCCAGCCAGCTCCTCATCTGATCCAGCCAGCTCCTCATCTGATCCAGCCTAATCCACCAGGGCGAGTGTGGGCTGACACGCTCGGGTACCCCTGCTCAACTGTATCACTGCAAGGGCCAGTTACACAGGCTTTGGTTCCTCCCTAGACTTCAGGAATCAGTTCTGTCTGATGAATAACTGGAAATGGAATCTTGCACGTTCTCTCTGAAGGATTATAAAGCAATAAAAAAGTTTATTGTTGCTGCTAAATCGGCGGATTTGACGGTGGTAGAGAGCAAATCTGCTGAGTAAGAAGGCACCTTTTTCATATAGCTGTGTTACAGAATGAAAGAAGATATGTGTGTGACAGAAAGAGCTTATTCTGTGAAGGAAAATCTTGTCTTCACTCTAGGGCACAGCATCCAGCTCTCTCAGCCTCTCTAAAGGTGCAATGAGCAACCTTGCTAGGGCTATCCCTTCTTCTGAAGCAACTAGTTATCACTGTGGAAGTCTCCACAGAGTCCTTCCAGCCAGGTCATTTGTAATTGGATTGAAAGTCCTGCTGCTCACCTTGCACAGAGCAAAGCAAGAAGCATGAGGACACGGCACTGAGCAGGAATTCCTCATCTGTCAGTCATGCTTGCTCTACCATCCAGTGGGGGTGCTGTATAGAGAGATGGGTCTATCACAGAGATGAAGCTGTACATGAATATTACAGAAAGGAAGAAGATGGATTACACCCTTCATGGCAAGCAGAGCTGATCCTTTTCAGAGGTGTCAAACAGACTTTGCAGGTGAACAAACATGATCAAAAGCTACACACGAGCAAGGTCTCAGTGCCCGTGTTCCAGCATTAGCACATACCAACTTCACATAAGGTGAAGGCTTATCCCATTCCAGCACACTTACAATCTGAAATGTGATCAAACATTCAAAGAAACTCCTCAAAGATACCTCCCCATTTCCTGTGCCAGGAATGTCAGTGTGTCTGAAGATGGCTTAATTTTCTTTGTTCACAGTGGTTTGGATCAGGAGGTGTTTATGATGCCATGACTGGGTGCTGCAGTATTTAGATCAGAATTTCCTCACCCCTGCTGTGCTGTGGCCCCTTGGCATGCCAGTTCCCTTCTGCAGCCAAGCATTGTTGTCTTCGAAGGGGAGGGTTTGAGGTGTGCACTTTTATTCACGTAAACCCAAGTGTAACTCTGCATGTGAACATGAGATGGAGCCACTGCAACACTGGCGAAATCATTTCAGGAGACATTCAGTGCAGGGTTTAATTTGTTTCTGAGCTCTGTGTGTATTAGACAGGCTCTGGCTTTCTCATTTTGGGCATATCTCCCACTAGGAACACGCTGGGGGGGGTTGTCCCCATACTTGGTATTGTATTTTGTATTGCATTTTTGTAGCCTCTGTCAGCATAAACAAAAATAAGAAATGTTCATTCCCACGTTCAGCTTTTAATAACTTGGCGTATGATCTGAACTAACTGTTTGTCATTAAAAAGAAGTGTTCCTTGAAAAATCACTTCCAGTGAAAAGCCCTGTCTGATTTGTTTGGTCTGGCTACCTCATTAGCTTTATTTTAGATAGTAGGAAGTGTAGCTATTTTAATAACCGTTTGAGATCTTAAACAGACTGAAGTACTCAGTGATAGGGAGGGAAATGATTTTTATTTTTCCTTGATATAATGTCTTTAGTTTGTAGAAGAAACTCACTCTGAACTGTTATCTCCTGGAGCAATTTCTCACCATTGTTGTTGATAGAATTGCAAAGTCTTTGCTTGAAATTTTCAGCCTCTAATTCACTTGTATAATTTGGTGATAATTTTTTTAAATTTTAGATTATTTTTGCATCCTATTTTTAAAATACTTTTTCTTGCTTGTACTGTCTAAATTTCACTCCAGTTCTCATCTCCTTAAGTTTTTTAACTTTATGTCTAAACAACAAGATTTTTCAGGCAACCTGTGAAGTATTGTCTACAAAATATTTGTAAGAGGTGTTTGAATTGCTGCTCTTACTTAACATTGCTGATAAAACCAGGTGGCATAGCAGAGACATCCTTTGTGACTGAATGATACATCAGTATGTGCCAGTATTTGCACAATATTTAGAAGTACACAAAACATACAAGGAAGGAAACTCATGTTTAAACATTTGTATTTTGAAGATAAAATATTAAGCCTGTCACTTTCTCTCCCCCAATTTAGGGGTTTGTTTTCAGATATATCGTTACATCAGAGGCATCAAAAGGGTTTAATAACTAGTACTTGGAAGATACCTGCTTTAACACAGTGAAAACGTGCATGATTGTTGTATAATTTGATAATGTTTAACTGTATGATTAAATAAATTGCTGTGTTTTAAATCATGAGATAAATTGTCATATAACTTGTATTTCCTAATAATGTAAAATACTAAATTAACTTCTAAAAAGTGAGTAGTGTTTTGGGTTGTTACTTTTTTGTACATGTGAAGGCTGGTTTTACTATTTCTTCTTTAGATGGATTTATTCTAACATTTTACGAAATAGTAAATAGGAGTGATACATCCTTTTTGCGTAAGTTGTTTTGTACATATTTGAGGCTTCTTTAGGTCTAAGTGTGGAGAATTCAGATTGCTTCAAGCTGAGCACAGATGTGAGCACTAGGAGGTGCCAGTCAGTAGTAAGCAGTGCTGAGTGCAATACTGCCCTTCAAGGCTCTTTTAGCCCTACCAGACATGCATTTCATGGGAGTTTACTCTCCTGGATGTAAATTTTGCTAGAAAAGTAAAGTTTCAATGTTCAAGATGCTAAAAAATTGATGCACTGACATCCAAACTTTCCAGCATTGCATACACTTTTGCCTAGTGTGTCTTTTTATACAGCTAGGCCTTCATGGCTGGTTCTGCAAAGGGGCAAGGTGTGCAAGTGCTTATGTTAGAGAAACGATCTTATCTCTATGGAAAGAAATGTACGGCAACATTTTGATTTGTTCAAAATACTGTGTGCTTCTCAGAGAGAAGCTAGAACTAAATATTTGTAAGACAGTGAGGCCAGGTACTGGAATGCTTTTACACAAGGGATTTAGCTCAAAGTTAGGGAAATTGCACTGTTGGCCAAGAAACTTCTGTGTATTATGGATATGCTAATTTGAAAAGTGACGTTAGAATAACTTAGTACTAAATCAGGGGTGCAAGAATGTGTGCAGAATGCAAATAAATACTTATACTTGCCAGCCAACCATTATGAATAAATGCACCAAGTACTCTTTCTAAGGTGACAACTGTTTATGATAGTCAGCTTGAAATTCTTGTTTTATTAAGTAGTTGTGCCTGATTGGCTCAACACCTGAGGCTTATCATAAAGTATGCTCTTGACAGCTCTTTTCAACAGTTTCTTTTTCCTTCCATCCCTTAGGGAGCCTTTCCATAAGCTCTTGGTTCAAGGTCTTATCAAGAATCAGACATTCAGACTAACAACAACAGGCCAGTGTTTGAAGAGAGAGGAGGTTGATCTCACTGGTAAGAGAAATTGCATGAGAAAATCAGCATAAGTGCATCCATAAACCCAGGGACTGCTTCAGTGTACAGATCTCAGTGCTGGGAGAATTTGAAAGAGAAAATGGATCTGTAATATTTAAATTGGTGAGCAACTTCTGTGAGTTTTGGATTCGTATGCACTGCTGAGTGCACAGAGATCCTACTAATCCAGCAGTTTTTAATTGCATCCAAACACAGAGAGAGTGCTGTGTGTTATTATTTTAGCTCCAGTATAGTCCAAAAGATGAAAAGTCAGTTTTGTTAAGACAGTGATCAGCAGCTTGCTGAATGGAGCCAGCAGTCCCAGTAAACAGACAACCTACAAAAACATCATGGCAAAGCTAACACAGATGCAGTAGATATTAGGAATGTAAAGCAGGTAGGAAATAGTGTTGTTTCTCAAGTGTTTTCTAGAACCATCACTGCATAAGCTGGACCAGCAAGTCCTGGCTATGGGAGCTGTAGCAACAAAAGCGTTTTGGTCATATTTGCCTGCCTTCAGCACTCCTCTTGTGTAACCTTGTTTTCACTGTTCACTGTTCTGCTCCTGCATACAAACCCTGTAAGTCAGTTAAAAAACAACCAACCAACCCTCTTAAGTTTTACCACTGTCTGCTATCCTGTTTTCTTCAGAAAAGATCAGGCCTTTCTGTAGTAGATGGTTTTGCTCAGCTGCTCCTTTTTCAGTGAAAATGCCCCATTCTGTCTCCGAATTCGTGCAACAGAAGGCACATTCTATTCAGGATAACCTGCTGCAACTGAAACCTATAAATCTGGTATTTGTGAAAGCTAAGTGCAGGTCAGAATTGTACCAAATCAGTACACCTATCTAGGAGGTTTTAAATGTCATGGTTATAGCAATGCTTAAATCTCAGGGGCTCTCAGGGTAGCACAGAGCATGTGTGCTAGATATAGCTTCCAAATGCTTGGAGACTTTCTATGATAATGTGATGAAAGAATTGGGACTGTTGTTAAAACATAACTGTATGAAAAGCTTGGGAGGGAAGAGAGTGTTTAGAATGGGTGTTTTTCCACTTTAAGTTATTTTGGGGGGAAAAAAACCACACAGGAAATAGTTGTTCTTATGCTTAGGGAACAAAACTAATTGCTGTTACAGGTAAGAAAAATTTGTTTTAATTTTTTTTTTTGTGTCTTAATATTTAGGAACTGAACCAGTTCACCTAAAAACAGGTGAGAAGCTCCAAGTTGCTTGGGAAAAAATGAGCAAATCTAAGTACAATGGAATAGACCCTGAAGAATTAGTGAAAGACTATGGCATTGACACCCTACGTCTTTACATTCTGTTTGCGGCTCCTCCAGAACAAGATATTTTGTGGGATGCTAAGAGTAAGTCAGATTGTTTCTGTTGTTTGTTTTGTTGTGTTTTTTTTTTCCTTTTCTAGTGTGTTATATTTTAAACATGAAATTAATACAATTCTTGATGCCCAAATTTTGGAACAAATGAATCAAAAAAGTATAAAAATTGTTTCTTTTAAAAAAGGTGAGGCCACAAAGCTGTCATTGAGAGGCAGGCTTGCAAGATTATTGCAAGCAGCTTACCTTTTAAAAGCTAAAAGTATTATATGAAAAGTACTTAAGTGGTATTTTCTTCTGCAAACTTATACCTCATTTTCTTTTTTTTAATTAGAAGGGATAGATTAACTGAAAATCATCATTTTAATATTATTTTCTTCATTATAAGCTGCTTTTTCTAATCATATCAGATTACAGATAAAACTTCACAATATTCTGTTATTACCATTTACTTACACACATGCACAATGGCTTTTGTAAGCTGGACTATGAAATACATCTCAGAAGAATCTCATTAAAAGATGATGATCAGTGTTCCTAGTAATTAATATTTGTAGACATGGCATTTTTATGGGATTATTTCCCGAATAAGCTAAGAGTTGCCCTCCTATGTACTTATTTACTGCTACCATGCTATTCTTCATACTGACAGGTCCATACATTTAATGTAGTCTTATGCATTCATTTAAATCTAGCTTTCTTGTTGCATAAGGCTTTAATAAAACACTCCTTGTTTAATTAACACCTGTTTAAAAAGGGGTAGTTCTACATTCTTTCCTGTGTTAATTTCTTGCTACTTAGTTCACTAAGCATTATTTCAGTTGGTGTCTGGTCTGTCACCCTTTATGTTCGTGTGTGTTCATTTATATATTATTGCACTGTTGTGTGTACTGGAGGAGGGGACTTTGATTTCTCAGCTGGCTTTCTGTCACCACCTAATCACAACAGTAGAGAGCTAGGCATATGGAAAGGTGTCCTAAAAAAATGAACCACTTGGAATCAAGCTTTAACAGCTGCATCCCTAACAGTACACAGCTGAGGCAGCTAATTCAGCAGTTCTGAATTATTCCACCTTGAAAATGGAACAATTAAATTACTGTGAGAATAGTGTGGAGAAAATCTTAGTTGCAAAGTATACTAGAGGTTGGTGGTTAACAATTTTCTAAAAAAGCTAAGTACATGCAGGTATAATACTAGCAAAAATGCATTTAGTCAATCAAACCAACCTGTTTACCAGCTGAGAAATACAGAGAAAGATTTCAGACTCGTGTCATGTTAAGGGTAGTGGAAAACGTGAGCAAAAGGAGATTGTAGCAGCACCAAGATGTTTCCAGGGGAGAAGAAAAGAGAAAGTAGGTGAAAAGCATCTCTTTAAGCTTTGGTCTGAATTTTTTAATGATAACAAAGTTGTGAATGTTTAAATTGAAGAAATGAAGCAAATTGACATGAGCTGGATGTCAGGTGCCCACCAAGCTGCTCTCTCACTCTGTGCTTTTCAGTTGTACAGAAAACAACTGAAATAAAAGGCTCATGGGTTGAGATAAAGGCAAGGAAATCACTCAGCAGTTGCCATCATGGACAAAAAAGACTCAACTGAGAAATTAGTTTATTATCGATTAAAATTAGAGTAATGACAAATAAACTCAAATTTACAACACCTTCCCCCTGCCTCTCCCTTCTTCCTGGGCTCAACTGCATTTGCTCTTCATGTTGGACATGGGGGAAGCTTCTAGCAGCTTATCAGAGAAGACACTCCTGTAGCCAAAACCTTGCCACACAAACCCAATACAGAAAATTGTCTCGTTTGGAGAATATTAATCACTGGTTCTCAGTTGTCATGATCCTTCTCTTCACTGGATGTTTTTGGATAGGTTTTTGAGGATTGCCCTTCAAACTAGATTCCTTGTCTTTTCAGTAATGAGCAACAAGGCAGGATCTCATGTCATTCTCTCCCTTGGTGTGGGCAAGAAGTCTCCCAGACTTCGAAGGTTCAGATGTGGTTAAACTTACCCATTACACCATTACTTGCACCATTACTACAGTCTGGATAATTCCAAGCCTATCATGTCCAGATGATCTACAGTCTTCGGGTATGAACAGGAGATGGGAAGTTTGGGGAGGGCATCATAATCCCAGCCCCACCTATGGGAATTCATGAAGATCATGCCAACACAGTCTATCAGCTTATATTTTACTGTTCCCAGATATGCAGTAAGTCCTTCATCGAGTGCAATCAGGCAGATAATTCACGCTTATTACAATCACATCCACATCTTTTACTTCTCCCAGTTTAGTCATAGCCCAGGCATGAAGAAAAGAAACTTCTCAATTTGAAAAGTATGTGTGTGCATATATGTGTGTGTATATATTTGTATTCTTTCATGAGTTAAAACTCATTTGATGAGTCATTGAAACGGGAGATGAGCATTCTAACATTGACATAACATTGGGTTATTTTACAGATTTTAGCAAATACTTTGGCTATATATGCTATATTCTTGCTCTATATGTTTTAAAGTCATTGCAGAAAAATACTTTTTATCTTATTAATTTTTTTCCATTAAAGCAACCCAGAATTACTTGTAAAGGCATTTTTAATTCCTAGCCATCTTTCATTTAAAATACAGGGGCTTTTAAAAACAAATGTTTAACTCTGGTGTTCTGTGTCCTTTCTGCTTTTCTTTTAAGTTTTGGATTCGTTTAACTGTGACTGAAATTTGTTTCTGAACTCTGTCCTTGATCTCAGCTGATGCTATGCCGGGCGTTCAGAGATGGCAGATACGCCTCTGGGCACTTGTAACCAAACTTATTGAAGCAAGGACTTCAGGAACCACGCCCAATCCCACGCTTCTGAGTAAGAAAGAGAAGGCTGAAGCGAGAAAGATCTGGGAGCAGAAGAATCTGGTGATTTCTGAGGTTCAAAGAAACACTTACATAGTTTGTAAATGACTACATAAGTAGCTGCTTGTGCTAAAACCATGGGTTTGACGTACAGAGCCAAAAGCTTTTTCCCCAGATGAGCAGCTCATTATTTTTAAGTGAATTATTCGCTTATAAATTTTTTTACCCACAAATTCTATGAGACACAACTTATTTAAAGGATGTGTGCCTCATTTAAGGGATGAAATGTTACAGCTGTCTTTAAAAAATGTTATCAATCTATGATTCAAGTAATGCCATTTCCAGTAGTAAAACTGTAGGTGAGTGCTGCAAGTTATCCCTAACAAAGGCTTTTGGTCTGTTTGCTTCATACCTCATTATCACAGCTGCTATTTCATATAGAATTACTTGGTGAAAATGTATAGGGGTATCCTAAAAAAAATACTGAAATGATTGTTCATGTCTTCTTATCTGTTGCCTTCTGCTGTGATTGGTGTCAATTCAATTATACAAGACTCAGAAAAAGGCATAAATACCTGCAAAATTAACTTGAAATATATTTGTGTGGATAAAAAACTTTTACCAGTTTAAACCCTGTTGAGAGGGACCTTCCAGATCTTTTAACAGACTTTAGAAATATAATCTTGCAATCTATGAACAAGCTTTCACCAGCATAAATGTATTTACAAGAATGAAGGCCTCTTGTAGAGGCAAAAGGAAGAAATTTTATTAAAGGAATTAAAGGGTCATTGCTAATGCACAGTTTTCATTGGCATTGGCTTTTAAAATCCTGAAACAGAGGGGAAGCTCATCAGTTGAATTTTTATTTGATTGTTATTTTCCCACGTGTGATTGCACCTATGATGTGTTTGCATACCAAAGTGATTTTCATGTAAGAGGTCACATGCACGTATTTCACAAATTGAAATCAATTATCAACAATTTTTTCATTTAAAGAGCCAATATTCCACATTTTAGAATTTTAAGTCATGAGTGACAGACCTTTTCTTGTAACACCAGGTGACCGAGTACTTCACGAAGGACCATCTGTTCAACGCAGCTATTTCCCGACTGATGAGCCTCACCAATGTGCTCCACGTAAGTACATGGTTCCAATGAAGGTATTTCTCTCTCAGACCCTCTTCCTGTCTGTCTTTATACAAAGCAGGAGCTGCCTGAGCTACAGGTCCAGCTTTCTGTAAATCATTTACTTGTCACAGTGGTTCTAAGTTGAGAATAATGGTTGAATAATTCAGTTCCAAAGCAGCAAGTTCTAGTATCACTGCAACCCTATTAGGTGGGAGGAGCCTGATGGTATTAGGGCCACTGGATTCTGACGTTTGCATCTGCATCCTCTAATTTCAAAAGGATGCATTTTGTTCAGTTCTGTTCTTTGTTCTCTTTGGTTTTAGCCAAGTTGCACAGGTAGCTAGGAATAGTAGTACTTATAGAATTGCCAAACGTTCTGATTTAAGAAGACTTAACTCTGTGCAAAGAAAGTCACACATCATTTTACATTCCTCAAAGACAGCTTACACCACTGAACTGTTGGTGAGTTACAGAATTTGCAAGTTCCTCTTTTTAAAACAAATGTAAAAGTAACTGAAGTATTCAGCATTTATCAATTAGATTGTTGTTTATCAGCCAGTGGTGATATATGACATATAATAAACTATTATCATTATTTTTGTTACTACTCTTAGGTCCAGTTGAGCAATCCTTCAGGCATATAATGGTAACCTGATCTAAACCAGAAATTAAACCTAACTTTGAAAGTTTCAACTTCTTTATTGAAATAGCATTTTGTACTTTATGGTTTCCAAGGAGATTATTAGCAAAATCAAGGAACTTAACAAAAAATTAAGTAGGTTGTGCACAAGTGCTGTACTGAGATAACTTAAGCTTGGGATGCTGTGGTGTTGGGAAGGTGACACATGGTTCTTTGTCTCCAACTCAATGATTCATAGTCATATGGGGCTGGTGGATAGTGGAGTGAGTGCTTTAAAAAAAATTTCATAAACAAAAATTGGTGTCCTCCAGCCAGCCAGGTGATTAAACACTGACATATTTCTTGACCAAAGAAGTCAGTGCAGTATCTTTGAAGAACAAGTGCTGACACCTCCTCTTTTGCTCCCAGTTGAAAGGAGGAAGTGAGGAGGTGGTCAAGGATTAAACACAGAAAGCAGGTAGTAGCTACTAAAACTCACTCAAATACAGGTTGCACTGACTTTGTTAGTGTCAGTGGTAAGAAGATGCCCTCTGACAACAACTGTGTCAAGCAAATCACTGCTTTTGGACACTCTTCTAGCAGACAGGAGTGGCTGTTCATCACACCCACCAAATAATTCTCATAAGCTGACGTGTATTGACATTCTTTTGTGCTGTTTCATTAGAGGAGTGGATTACAAAATAAATGCAGCATCTGAATTTACCATGGGATGTAACCTCTTCCACAAGGAAAGAAAAAGTTCATCCAACTAGTTTTAGTGCTCTATCTTTTAAGTTACAATAGAGGAATGAAGATTCAAATTTTGTCAGTCTAGTTCCTTTTGCAAGAAATTGAACATTTTCTGTGCTAGAGAAGAAGAATGCTTTACTAAACCAATAAGAATATCAAATAGTAAAAGAATGTGGTGCACTTTACATTCCCAAAGCTTTCTTAAGCAATAAAACTTCACTTTGTCACTAAATTCAAGTGTACTTAAGCCACTATCTGATCCTGTACAACTGAACCTTATCCAAACAAAACCCAGGCTGCTGTCTTATACTAGTACTTCACCTCTTCTCAGATAGCTCTGGTTTCATCTAAGGTTGCACTTCTAGAAATGGAAGAGCTCCAAATGATTTTGAGGACCACTCTTGTCCGTGTGGGTCTGTGTTCACACTCCTGTGCTAGAGCAGATCCCCAAGGCTCTTCATCAGCCACTTCAGGATGAGCTTCTAAATGCTAACTCTAATTCTCCAGAACTTTCCAGAAGTTTCCAATTTATTGTGAAATGACACGGTCCCCCAGCAAGGCATTGATTTTAGGTTTTATTACTTCATTTTCTTCTTAATGAAACTGCTTTCCTCCCCCCCCACACTCCTCAGAATGTTAACAATTGTTTTTGTTTCCCTCTTTTTTCACTTAGCAAGCTTCTCGGCCTCTTGCTCTTCACAGCACAGAGTTTGAAGATGCCTTGGCTTCTCTCTGCATTATGGTTGCACCTATGGCTCCCCACATTGCATCGGAGATGTGGAAAGGTATTTGTAGAAATAAACTTTATACTGACATTCCAGGAAAAAAGACAAAAAGTTTGCAAAAATGTCAAGATAGTACACAAGCCACTTATCCCTGAATTCTTCATTTATCTTGTCATCCTTCTGTCCTAAACAGACGTGGAACTTGTGGCATTCCTAGATCTCTCTGCCTGCAGTTTCTTTGTCCTTGCATACAAAGGTGGATTTCTTGAAAGTAGGCAGAGAAAGGGAGAAGGAAGAAAAATTCAAGACAGGACTTGCATGAGGAATTCATATGTCAACTGCTGGCTGCTCCTGAATATGGATGGCATTATTAAGAGCTGAGCACCAGGACAGAAACAGCCCTTTTTCAAATAACTGTTTCAGAATCCTTGGTACAAATATTTTCTTTCAGGAGTTCAGGCAAAGAGAACCATGTCAGAGGGCTGTATACTAAAAAGACTAAAGGAGTGTTCAATAGAAACCCTCTCTTGTAGAATGCTGCAGAGACTGAGGGACGTTATGCTGCAAATTAACCTCTCATGAAGAATGAGAATGGTAGACAGGACATCTGTTTTAAGATCTGTCACGGTTGTACAGGTCTGAATACCAAGTGGGCTAAGTTGTGTGGTGCTGCTACAGTTAAAGCCTGTGAAACAGGGGACGTGCATGCCAGAGTTCAGCAGTTGCTTTTAAGGTTTATTGGGAAAAGTCCCAAGATATATGTGGGAAGATAGGACTATATTCTGCCTTATGGCTGGCCACAAATTGCTGTGTGGTTTGGACCTAATGTTAGCTTTTGAATGCTGTTTTAATGGTTTTATTTTCAACAGTCATCCAACAACATTGTGCATTTAAGTGTTAACAAAGCAGTGCTGCTAAACTGATGGTATTTCAGTGTTGGGCACGGCCCTGTAATACTGTTAATTGCCAAAGAAAAACTGCTGATGTTCAAAGCAGTAATACAGAGGCAGAGACTATGAAAACAAGACATACTAGGGAGAGTGAGTTGGGGTTTTTGTGTGTGTGTGTTTTCATTTCCAGTGGTTTTAAAATGTCGTAATAGAGGCTTAAGTGTTTAGAATAAAGAGTGGCATCAGACGTGATCCATCTGGAGAAATCTACTTCTGGTCAATATTCTCTTACACTATGAAGTACAATCTAATTAAAATAATAGTAAATGAAAGTAGTTAACACAACTTTGTTGTCCGTATTGGTTGAGATGGAGGAAGAAGAGATCCAGGATAATTACTTATACATTAAGTGCCTTCTGAACTTGGAATTGTAATACATGCTAGGGAATACAGGATTATCAAGTATGGTTGATAAAATGACAGAGAATACTAGGATGTCTTAATTAACAATTTGTCAAACATAAAGCTTAACCTTGTAACATATTGAATGATAGAGAAGGAGGTCTTTTCTTGCTACTCAGATCACTGGAGAATGAGAATCATAAACATTTGCTGGATCTCTCTCTGATGTCAGAATGAAAAGGAGGTCTAAAAAGGACTGGGAGTGTATTCTCCTCAGCTTCTGTCTGCATTTAAAGATAAAATTTTACTTGTGTTGTCCAAAGACTATGCATTGTAATTCAGTGCAGCAGTTATAAAAAAATACTGTGTGCTGATTATTGCCTGAAGAATTTTATTACTAAACTTGGAAATGGCAATCTCTTTTGTCATGGCAATCATTACGTTATGTCAAAGTTATTAAACAATTTTATTAGGAGAACATACACATTTAACTGCTGCATTGTGGTAAGAAGACTATATTGTTTTGAAGTAGCCAACATGTAGCCATTCTGACCTGGGATTGGAATTTCTGCTGGAAAACACCCAACTAGAGTCTTAAAGATTCCCCAAGTTCATCCTTTGCATTGTACTCTGGTTCCTCCAAGTCCTGTTGTTCTTCTCATGTAATCAATTTCTTTATGTATAGGTAATGATGCTTTCTTATTTTAAATAATTTCAATATGAAAATTAAGGTTTCTAAATACCCTGTGTAGGTTTTTTTGTGGTTTAGTTCTCCATGCACACTCAGGGTAAGTCTCTCCTTTTATATCTTGGCTTTGCATCTAAATGTAGGGATAATGCTGTTTCCTGTCTTGTAAATTAGTCAGGAAAAGGAGTTTGTATATTGTTAACTCCATAAATAGCACTTACAGCAGTGAACCCCCACTCTTTGATGGAAGCCTGTGTCTACCAATAATAAACATCACATAAGCAAACCATTTATAATTAAAAATTGATATTTCATTCTAAAATAACTTGTGCACAACCTTTACATTTTAGTGATTAAAACAAGGAGCATTTTTCTTCCTACAGGCAAAAATGAAAGCAGGAAATTTGGAAGCCTTTTAGTTAATGTCAAACAGATAATTTTGCAGCTGAATGGGAAGGCTGGTAGGAACATTGACTTGTCTTAGCTCTGAACCACATTACCCTTCCTTGTGTATTCAGGCTTGTTCTTTGACTAAAAAGGATTTTCCTTTCTTATTAGTGTTTCTCATTAGACAGTGTTGAGTACATGGTGAGAAGCTTAATGCTCATTTGCTACAGTCTCAGAGAAGAAAAGAGCATTCTTGATAATTTTTACTGTTTGCATTGTACTTCACAAAATGAATAATACTTCTGCAGTTGCATTGTAATCTCCCCTTTCATGCTTTTCTGGTCACTGATTATAGACAAGAAACATTTAAGAAGAAAATACAATAGAATTTAAAACTAAATGTATTTTCCTCTTGCTCAAAAAATGTCTAACTGCAAAATATGATAAATTTTAAATACAAACACATTTTCTTAAATATTTGCATTCTGAATGCATTTATATTTAAATAGCAAAAATTGCTTTTTTAAATTTACTATAATTTCAATTTTAAAGCTATTTGATACATATCACAAAAAAAATGTAAATCAGTGTTTTCTAATACAACAGCTTGGAAAAATTAAGACTTGGCTAAGTGTATAAGTATGTATGTAGGTATCATCTTGGTTGGCAAAAACATTCTTTACAGGCAGATTTAACTGCAAATCAGTCAATCCTAATGATTACCAACTAATGAAAATATTATGAAAATTGCAAAGATTATTTTAGAGCTTTAATTAAAGATGCTTTGCTTGACATTTTAAGTAATGACTAGCATCAGTGATATAAGTAAATTTGATTGCAATGATGCCATCCTGCTTTTCAGAGTTGTATCAGAGTTCATTTGAAAATTCAGCTTTTCAGACTGCCGTGTTTTGTTTGTTAGCTTGGTGATAAACTGCAAACTTAGAACGGCAGTTTGATATCCCAGGGATGCTTCTGACAGAATGTGCAACTTGTAAGTATAATTACAGCAAAATTAGATTCCATATGCAGCAATTGCTGTTCTTCTGCAGCTGAAGAATTATTGTCTCCTGAGGTTTGGTTTATATGTGACCATCTTGTCTTATGCCCTGGAACAAAGGGTCTGGTTTCCATGTGGGCTGGTTGAAGAGCCCCCTTCAGTATTGGCAGGAGGCATTTCCAGCTTGAGTGAAGCAAAAGCTGCTTGAATGCAGCTATGGCAGCGCCTCACCTTTCAGCAGCTGAACAACAGCAACCCAGGGCTTTGGTATTTTGTGTGTGAAGGAGTTCCTTCTCCTGCTTAGAGGAGGAACAGGTTTTGGTATTTTGGTGTGCTAACCTAGTGGTCTTAATTGTGCAGAGAATACCCTGGTTTCTCACTTAGGAACATAAAAAGCAACTGGAGCCCCTCAGTGTGGGAAGAGTTCATCCGGCTGATATCTTGGCAGTTTATGAATACTAACAGGATGAGGAAATCAGTTTCCTTCCTGAAACCTTGTGTCTAAGGAATATACAGACACCATTTGAGACTTTTTCTTTTAGTTTGTTTGTAGTAGTACAGTATTTTGCTTTTCAGACAAAGATATGAAACCGCTTATTGTGAATTGTTAAATTTTTATTGGAGATGGGACATGAAAGATACATACACTGGTGACAGACACATCTTAAGATATATTGAAATGAAAGCGAATTCTTGAATTTGTAATAGTATCATTGTTTTAGCAATATTTTCACTGTCACTACTATAGGTCTTCTGCAAGAATGTCTTTGTCTGAATTCAGTCCCTGCTCAAGAAGGCTTCTCTAAAGAATAGAACTGAGTGGAAGTGAATTGATGTTGCATATTTTAGTTGGAAATCTGAATGTAGAAATCCCCCTTCAAAAATCCAAGAAGAAACATGATTTGAAATTTTTAAAAATACTTTTTTTCCTTCAAGAATAACAACCCAAAGGGAAGCATAGTAAGTTCTCCAAGTGGAGAAGACAGATTATTTTCAGAAGGTTAAAAGGATTAATGTGGAGTTTCCTGGGTTAGAAGAACATTCTAGAGTTACCTTACAGTAACCCAGGCTTTTCACAACCCAGTTCTGTACTGCTATATCAGTAGTATAATACAGTTTTCCACAGAGCTGTCTGGAAACAGCAGTTTTCAGTCCTTTGAGATTGCAGACTGTTTCACATATGACTGACAGACATATTCTTTCTGAGTTGCAGAAAGGGATTTTGGATATGCATCTTGCCTGAATCTGTCAAATAGGGAGATTCATTAAATAGTAAAAAACATATCAAGAACAAAGTAACATAATAAAGAGGCTGCAGAGGCAAGTAAGATACCAGCCCAAAATGCATCACCATTTACCCTTACACACTCCTGATCTGAGCTTTTTAAAAACTTTTCCTGCCTGTCAGGTAGTGTGCTGATTTTATGTAACACAGATTTCTATTGCTTCAATTTAGCTAAATCCAAAAGTTAGCAGCATTTGGATAATGCACCCCCATAGTCACCTTGTACTTTCCCCTCTGACCTTACACTTTCTGTTAGAAAATCTCTAGTTCTAAACTCTGATACTGTCATTGTTTCAGATGCTTTCATTAACTTCCTTTTATCACCCATTAAGGCTTCCATCCTCCTTCCCTTTTCTGCCTTAACCTCTCTGTGCCAGCGCTTGTCCCATGCCAGCTCTTTCTCAATTTACTTTATAATCATAGATTTTCCTCTGGCCTACATAATTTTGTGTCCAAGTAGCTGCACAATTGCCAGACTTTTACAGATAATTTTTTCCAGTGCTTTTTTTCCATAAGACTAGAGTTACCTTGCTGTCCTAACACCTTGGTGATACACAATTGCTTCCATGTCTTCTTTTTTAAATCTTTTTAAAATGAGAATCTGTTCTTTCCTGCCAAGTAGCACCTTAGGGGAAATACTATGCTCATAAAATACTCATGTAATGTTCGTAAAACATTGCCCTGAGCTGAAAAGTTGTTAGACTGGTCCTGTCCCCTCCTCTCAACTCCCTCATTTATAGTAATGCAATACAAGTTTAACTTTGTGTTTTAAACTGCGTTCCAATGCTGTGAGTTACTGGTTAGGGAAACCTTGTTCCAGCATTAGCATGCTGGTCAGGAGAAGCCCACTGAAGCAGATCCAATAGCAGGATCAGATTAAGCACAAGTATTGTCTTTGATCTGTCCTGTACAGATGGGTGCATATAAGTAAACAGCTTACAGGAAGTTAAAATGGACTCAGTTGGCTTTCTGTCCTACATCTGCAAGAGAATCAATAACCATAAAAGCAAAATACGTCAAAAAATACGAAGCAAAATGCACATTGCTTCCTAAAATGCACTTCACTAGATGCTTTCCACTGCAGTAAGACAATAAAAGGGGGTTTTTGCGTTTTCACAGGAAAAGTCTGGGAAATGGTGAGTTTTTAATGGCTTATACAGTGCTTTTGTCTAGTGTCTCAGAATCAAGGGGGAAGGCTGGAGAAGAGCACTGTCTAGGTCCTTACAAATGGACCATCACCATTCTGGCTCATGGTGATGAAGTTTCTGGTCCAGTGTGTTGAATTTTGAAAATATGAACAAAATCATTGTGTTTTCTGTGTTGTACAGCTCACAAAATGTGCATTAAGGCAGGAAGCCAAACATGCAACATAACTAAAACCTTCATTTTGGTTTCCTGTCAAGCTGTTTTCTGAAACTTGTTCTGTTGACTTTTGTACTTCTCTTTTTTTTCTATGGATGAGCTCATAGCTCATTTTGTAGCAAGAAAATGAACCAAAAGATTGACATTGTGCTTAGACACACTTTGCTTCAGAATACATTTTAATTGTTATTTATTAGGACTGACAGCCTCCACAGGAATTAAAAGTGGCCCTGGTTTTGCTTTTGTAGATAGAAGCTCTTATATTAGAAAGTGAGTTTTAAATAGTTTGAAAACTCCTCTTCAACGGAAAAATAAGGAGTGGCCAGTGTGCATGCTTCTGCCACAAGGCATGTGATCAGTTGGAAAGAAATGAGCTCATGTGGATGTTCAAAAGCCAAAAAGGAAAGAATCTAACAGCTGTTGTCTTTAAAGTCAATGTGATAATGAATCATCAATGTGAAGATTTTTTTTTTTCTGCTTGGGCTCCTATATTTTGCTCTCTTAGTTTCTGAGCCACTGCTGCAGGAGAAAAAAAATACACAAAACCAGATCCACCGAAGTGTTTTAATCAGTCATTTACCTGATAAAGAGTTGTTGTCCATAGGAAATGTGCACGTTCTTGCCTGCCATTTGAAACAGCTCCCATCGGTCCACCCCAGTGCCCCTTTCTGAGTCATTCAGCAAATAGCACGGCTGTGTCATTTTACCAAAGTGCTTTGTCTGAAAAAAACGCTGACAAAAACCTGGTGGATTTTTCTGGAGGAAGCTGCATTCTCTTTATGACCCTGTTTGCTGTTATTCACTGTATCAGTCTAAACAATCCAGCCAAGTGAATTCCTGTGTGCACTGTGCATGGGTTGGCTTTGCTCCTGTCTGCCACTGTGCTGTGTTTTGAACAGCTTCAGGTACCTCAGGCCCCATCAACAGTGACTCTTGTGTTGATGGGTTTTCTTTGTGCTTTTGCTGGAGTCTCTCTAAACCAGATGAGATCTCCCATACGTTTTGCAGTTCTGAACAAACCATGTGCTTCTAAAAAATATTAGTTTGTGTTCTTATTCGTACATAGGGAATGTTTTTAATTTAAAAATCCCCAGCTTTGTGACAATCACGAGCAATCATCATCAATATTGATCATATTTGACAGCCTCTTGCTAAGTGAATTTTTTTATTTTATTGTACAGCTGGAGTAAACAGCAACATGAACCCTACTCAGGAGCTTTAATTCAATTATAGAATGCAGTTTCAGAATGACTTGCATCCTATTCTCCTATTACTTAAACAAATCATGGATTAATTATGTTGGGAAGAGCATAGCCTATTTAATAAAAGGAGATCGCTTATACCCATTTTAGGAGCTGTTAAAAATAAAGAATAAAGTGGTTTAGAATGTAAAAATTGTAAGCAGGAGACCAAGCTGTGAAAGAGATTCCCTTCTAGCACCTTCAATTTGTGAGCAAATACAGTTCACAAAATCTAGAAAGTCTTGCAAATAGTTTGACTTGTAAATTTAGAAACTAGCCAGCATATTACAGGTGGTAAAATAATAAGCCATAATTGTTTATCATTCTGAGTTGTTAGTAAAATTTTAATCAAACTGGTGGTGTTCCTGAATATAAATGCAGCATCATGATTCACTTCTAGAAGTAGAGGTCAGCCTGTGTTGCAGTATTACAATTTAAAATAATAAACAGTGGTCTTCTGTGCTTATGGCAAGGTTATGGAGTGTTGAATCTACAATGTGCCCACATTGTTCATGTTAACATCTCTACACATGGTATGAAACAAACGCTTCAAAGATGTATATCTTTCTGTTTATAATGTGTTGTCTGCTAATCTAAACAATGTTATTTCCTCCTATGTCTCTTGTTTTTAAAGTCAACTTTATCCTGATCTTACTCGTCAAACAAATTCCAAAGATCGAATGTTCTGGCTAGAATACTGCTGAATGTTTGACTGTTTTCATTTTCCAGGTTTGGCACATATGCAGAATAAACTTTGTACTCATCATCACTGGGATGCTGATGTACTGCATCAGTCCTGGCCCGAAGTAGACCCAGAGTACCTTCAGCCACCAGATGTTGTGGAAATGTCTGTACTGGTAAGAGCATTTTGATGTATTTTCAGTAGTGGCCAACTACGAGCTCCAAGGATGGTGGCATTCCTGCTGTTGTGAAAGTCAGGTCCCTTATTGGATGGCACAGTGAAAGTTCAGAGTAGAAGCTGCAGTTATGGTTGTGCTGAGTAATTAAAATGGTTTTCTAAATGAAAAAGTAGCAAGTCTGGAAGGGACATGACCTAAATATAAACCTTTCAAAGTGACTACATATTAGTACCTGTAGAGGTTTGAGCAATGAACAGCCATGGGCAAGGATGATACAGTCAAAACTATGATCAAAATACAGGTCCCTCCAGATATTCAGCTGGCAGTGCATTCAGCCCTGTACAAAAATCTGTAATTAGGTGACATTTCTTGTGGTAGCTGTAGTGCTATGGTTGCCTAATAAAACCTCTCATAAGCTGGGTTAAGTTGCTGTGATTTTTGCCAAACCAAGTTTCCCATCTGCCTTAGGCTGAATCTCTGAGGCATTTTAGGACCGTGTATTTGCAGGAGTGAGGCTGAGGAAAAACAGGTATCTTTGGTAATGTTATAACTTGATTCCAGTTTCTCTTTGAGCTCTAACACCTTTGTGGTCTAGGGAAAGAGCTGGCCATTCAGGAGAAGAGTGGACATATAACTGCATTTAGTGAACCTGGAATTTTCCAACATGCACAGTATAGTTTGCTGTCTTTTTTCCTGTCTCTGGTTAACTGGTGTGTGTTCAGCATGCTCCCAGGCATCATAAAGCTTTATCATTAGGCAGTGCACAGTAGCAACAAGTGCCACCGCAGGCCATAGAGGGAGTGCCTGGAGCCAAGTGCTTGGGATCCATGAACAGCTCTTGGATCAGCTGACTTGCCTTCAAGTTCTTCGTGTGCAGGCAGTATGATAATCTGTAATTAGCACACTTGCATGCTATTAGATCTGCAGGACTCCTGCCTTTTCCACTGTTCACCAAGGAATAACCTTTCATATACCATGCAGACATTCTAAACTGTAATGTTTTAAATGAAATTAAATGCTTCAACTGAAACGCCTTTTGTGTTCCTGGACATTGAATGAAATGGAACCTGTGTAAGAAATGTCATTTGGTCATGTAAAACTCCATGTTCTGTGAGTGTAAGAGGAACAGAAGCAATGCATTTTAGTTGTATTTTATTCTTTTCTCTCCTTTGAGAGAAGGAGCAAAGCAGTTAGGTTATTTTTGTTGAACTGAGTTTTTCAGAGACTGGTTGAATATAGGGGAAGTCGTGTTTCTCCAGATTTCCTTAATCAAAGTATCTTGGCAAATATTTTCATATCTTACCAGACCTCTCAGTCAGTCTATTTGAACAGAATGAGAAATGCTGCTAAAACACTAATTTTTCCAATAGTAAACATACACCCCTAATTGAGGCTGTAGAGTATGTGTTATTGAAGGAAATTTCCAATTGGCATCTTTTTCCAAATCAAGGAGAAGGATTCAGTTGCCAGCTGAGGTTAATAGCAGATTTAGCCTAATAGTCACTGTGGATGAATTGGGTGTTTCCTCTTCCTTGCCCTCTCTTTCTTGCCCTCTTTCTTTATTTAAGTGATAAGCATTTACTTATACCAGTAAAAAATCTTCACTGGGGTATAATCACTTTGCTTAAGCTTAAAATAAACCTTCACATCCAGGCACAGCTAGCAAACATCTCGAATTCCAGTGTTCAGTTTATAAGGAAGTCATGAATGAGAAATTGTGTAATTATAGAAACGGCTTTGCAGTTGTGGTTAAAGCAAGCATGTTATTAAATATATCTTTGAAATAACAACTGCAGCAATACAGGGAAAACTCTGAACTGTTTTTAAGACTACACAACCAAACATGAAAATGCTTAAACATTTCACTGATATTTTTTCTGCTGACATTAAAATTTCCTTTTCAAAAATGTAAACCAGGAAAAAAAATGAATTTTGCTTTAAACAGCCATTATGAAAATTATTTTTGTTTCTTTTTGTGGTGGACTTTGTCAAAGCTGTAGCCTTTAGTGACAGTCTTGTAATAAGAGAAAAAGCAACCCCTGTGTTCTGAGTCATATATTCATAGAAAAATATGATATATGTAAACACCTTCCTTAGTTCTGAGAAAGCAAGGAACTGGAAGACCAGAGAGACAAGTTGCTTTTCTGAACTGGGAATAATTCTGAACAATAGTGTCTACAGAGTGTGCCTGGCTCTCTACTGTAAGAGCAAGGCAAAAGAAAAATATGGGGGAGCAGGGAATGTGCATATTATAAAGTCTTGTGGACACTGTAGGTTTTTGTATGGCTGCAAAACTAAATTGCCCTCATTAAACCAAGAATCACTCGACATATGGAGGGATGGGTTAGTTGCAAAGAGGCAGTGTCTTTTCACAAGGCTATACAGTCAAACTGAGTCTTTGGGCCACAACCCTATTCTTCTCAAGACATCACACTGCCTCGGGCTGCCAGGGATTTGCCTGCTGAGACATTTTGGTTTTATTTCTCTGCACAGAAAAGACTTCATTATTTCCTGTCTGTGCTGGAGTTCTTTCTTTCCATATTTAACCTAAAGCTGCCAAAGCAACCAACTCATTGTATGCTTGCCTGATACAATACAGATTGCCTACAAGAAAGACATTTAAATTCACTATATGCACAGTATCTGTTATTCTAAATGTTATTGCAACATCAAGTATTTTTAATCATGCTGTATATTATTAATGCTGTGAAAAATCTGACCTGAATGTAGTGTGTGTTTCATCCTATGAGCACCCTTCTGACTAACATTCCTCACATTTTCTAGGTAGTACAGAACTGTTAGCAGATGTGGTCTTAAAACTGATGTTTTTATAAATAAAAAAAAAGGTTGGTGTCATTTTCCTTGCTTTAGCCTATGAGGGAGGCCTAACAGTGCACAGATATTTATTTCCCTTTTTACTCCTCAGAAGGATTATGCATTAATGGTAAAAAAATATTTGTGTGGAATTATAAATTCCTCTCTGCAGCCTCCAGGTGCTTGTTTTTCAGTCTTTTGTGATTTCATTTCATCTTTTATAACCTCTCTAGTTCCCACTAGCTCCCTGTAGATCCAGAATGGTCTAGAATGTCAAATGTATTTTTAAAAAAAAATTTAAAAAGGTGAGGCTAAAGAAAAGAAGAATAGAGCAAAAGAGGAACAGCCTCCTTCCTGAGGAGAAGAAAGGACTGAAGACTCATGTATTTCTCCTTTTGCAGTTTACCATGTGTTTTCAAACAGAACTGCCAGCACCAAGGTTTCTCGTGCTGCCACTCTTCCCTGGAAATGCTGGTCTAGTGAGATAGATGGAGGTATAGCAGAAGGTATTTATCCTGCTGAGAATCTAAGCCCTGCACTAAAAGAATATGTGAATATTGTTACACACAGCGTGTGATTAAATCTGCAGATGCCTATTTTCAGAATAGTGTTAAAATGCTTCATGATCTCCACAATGCAATGAAAGCCGTGCTGCAGACATGTGGTGAAATCATACCCAATCTCCTGTCTGATAGGAATTTATAGGAATTTCAGGCTCAGCACACAGTGCAGTGTGGGAAGGTGGGCAGACATGCTGTGGGAAGGTACACAGTGCCAGGTTGCCCGGGCTCCTCAACCTTTCTAGGAAAACACAACCACCAGCAGTCATTTATTTACCAAGTTGATTTAGACCGCTTGGCTTTTCTGTTGAGAACAGCACCAAAAAGGCGAGTTGTGGAAAATTTCCCCCTGCCAACATCCATCCACTAGGACATATTAATTTGCATGATGGAGGACACAGAATGACATTTTAACTAAGCAGGCATAGTTTTGAAGTGCAGGCTGTGTGTCCTAGCAGCAGGCTGAGAAACTTGCTGTATGTTCTCACCAAAACTGTATCTGTTTGGATTTTACTGCATTCTTTTTCCTGTGGAATGCATTTCTTCTCTGAAGTGTCCTGTCAAAAAGAACCACTTCTATTTATTTTTCACAAAAGCTTTCAGAATTAACTCCTATCTGTTTTTCAAGGGATTTACTTTGCACAAGGTGCTAAAGGCAAAGTTGAACACAGCCAGCCTTTTATAATGTCACGCTACGGGTGCATGTGTGAATAGTTAAAAGTCTACCTACATTATCACTGCAAATTAATGTCAAGTCTAGTCAAAAAACAGAAGTAACTCATCCCTGCTGCATCTGAGACTTCGTCTTGTTCCTTCAAAGTCCCAACTTCCCTTCTCAGAGAATTGCACATGTTATTTTCTTTTCAATAAAATACAAAGTAGGTAAGTGAACTAGGTGTCTTTCCCTTGTCAGATGTCACATACAGGTATCCTGGATAAAATCCAGGTGAAAACCAAGCCATGTACTTTTTTATGTCCAAGCTGCAGGAAGCAACATGTTTCTTTTAGATGATTGAAAGCTCATTGCAATGATGCCTAAAGGTCAGAGATCTGCAGTACCTACAGCGGATTTTTAGGCAAGTAATGTGATTACCTGGATTAAAAGAATCAAATTATTTAATTTTCTAAAATGTGGGATTTGTATTCTTCTCATTAATGCCCTGAAAGTAATCCATATAGATCTGAATTTTTTAATAATTCATTTTACACCAGCCCCAGAAGGGTACTTAGGCTCTTTAGTCTCTTCCCATTACCTACTCTTTCTGGATGACAGAAAGGATTTATAAAACCATTTTATAAATTAAAGTGCTTTTCACCGAAGGCCATACTCATTTTTACTTACATGATCCTGCCCTGCTGATGCAAAACCAGCATGGGAGCTGCTCTGGAGCCCAGCCCCACAGAGGAAAGTATAATCTTATGAGAGGTTGACGTCTTTGTGGTCGGGGTTGGATTAATGAGTCATGCATTTAGTACAAGTGCAACACATAACTAGTTAGAGCCCATTTTTCTAAAAATAATAAATCTTGCATTTGAATCTCTTCAAGCTGTAAAGAATCCAAATTGCTGCCCAGAAGTATGTACAAACCAGGATTCCCTCTGGACAAACCGTTTTATCCAGCTTGTATAAGTGTCACGTTTTTAAAATTAAGAGGTCGCTGCATTGCACAGTCACATGCTGCTCGCTGTCTTCAGAACTAAGACTTCCCGTGGCCACTTCTTCAATTTCTTTTGACTCTCGTGAGTCAGAGTTTCATTTTCTTATTTTATGATAGATGAACAGAAGAGAGGAAGAGTTTTACCCTCTACTTAGAAAGTGTGGTGGTGGAGGAGAGAGAGTTTATTCCACTTTCTCCCTTGTGTAATGGAGGATTGGAGCCAGGAAATGAAATTGTAGAAATCAGCCTAGTAACTTGTTTTTTCTTGTTTTCATGTCTGTTTTTCAGATCAATAACAAATCTTGCGGCACAGTGTCTGTGCCTCAGCAAGCAGCCCGCAATTTTGAAGAAGTCCACGAGCTGGTTCTTCAAAGCGAGCTGGGAGCGAAGCATCTCCAGGGACGGACCATTAAAAAGGCCTTTCTGTCTCCCAGAACTGCCCTCATCAACTTCTTAGTGCAAGAATAGCAAAGGTTCTGCTGGGCTGTAAAGAGGAGCTGGAAATTTTTGAGGTGAAACCAATTCAAAAATGCCAGTTGTGGTTATTTCAATCTCATGTGAAGGTGGGGAAGAAATCGTATTAAAATCAGGTTGCTGCTAAATCTTCATTTCAACACGGAGAAATGTGCAGAAATAAAGTTTCTTATTGAATCATAGTAAGATGCTGCCTGTCCATATTCTCTGGGAGAATGTGAAGAAAGTGCAGAAGAGCTAAACAATTGCAACAGAATGTAAATTGTATAAAGTGCATGGGGGCTAATGGCAGCCTCAGGAATATATCCTGTTGGAAAGTGGGCTTGGCTAAAGGCAGAGGCATAAATATGATTTCAGGACTAGACAGCTGCCCTGAGCCTGTGCCACCCCAAATGTTAGGTGTGCTTTGCTCCCTGTACCTCATGTTTGGGTACCCTACCTTTAACTAACATTTTCAGTTTTAAGAAAATGTTTCTTCAGAGTGTTATTTAAAAAAATAATTTCTTTGCACTGACCAATAGCCTTGGGCACAGCAGGTAGCCAGAATGGGGTGGTTTGATACATTTCACACAAATTTCAGAGCCAAGCCAAGAAAAAGGTCGAATTATTTTGCCAAGCCCAGCCTTTGCCCAGATTCTCCTTCCCAGCTGGCATATTTGTGTTGGCATTTACGTGAGAGGCTCAACTTCAGCAAAGTGCTGATGGTTGTTTCTGCCTGGAACAGAATGAAAGTTACTTCCTACACACAAGACATTTGGGGGATTCAAAAAAGGGCTGAGCTGGCTGCTAGAAATGCAGCAGCAGGGAAGGCAGACAGTGTGCTTTTTGCCTCTACTAGTACTTGTAGTGCCTAGATCGTAAAACTTGAATTGAAATTCTTTCTTTTGTTTTTTTCTTTTTTTTTTTTCTAAGGGGTTTATTAAGTGAAAATAGCCATCATGTTTCTAAAAGTCAGTCAGACTTTCATAAAACGCAGAGCCGTCCTCATGCCTCGTTCTAACCGTGTTATTTGTAGGCTGCACTGCTGTTATATCCACATGGAAATGTTTATTGCATTTAGCAAATGCTCGAAAAGGAGTTTGCAAAGAAGCAATTACAGGGTTCATTGTGAAAGAATGTCCTTTCTCTAACAGTCATTAAACTCGCTAGTCCAATAAGCCAGCCATTTATGAGCCGTCCTGGCAGTTAAGAAGTCGGCAGTACCAACCAGCTAGGCAAATACAGAGGTCTGCAGTAACCCTCCAGCCCAGCAGGCATCCAGACTCTGTGTTAGATTAAAAGGAAACCAGCAAAAATCTCCCACATAACACTAAATAAGGCCAGTAGATCCTAAGCAACTAGGATCAAGACCGATCACATTGCCATATAGGTAATGCCAATTACCTAAGCTAAGCAATGCCAATATTCATTTTGCTTTCCTCTATTTTTTGTACAAAAGATGTAGCTACATAACAGAGATGTCAGGCTCAGCAAGCACATTTGGCATCCCTACTTCTGCAACAAAACTCTTCTGATTTCTGCTTCCTCTTGGACCACACTTGTGCAGATTTTCTCTCCAGCAGTCCTTTAACACAAGAGTGACTAAGAAATGGAATATTTATAATGAAGATACAGTCTTTGCAGTTTTAAGACTCCAGAAATCTGAGCCACAAAGGAACGCATTCAGACATTCAAACACAGGCCTTTAGTTGGAGTTAAAATAATTTGAATTCCAGTGTCTGCCTGACATATATGTTGTTATAAATTCATAAAACTCCTGTTCAGAAGCCCCTAAAAGGACTATGAAAGAGATCCTTTAAAGTAAAATCTGTGGCACAGCACAGTCCTGCTTTTTTTTTTTTTTCCCTTTTCTGTATAAAAGTTTAACACACCCTGTGGAACCATTTTAACAGATTTTTTCTTTGGGGGAAAGGTGACATGTTTGGTGTAAATAAAAACTTTTAAAATTTACAGGGATGAAGAAAGATGTTGTAAGCCCAGAAGCCCTGTGGTGCCTTTAAACAAAAGCTGCAGTCACTGCAGGGCCGAGCAGCAGCCCACAGTGTTTATTGCTGTTAGCACTTGTGGCTATTTGCTCTTGCCCGAGGAAGTGAATTGGAGGTGTCACTTGGTGATTCAGGCAAAAATCAAAATAAGGAATGGATTTCTACAGGCTGAAAAAGGAAAGGTAGTGAACAGCAATCCACACAAGCAGTGTTGGGTCAGAAGTCACACCAGGGTGTTTACAGTAAGTTGTAATTCAGTGTGGTCTAGAGGATACAAAAACGGTGCTGAGAAAGTGAGTGAGAGAGATGATGCAGACAGAGTGACAGAGCCTAATCCCTGGGTAAGTGTGTGTTTGAAAGATGGCAGAGGTGCCAGCTGCAGAGCTGTGCAGTTGTCCTGGCAGCTGCTGACATTTCCTACGAGGTTGACCTGCTCTGAAGCACAACTGCCATTTGTCTTAGGATAATTGTGACTCACGGGTTTGGTCTGTGCCTGGATGGGCCTGGCAATGATATACATGCTGTAGCCTCTTACTAAGCCGTTGTAAAATAACTTACCACAGTTTATTTAACAGTTGTTATTTGTGTCACATCTTTATGCTGAAGGTGGTATGTGGTGTTGCCACAGATTGTGTCCCCTCGAAAAGTTCAGTGGGTAAATACTGTGGGGGTTCTAAATCTGGGAGGGGAATCCTTGAGAAGTGAGAAGGAAGGGTGATAGTTGAATTGCACTGCATTCATCACACATGTTAAAAAGGACTTGGTGCCACTGTCCTTATTCCATGAAATGATGAACCAACGGTGATGTGGGAGGTTTGCTACACCCAGTGGGATAGACCCAGGACAAACTACTCTGAGAAATGGATCCATGACACACAAGGAGCATTTTTTGAATCCTGTTGCTCAAGGTGATAGAAGATTGGTCATTGCACTGATCCAATCTGTGTTGAATTTCTATTTTAAGGAATTTCAAATTTAAAAACTAATTATTGGCACACTTTCTACCCAAAAATCATTCATGTGACTAAATTTTCATCAAGTGCAGCTTCACACCTTGATTCTGGAAAAACAAAAATTGGCAAAGTCCTGAAAAGGTCACTTAAGTACTTTTCCAGTGCCATTGATTTCATGAGAAATGATCTCTCATGCTGGGGTGATGGGGGCACTGAAATGTGCTGGAAGACACCACTGTGTAGAAAAATGTGTTATTTGTCATGGGTGCTTCATTCATATCCAGTGACTGAGGTGACATGGACACACCAGTGCTGCTTTGCAGCGAGGCAGTAGGGCTTTTTACATCACATCAAGGGACACTGTTACAGCTTAGATCACCAGCTTAGACAGTCCTCTAGCCAGGTTGTCCCACCTATGCTTTGAAAAAAACCTATACAGGGGTGTTGCTTTACAAGCATCTATTTTTCCATGTCCTTCCCCAGAGCCCAAACATTTGGTTTGGTGCAAAATAAAATGTGTGCCTCTCTTACCAGGTTAAAGTAATGCCTCAGAGCTGACATCTGGGTAATGACGGCTCTTGATGATCTGACTTTGAACAGCCTGCTTGTTTCTTCTGCAGGGAGAATTTCCACAAATCATGCAGGTCATGCAGTCTCTCCTTCTTCAGTGTAAAGTCTCACAGAAAGCTATTCCTATTCTCTAAACCTTTTACAATCAACATGAACTAGAAAGAATTTTAACTACTGCTTTGCTGGTTGTTCCTTCCTAAGGAGGTTTGCAGGATGTGAGATTTTTCTAAAAGCTTGGCTATAAAGGAGTATGGGGTTGGGGTTTTTGGTTTGTTTGGGGTTTTTTTGTTGGTTGTTTTCTGTTTTTCTGTTTTTGTAGTTTCACAATACTTGCTGCAGTTTACAGAGACAGGATTAGCTGTATTTATGTATGTTTACTGACTCAGAAGAGTACATACACTGGGTTTGCTGCATACTCTTCTGCTTCTGTGTTTCTTCAGTCCTCTCCTATTATGACCTGAGCAGATTTTGTATTAAAGGACTGTTCCATGTGTAGCCAGGTCTATCACCACAGAACCCAAGTGGTGAATATATTCACTAGCCCACTGACTTCTATAAGTCCAGGTAAGGCCTGCTTTGATTTAAAAAGTGTTGCTAGAATTACACTGGGTTTGGGTTTTTTTTTCATGGAAACAGCATTTATGTCTCAAAGAGGAGGGATAAAGCTGATCACAGCAGATCAGAGGGAGTTTTTAGCAAGTCCCAGCCATAGCTGGAGGAGAACTGAACTAGAGTATTATCTGTGTGCAGGAGGGAACAGGATCAGACCTCTCATCTGCAGCCCAGATGATAAAAGAGATCTTGCCTGACATGTGGAAGAAAGGTGGGTTTGTTTTTTTCCCCTTTCCTGAATAATGTGACTTTCTGGTACAACAAAGCAGTCTGCAATGCACTAACCCCATCTGTCCCAGGAGGCCCTGAGCCACACACAGCCTTTGTGTCTCGTGGCACTCCTCTCATTCAAGTCAGCCTTGGGTTGGATGAGTTCGGGTCTTGGAGAACTGTAAACCAGCATCATCTCCTATACAAAGCTAGCTCTAGTGTTCTGTGTGGTCAGAAAGTTTGAGCAGGTTCTCCTGGCTTTACAAGTTGCTAGTGGCTCTGAATGGGAGTATTTTTGCTTGGATGTAGCAACGTTGCAGAGAGAAGTCGTGTATTGTTCTACCAGCCTTCACGTTGGCCATGAGACACTGCAAACTCAAGTCAAAGTCAAATGGATACTTGTGTTGTCAGGTGAACATGGCCCAAACCTGTGAGAGGTTTTGATCTCCAAAAATACCCTTCAAATATTGAAAACCGAGGAGATTTCCTTGCGTGTTCATCTGCCTGAGCCACACCAATTTGCTCTCCCTTTTGGGCTGCTGAATTGCTCACTCAGCAGAGGAATGTGTAAATGGAACAGGCTTAAGTATAATGAGTTGAATATTCACGTTCTGCTTGTGCTAGTGGCACTCAGCCTGGGCATAAGAAATTCTTTTATTTGAGGAGCCTGGTCTTCTTCACTATAAGTCTAAACAGAACCTATATATTTATGTGAGCAGAAGTGTGTGCCTTTGTGCTTGCTGTCTTAGATACAGGCACGTTCTCTGGGCTGCCTTCAAGGGGACAGCCTGCACTCACATCTAAGGCTCTGAACTTCCTTATCTGCCAGTAGTTTTTTACATGTGCCAAAACCAAGTGTAAAAGGTCCAGGGTGCTCCCAGCACACCCACGTCCCGCTGCCAGAAGAGACGCACGAGCTGCCGAGCAAGGGGAGCTGCTTTTCAATAATTGTGCTTGGTGCCAACAATATGTGAAGCAAAATGCATACAGTCATAACAGCTGTAGGTGATCCAATCCACTGATCAGGAATAGTAAACACAGGGCACACAACCAGGGCAAAAAGGAGACTGATTTAATAAAGGAACATGACACATTACTGGCAACGGCAGCCTGGGTTTGTTTCTGATGAAGATTAAGAGAATTGGCATAACAGGAAATTGTTTTCTGCTACAGAGGGAAATCAATTGTCTTTAAACACACAGCGCTGTAATTAGCAGCTCTTACTAATTACCACAAAACAGAAACACAAGTGTGCGTTGCTGGGCTGGCTAAGCCAAGAAAGTATTGTGGAAAAAAAAAATAAATCTGTAGAAGCTTTTAAAAGTGAATATTTTTCTTAAGTACGTCTCCATCCCTAGAGATCCACGTGGCTGGATGAAATAGCAAGGGTGCAATAAAAACATATACTTCCCAATTTTCCCATGTGAAAGAGCATTTAAAAACATCTGTTAGTCAGAGATCTTCTCCTAGGACATGCACAGAAGAACGGGGTGGATGCCCTGACTGCATCTGGCAAATCCCCCCGAAGTTCACCGAGCCACGTGAGGCCGATGAGGGATGGCAGGATGTCGTCTGACCTGCAGGGTGCTCCCAGCCCAGCCTCACAGGAGGCCACGTATGTTGGTTAAAAAGGTCACGGTGCTGTTTGTGTTAATGCACTGATAAAGAGGCAGGGAAACAGAGCTGGAAAATTCTCCCGGCAAATTCTTCTTCTGATAAAAGGCTCTTTTGAGTAGAAAATGGAGAAAACAAACCATTCCGTATTCTTTTGAGCAGGGGTAGGAAAACCAACAGAGCTGTCTGCATTATTTTGGTGCAACCCTGCAGCCACTGAAAGCAAGTGCTCAGCCCCATGGAGTGATGGCAAAGGGAGAGCAGTGTCACCACCACAACTCATGGCTCTTGGAGGCACTGAAGGAAGGAAGGTAAAGGTTGTTCTCTGCCCTATGCAGCAGCCAAGCACTTAGCACACTGCTCTGGCCTTCCTCAGGGAGACAGAACTGCTGCAGCTCAGGGATCTGCAGCCTCTGCTCTCTCTGCTGCTTCCTGGACTCCTGTTTGGGGTTGCAGTGATTCCCCACGGTTCCTCTAACCTTCCCAAGGTGTGACCTGCCAGGTAACCCTTCCCTGCCTTCCCTTTACCCACGTGTGAGCAGGGCCCACAGCATCCCCACTGGTGCTTGCAGGTGCAGATATTTAAGGAACATGACCCTGAAAGTTTTCTGTGAAGCATTCATACCTCTCCTGAAAGAAAGTGTGGAAAGCTGTCCCTGCACTGCCCTGGCCCTTCTGTGCCCTTAGTGTTAATTAAATTAGTGTTAATTAATACTCGTAGCATAATTCCCTGCAGACATCATGCCCTGTAGTAGGCATTTGTACCACAGCAGGAGCAAAACATCCAAGTCTGGACGGCCCAATTTCTGCCCTCACCCCAGGGGCAGGGAATGTACCCATGCATGGTGGGCACCTGGGCTGAAGCTTGGGGGTTAAATGTGTAGGCAGGGCTGGGAGAGCAGGCAGAAGGCAGGGCAGGCCTCCTGGAGGAATGCAGGGGCCCCTGGGGCAGCCATGGGGAGGAAAAACATCTCCCAACCCTGCCTTGCTGCTTTTCTGAAAACCTTTTGGAAGGCAGAGGCTGAGGTTTGGCCTCTCCACCTCCACAATGTTGCATCCAGCAGCCTGGCCTCTGGCTTGAGCCTGGCTTTCCCACCCACAGCAGCCCCCAGGCTCACCTCTACAGTGGCCTTGCTCCATCTCTCCCTCCTCCACCGCCCTTTTATTTGCCCTACAGCCCTGTGGATGCATCATCCTCCTGGTATAAAGCACCTGGCTGGTGCAGATAAATGGCACATTTATTGAAAACCTCTCTTAGAAAGCTGGAAGGAACATTCATCATTTCCCTCTGTGATTCAGCTGAGAGCTCAGAGATGCTGTGGCACTGCCTCGTGAAAAGCTGAGAAATGCCTTTGCTCCTGCAAGAACCAAGCCAGGCTCCATCCTGGAAATACTTCTGCCTTATAAATTGCTCCCTCTGTTTACACTCCAGCACTGAAGCCCTTACTACTTTCCTGCTAAAACACAACAGAGCACGTATCTCAGGCGCTGCAAAGTGGCATGTATAATCCAGGCTCCTGTGGGAAAAGACCTGCCTGGACCAGCTACAGCCCTGGGGAGGCACAGGTACCAGGGATTAGACCTGGAAATGTCCACAGAGAAACTGGTGTGGTGCCAGGTGCTGGTCCCTCGCACTAGTTTGGTTGCAAATAAGAGATGTGGTTATAAATTAGCACCCAGACACCTCCTAATCATGTTTTTCTACAAACTATACAGCCCCGGGCTGTTGTCATGCTTTAAAATCTGGGGGCGTTTTCTCACAGACAGAAAAATGATCTGGGAGAAGGGGCTGGGAGGGCGGGGATTTCTCCACATTTTCTCCATCTCTCTGCAATGTGAGTTCAGAGCCCAACGTGGCAACGAGAAATAAAGGCAGATGATCCCCTCCCTGCTCTCCTTCACGACTTCCCTGTTTACCTGGGCAGGCAGTGCTTTGCCCCATCCTGCCGGCCCCTAGCATCAGGCTGTGCTGCTGTGCCCAGCATTCCCACTGAGGCAGGGCCGAAATCTGGGATCACCATTCAGCACTGCTTGTCCCCAAATCGCTGCCTCCCTCCACCCCACGGGCAGCTGCGATTGCCACGTGGAGTGGGGCTGAGTTACAAGCTGCCAGCATTATTTTGCATGAGTAAGTGCAGTGTGTAAGCCTTGCCCACAGGAACAAAAACAGATTAAATGAGCAATGCTGGTTTGTTGTTTTTTTTTCTTCAAGGGATAGCATTTGGAATAAGTTAATTCAAATGGGCACATAGATTTTGGTCCTGTGCTACGACAGCAATAGTGGACCCCTTAATTTCTTAATAGGCATGGGCTGTAAAAGTCACAGGAACTATAAAAATGCGGGACCATATCTAATCGGAGCAGAAGGGTCTGCAAGTCAGTGTAGTATTACAACTCCAGTCTACTAGAAAGTTCAAGTTAATCATCTGCTCACTTGGGAATAGCTCTAGCCCAAATCTCGCAGAGGGAATAAATCTGAGCATGAAACTTCAAAGGTATTTTGCTGCCTAACGTCCACTGAAAGCGTTGCGAATTCAACACCAAAATGCCTTTGAATTGCTTGGCTCGGAGCCCCCTCGGAAGGCGCTTTGCCATCAAAGTGCCTGTTCATGCATGCGGAGCCTGGAAGGGGGCCAAGCACAGCGCGACCGTTCCCTGTGCGAAGGGCTTCGGCAGCCTTTTCCACGTCGTCTGCACAAGCATTGTTCTGCAGACAGCTGATTTGATCCTCTGGCATAGGAAGGAAATGTACTTTACATAGCTGGTGAAGGTCAGCAGCATCCAGAGCGGCTGCTTGGCAAGAAGAACGGCTTCCCCCCACTCCTTCCCGCCCCAAGATGGTGAGCTCCTGTGGGTCGGACTGTAAAAGAACTTAGAGATGTTAGATAAAAAGTAATAGCAGAAAATGTATGCATGACCATTAAAAAAGAAAGACAGAAACACCCCCCCTCGCCATGATCTGGGGGAAGTTACAGATTCTTCCTTAGTTTGTTTGTTTGAAAGCTGAAAATAGAGACGTCTATTCCCAAACGCTTCTGTTCCACCAAGGGTTTGTTTCCTAGAGGGATGAAGAGCCCCATCTCAGTGAGTTTGAAGAAAAAATTCCAATAGACACAAGTCTGAGTCTCGGATATGCTGGATGGGAAGGGCCTCCCCTTGATTAACTTTGCATCTTTTGGTGAAAAGGATGCAAGAAGGTGCAGGAGTAATGTGTAATTTCCTTTTCAATTGCTCTTTGCCCACTAAGGTCACAGACTCCTTCTGTGAGTAAAGCAGTGGTGGGACTCACGCTCCCATCCTTACCTACCTGTTGCTGCTTCCTTTATGCTGTGCTCCATACAAATATGTACTCAAGCAGTCCATGGGTCAGTACAAACTTTGTTGCTTATTGTTTTAGATTTGGACCCTCCCCATTTGACATGAAAGCAGTCATTCTGAAAAGTGAGCACCTTGGCTAAGCTGGTCTCCTGAAGCCAGCAATGAGGAGGTGACACCCCACGCCTCAGCACTTCTCTGTGCTTCTCTGTCAGCCCAGGATGCTGCAAAACCAGACTTGAACTAGACCTTTCCAAGGATGCTCTTTAGGCACTGAAACTGTTTTGACTTTCACCGCCCCAGCTGAGCTTATCCTTGAACTCGGTGGTTTTGGTCAAGTCCCACAAAAGTCCCGCTCTTGCTCCTGGTAGCTGGTGGCCTGAGCCTACATGTGCCTGGCATGAAGCAGTTGCTGGGGCCCACTGTGGCCTCTCCCAGCCACTAAAATGGGAGGCACGCCCTTTCCACTCCAGCCAAAAGGGCCCTGCCACAGCCAGGGGTTTGCTGTGCTTTGCATGACAGACATCCAGATGGAGGCTGAACCCTCCTGAACTGCTGAGACTTGTGCAAAGCAAGGTTTAGCCCCCGGGCACCCAAAGGGAAACAGGGAGCTGTGGCACCCCTCCTTCCCTCACCCCCAGAAGCACAGGAAGGCTTGTAAAAGTTTGATCACGGCATTTCTTGATAGTTGGGATGTTTTCCTGATGTTGTGAAAAGCTCCAACACCATGAATCCAGGCTGTGGTTAGTGGCAGCATGTCCTGAGGTCCCCCTTCTCCAGGTTGTAGGGACTGGGGGAGCTCCAGCACTGTTCTCTGCCCCGTGCCAGGATTCCCATCCGCCTGTCTTCCCTAGAAACCATAAACCCCCTTATCTAATCCTGTGCTGTGGCTGGGGTAACTTTTGTGAGTCCAAAGTTTATCAGACTACCAGCTCAAACTCCAGCCTAAGGCCACTGCTGCAGGGACAAGGCTCCAGCCTCTCAGTCCTCTTCGGAGGCACCAAACCTATTCAGAGCTTGCTTTGAAACAAGACAAGCACCTTTTCCAGGGGCTGACAGTGCCATGATTTTTAAGCACATTGGGTCAAAGCTCACTGGAAGAGTCAGGATATTTTAAACTTGGCCTCAGTCTCTCAGGAGTGCTTTTGTAAGAGAACTGGTAAAGAGGGAAGGGGATTTATGTTTTTTATTTCTGACATGCTTTGGTCACTGCCCAATTCACGATTATTAAAGGCGGCGAATTTCCACATTCCTTCACATTTGGCCCTGCCTCCTGGAGCCCGGGGCAGAGTCACAATAACAAGTGCTGGGAATGCAGGACACGCGCCTGGGCCCGTAGGATGAACTGCACCAGTGGATTTACCGACAGGTCCCACATCTCCCTACAAACCACCCTCTCCCCCAAGCCCAGCAGTTCCTGGTGCAGCCCCCCCGACCTCCGGGCACCCCCAGCTGTGTTTTGCCACAGAAATTTTGCAGCTGGCCCATGCTAACAGAGGAGGGAGGCTGGGATGCAAAGTGTAGCATCTCTTTAATCACGTTCCTGATGTGTCCGATCACACTGGGGCACTCTGAATGCAGTTTTACACACTGTTCCTGTACCTTTCAAGCGTTTGGGAACAGTGTGATTTGACCCACCCCTAAGGAACGTATGCCACTGTATTCCAAAGCAACTAGAATTTTCTGAACATCATGATCCATCTGCATGTTTCCTGATCCAAATGTCCCTGGAGCTGGTCCTGCTGCATTTGTGTGCCTGTGGGGATGGGGGGTTCCCAAAGGTGTTGGCACAGCTGGAATGCCAATGTTACCTTGGGCATCCAGGGGTATCCTTTATTCTTCAGGTTAGGGGCTGTCCTCCTTGCAATGCTCACTTAGGCGTGACTATCCGTCATAGCATGTGTCCCTATATCAGAAAACCCATAGTGTTTCCTCCTTTACAGACTAATAGCTCCAATAGTCACTGGGTTTTAGGGTGGGGAAAAGGGGGCTGGATTTTCTCCACGACGGGCAGCTGTGCCTTTTTACCCTGTGTTCCTTCAGGAGGGCAGGGTTGGAAAAGGGACATCAATCCAGGGTGGGGTGACAGGTTTGGGAAAGGGGGGGGGGGGACACACGAGGTCACCTGGGCGTGACGTCATCGGAGGCTGGCGTGACGTCACCCCCGCGGCCCGGCGCGCGCGGGGAGGGGGCGTGGCCTCCTGAGGGCGGGACGGGACGGGACGGGATCGATCGGGCTCGGGATCGGGATCGGGATCGGGATTGGGAGCGGGCACTGCCCCGGTCCCCGAGGGAAACAGCGGCAGGAGGGGAAGGGAGGAGAGGCGCGGGGCCGCGGAGCCGGCAGCATGGATAAGTACGACGAGCTGGGTGTGGAGGCCAGCAAGTTCATCGAGGACCTCAACATGTACGAGGCCTCCCGGGACGGGCTGTTTCGGGTGGACAGGGCGGCGGGCAACAACCCCGAGTTCGAGGAGACCCGGCGGGTGTTCGCCACGAAGATGGCCAAGATCCACCTCCAGCACCTCCAGCAGCAGCAGCA
>JAWWMP010000081.1:44856845-44920340 GCA_035047865.1 Dendrocincla tyrannina
AGGGATGGGGGTTGTTATTGAACTTGTCACTTGGTTGTGCTCTTTCAGTTGCCAAGAGGGATGGGGGTTGTTATTTAGCTTGTCACTTGATTGTGCTCTTTCAGTTGCCCAGAGGGATGGGGGTTGTTATTGAACTTGTCACTTGGTTGTGCTCTTTCAGTTGCCAAGAGGGATGGGGGTTGTTATTTAACTTTTACCTGTCATAGGGACTGGAAGCTCTGCCTCCTGCAACACGCTTTTCTTGAATCCTACCTCTTTAATTTTAAAGCAAAGGTAGTTCAGCATCTTCAGGGAAGGGCAGTGCTGAAAAGAAGCTGAAGCAGCATGTTTTGAAGTGCACTCCATTACCGCCAGGGAGGCACTTAACTTTTCTTGACAGCAGTCCTGGCTTTCCGTGTCTTAAAAGGATGTGGCCCAACCACGTGTGGACAGGAATGCATCCGTCCAACTGTGTCTGTGTTCGCTGCAGGCATAGAGAAGGGCACAGAGCTCGGGGGAGGCTTGGTTGGCGCCCACCCCCTCGTTGAGGTGGCTACAGCCAGGTGTGCTTGTGGGATCTCTCCACGAGGAGTTGCTTGGAAATGGGAAGCGTGGTGGTTTCCCAAAGTTGTCAGGATTTTTCCCCTACCCCCAGGTACTGGTTCCCATCAGCAGTGAAAGGATTGGTGTGTCCTGAGGATGGCAGGAAAACAGGGAGTTGGCACATTCTTCCCTAAATCTTGGGTCTGCCAGGAGTCCAGACTGCCACCAGAGGAGAGGTTATCACTGGCACTTGGCAGTGAAAAGGGACTGCTTACACGTGAGGATCTCCCAATGAGAATATTAAATGTCCTGCTGGATTAAACTGATTTGCTACCCCAGGATGGCAGAAAGTCAGGGGCAAATTCAGCGTTTCCTTTCCTTTCTGTGCTACTTTACAACTTAACAGCAGATAAAACAGTCCAGCTTTTGGGAGAGGGAAACCCAGAGTTGCTGGGAAGGCTGAAAACTCCGCAGTTGGCTTAACAAACAGCGGGAGCAGCTCTAGTGTATGGATTTTCCTGAAGATTTTAGACCCACAGTCACAGAAGTAGAAGCAGACAAGACTAAACTCTCCAGCTTGGTGCCGAGGAATGGTCTGCATCTCGGGCTGCACAGGTGCTGTTACACAGGGTCCTACCCAGTGGGGTTGGTGGGTGGCTCACAGTGGCTTCACACCAAGCTTGGGGATGTAGCTGGAGTGCCCAGCTGCACATTGTGTCAGGAAACGTGTGTCTTGGCATCAGGAGGGGGTATTTGCCCACGGAGGGCTGTGCTGGGGTTGTTTGTCTTAGTATCTGAGACTGGATTCAGGCCCGCGGCAGGGCAAGCACGGTTTTATCCTGTCACAGAAAAGTGGTATGTCGAGTTGCTGTACTTGCAGTGTTTCGGCCTGGGGACATGTTTTGGCACTTTCAGTCCCAGGCACGGGGTTTGAATGGGCTCAAGGAGCCTGTCTCGGGGTGGGGCTGAATGCTGGAGATGGGATGGGGACAGCAGTCTCGTGGGAGGTGATGCTCAAAAGTGGGAATGATTTTCTGGAGGTGACATTCAGCTCCACTGGAGAGGTGTCAGGGGTCTCTCCAACACAGCCTGCTGCGTGCATCTTCTTCTCCCAGTGCAAGTAAACTGGCTGGATCATACCTCATCCAAACTCTGCATGGGGATGGGGTGAGGAAGCAGAGGAACCCAGTCGGTGGTTAGAGTATTTTTACATTTTTGTCACAAAATAAGAGTTAGAGGCAGGAGGAGGTTTTTGTCCTACGGGACATTTACAGTGAGACAGGAGTAATTCTGGCAGCATGGAGAGTCTGGCTGGTCAGGCAGCTGAGTTACTGGTGAGCCCCAGGGAGGGAGGAGAGCTGGGGGCTGCCTGATCCCCAGTGAGGTATTTTGTACCAGGATGTAGTGTCTGAAAAATTTGGGAAGGAGAAAAGCGAGAGGAAAAAAAGAAACTATGCAGTCATGGCAGAGGAAGAAGTAAAGTTTTGTGGAACTGCAGCTCTGTGAGGGAAGGCTCAGCACATCTGCCCTGTGGAGCGCCAAGGAACAGGAAGGGGCAAGTACCGAGGTATTTTAACGCTGGGTCTCCTCTTCCCACTCTTTCTCACTTTTATTTTCATTTTTTTGCAGTTACCTTACTTCCTTTGCAGGAATAAAGGGCCCAGCTGAATCTATTTTGCTATGCCCTACCCTCAAGCTACCAAACTGTAGAATGGAAAATAAGCACTTTTATGCAATAGTGATAAAAAAGATCAATAGTTTGTTTTGTTGCAGACTTGTCCCCCAGTGAAGGGAAAGTCTGTTGCAGTAGCTGTGCAGCCCACTGGAGTCAGGAAGTGAAACCAGGACTGAAGTGCAAATGACTGAAGTGTTTTATCAAAAATGTTTTCAGTTCTCCTACTTTTCTGTGCTGCTTTTGTAACAAAGGGATTTTTTTGAAGATGGGTCTACTTGTCATGTTAACATACAGTCCCTTCAGTCTGTCTCAGTCAGGACCGCATATTTATAACGAGCAATTCATTCTGATCACAGTAAAGGAGCTGCTCTTTCCTACACTTTGTGAAAATGTATGTTTGTAAATGAAAGCCTAGGAAAGGATTATCTAGGGCCTTGGCATAATACAGGTAGGATGCTCTGCTGAGGAGTAATAGCCTTGTTATCTGTCAGCACCAGCTTGCTGTGCTAAATGCTTTTGTCTGCTCAGAATACGTGAAATAAGTGAAAGAAGCAAACAAAGCCAAGAATTCTTTCTTTTTTTCCCTTTATTGTTTTTTAATAGTGACCTGTGTGTGAGCTGCACAGGCTGCATGTGTCTCTGGAGGAATTTGGGTTCTCCAAGAGGGCTTTTGAAGTGCTGATTTGATTTATGTGGGCTGTCAGGAAGGACACAGGGAGTCTCAGGTATCATCCAGGTCTTAAGCCAGGGGAGGGAAAACCTGACGTTGCTCCCTGGAGAGGCTGGTTCCCATGGAGGGAAGGGGCCCCGTGTCCCTGGAAGGTGTTGCTGGAAGCCAGTTTAGGATTTATTCAGGCTTTTGGTGTACTGTTTTCAGGGAACATACAGGAGTGAGGTGTCTGAATCCCACTGATTTTCCATGATGTTACTTCGGGAGAAAGAGCCTTCATCTTCCCTTGGTGAAACAGAAGATTACATAGGAGAGAGAGGTGGAGCTGCAACACCTCCACCAGCACCACTCAAATGTTTAGTTAGGCAAAGAGTCACCATCCCAAGGACTGGTGCTGGGTGACTTTTCAGGTGAGAGCCAGAGAGATGCACAACCAAAACAAACATCTGCTTGTAGTGCCTGGAAGTGACTTGGTAGAGCAGAGCTCTGGCTGAGGTGTGCTGAGGTCTGCAGGGAGGTTTGACTGTTTGTTTTGGCAGAGCCTGTGGTTCCACGCAGTTCTTCAGTCTACAGGCACAGATGGATGCTTTTAGAGGTGTGACATGTTGCATCACGTTTTTACCAGTGCTTATTTCATGTAGCTGGATGGCAGTCTCCACCTGATGAGGATTATCTACTCCCTTACCAAGAGCTTCTTTTATAACCGTTTTTATGCATAGTTTTCTTGTTATAATAAGGTGTTGAACTCTGGCTTCCTTGTTATTTACAGCAGGACTGATAAGCTGTGGGTGTTTTAGGAGGGCCCTGGGCATCTTGTTTTGCAGTGAAAAACTGAGATGCCTCTCAGCAGTGGTGCAGAGAAGATCTAGCAAAGTCTGCAGGGTTTTTTTCCCCTTGGCAGAAGCAGGACAGTAGGTGAACCACTGAACCCTGTGGAGACCTGGAACCCCAGCACCTCTGAACGGGTGTGAGCAGCTCAAAGGCCAGCAGTGCTCTTCCAGAGCGTTGTGCACAGTGAAGCTGGTGATTCACTGTGAAACCACAGCTCATTTGACACAACCACCATGGACTTTGTGGGACTTTGCTGATGGTGCTGCACCAGGACACTTCGAGCAACGAGGGTCCCTTCAGGGCTGGCAAGTGGAGAATTTCTGTTTGAAATGAAAGTTCCTCTGAGTTCGTTTCGTATGTGATGGGTGATGATAACAAGAGGCATCCTTCACTACCTGCTTCTGGGAGAGCACTAAAACTGGAAGGAGATGCCTGCCTTCAGCAGAGAGTGGGGGAGAGCCAGAGTAAGACAGGTCCTGGTGGAACAAGGAAGGCTGGAAGGATCATGGCACTTGGACTAGTGGGTGTGTGCAGATTGCAAAGCTTATCTCACTGCAAGGAACCAAGCAAGTAAGTATTGGCCTGGAAAAGGGTTCTTCAAGATTACAGCAGTATGCGCTTCTCCTCCGTTCCTCTTGGGAGCTCAGCTGGGTTTGCAAGCTAAGGAAAAATCTACCAAAAGGAAAGAAAAAGGAGAGAGCTGAGGCAGAGAAGCAATCAGTCTTTCAGCCAGGATTCTGTGGCAGTGGGAACTGAAAGAAAGAAGGAGCCTCATTCATGTGGCACTGGAGTTATCATAATCTCTGACGTCACTGTAAGGTACTTAAAATGTTACTGACGTGAGTTCGATGGCATTTATGTCCTTCACTGGCAGCATGTTCCTGAAGGTCTGCAGCAAGGTCAGAGGTCAAGAACATGGCATGAAAAAAGTACAGAAAAATTGCATTTACCAACTCTCTCGTTCTTTGGGCAGAGAGTATCTATACCTCTTTGCTACCTCTGAGTGACAGTCCAGTCACCCAGTAGTGAACAGAACCAAACTGCTGGGTTTTCCATGCGCTCTGTCTCCTCTGGGCCTCCAGATCTCCTTGAAATCACCTCTCCAGCAAGAGCGATTGCACAGTAGTGGATAACAGCACAGCAAGGCATGCAATGTGTGTAATTCAGTCTTTGATGCAGAAATGACTTGGTTATGGTGAGCCACAGGGAGGTGAGTGCAGGTTCTGGAGAAATTCTGAAACGAAAGCAGGAGAACTGAGCATCACATTGTGTATGCCAGGGTGAAGGCTTTTGTCAGCAGGCAGTCTTTGAAACGTGTATGCAAGTGGAGGCTTTGGTTCTCCTGGGATAAATAGGTGGGTTGGAAATGCAGGAGCTGTACCTTCAAAGAGTCCTCCCTGTCAGGGTGTCAGAGCAGCATTCGAACAGGGAGGACCTTTGTGAAGGTACAACTTCTGCCAAGAGGCATCAGGGTCTACCTCTGGATTAGCTGTGCACACATGTGGACAGATGGGAATGATAAAACCAGAGGTATTTATGTGCAGTCTCTGAGGAAGTTCTTCTAAATACATCTGGGAGTTCTTTAGCATAAATCCAGCCCCCTGTAAGGAGGAGGCAAAAAGCATCTGATGGAGAAGAGTCCATGTGGTCATGGAAATGTGGCTTGCATGGAGTACATGCAAGGGGTAGGACAGACTTGCTCTTCCAAGTGCTGTTTCTGGATTAGCCACATATGCAAACCCACACCACCACAGTCATCCTGCCACTGCATTCCTCTTATCTGCGACCAAACTGACACAGCAAGTAAATCTCACCCCTGAAGCAGCACGCCATCGCATTTGGCCCTTCAAAATTAAGCAGCAATCTTAGTAAACCCAACCAGGAGCATGTGGAGGAAAGCTTGGCCCTACAGGGTGTTGCTGAGAAGGAGGTGCTGCTGAAAAGAAGCAGGGTGCTGCTGGAAAAAAACACCAAGGTTTGTAGATCAGTGTTGTCTGGCATGTGGAAATAAATCATACCAACCAGCCCCAGAAAATGCTGCTGTTCATCATGGCTTATGCTGAATTTTTAGCAAGGGGGATATGGTAAGTGACTGAGCTCCTTCTGGTGAGTGTGAAATAGCAACACTTGGGGGAAACGTCCCCAGCAGCTTTGAGTCTGGTGGTAAATGGAAATGCACTTGTTGAGCTTTGAGGGTGAGACTGACATTTCAGACTGAACACCGGGTTCGCTTTCAGTTCTGGCAGCCCTTGAGGTCGGCGCCAGGCTTGTTTGGCCACGTGAGCCGAGGCTGCTCCTGGTGACAGCCCTCCTGGTTTGCAGAGCTGAGATGGGCTATGGCAAGTGCCGGGAAGAGGCTTGCAGGGCATGTTTTCGGTCCCAGCTCTGCCCCAAAGGTCCCTTTGTTCCGACACTCTCGCTGCAGTGCGGGCGGTTGCTCGCCGCATGATGCGACAGGGAACAGAGATTTCTTTGTTGTCCGGGGCCAGGCTGCCCTGCCTGCAGAAATTAAACCGAAATCAGCAATTTCCATCCCTTTCCAAATCTTGGCTACCGTTCTGCCTGTGCACTCGGGTGTGACTTTACTGGTGCTGTGCATGTATGGTGCTCCGGGTTTGTCTTCCTGCTGGTAAAGGAGAAACCTTTCATTTCTTCTTAATAACCTTGTCTGGAGTTAAAACCTGTAATTTTGAGGGGATATCTGCTCAAATTGTCGCTTGCATAAACTCCTGTTACACGTGGCAAACTTAGCAAGCGCATGAATCAGGTATCTTGCTGAGCTGTGGCTACTCCAGATCCCTCTGCTTCGAGCTGAGGACAGAAGTTTTTTTGCTAAAAGCTGCTCCATGCCAAGAAAACTACCCGGAATTGCTGACTAGTGTCAGCGGCATGTGGGGCTGGACTGACGCTGCTGACATTTTTAACACCAGGGCCTGGCTAGCAGAAAGCACTCTCAGCACTGTTTCGGGAAATGGTTGTTGGGGCTGGCGTGGAGCAGGGCACGGGGCCTGGTTTGCAGTGGGATGGGGTTGGAGGTGGCCCCTGTTGTGCTGCTTTCCAGCAGGCTGGCTGTGCACACGTGTTGCCGAGCTCAGCAACTCACTGCTATCAGCAGCAGGTATTGCTTTTCCCTTGCACAGCCTAAGCCAAAAAAACAGGGTTGTTGTGACAGCAGGAGTGAATGGTAAAAAAAAAAGGCAAAAGGAAATGAAAAATCTCTAAAAATCACCTTTTTTTTCTTTCCTTTCGGGCCAGGTGTGCTGAGAATCAGAGATGAAGGCTCAAGTATGTTGCTTTAAATACTTCAGAATATTATATCTGAAAAGCAAAGACTTATTTATAGAGCAATTCCACTTGCTACTGAGATTTAATAGGCTTTCTAGTAAGATTTAGCGGATACATGCAAGAACATAAAGTGGACACAGATGTGCCATAATGCCACTTTTCAATTGTCAGTCTTGGCACAGGACATGTATGAATATTTATAGCATGGCTGGTTACTACATAGTTGTGTGATTTGTCACATTATAGCTTTTACAGACAACATTGTCAATTTATTTTAAAGGACCTTTCATACTCTGTCTTTATTTTTCATGATTTAGGAGCCTAAATATTTGAAGAAGTGGGTAAAAGAGTTAATCAGGGGATGAAATGGAGCATGTACTGAAAGGGACATGGTGGGGTTGGTCTGGGGTCGGGAGGTGGAGGAAGGTTTGGGTACAGGTATGGGAGCCTGGGCAGCTCCTGCAGGATCTGTCTGGACTGTCACCTGTCCCACGGGGGAACCCACAGGGGCAGTGCCTACGCTCTGAAACTTAATGGGATGGACAGGACACAGAGGCAATTTCTGCCCTCCAGGGTTTGCATTAGTGTAATTTTGTAGTGGCTTAGGCCTGCCAACATCTTTGCTGGGCACTGTGCCTGCACTCAGCTGCTATGCCTTCTGCCTCCTGCTTCTTCTTGCTGCTCACCTAGAGTCAGTGTCACCTGGGTGCTTTGTGGAAAGCAGGAAATCGGAGCATGCCGGGGAGTTTTTCTGGAGCAGCCACTCATTGGCACAGGGAAGGGGAAAATGCAGCACTTGCAGTGCAGTGAATACATTGGCTCTGTGGAAAGCTTGGTGGGTGTTGTGGAAAATTGGCAGGTTTTCTGCTCTCAACTTTCTGCTGTAGTCAAGAGGGAATTTTGAGTTGTTAGCTCTTGTCTCAGATCATTGCACAAAAACTCTCATTCAGGCTGCTGCTGAATGTGTGCATTCCTGGGAGCACACATCCATTTGAAGAGTGAAATTTTCTTATCTTTGCATTGACTTTTTGTTTAAATCTTTTCATAACGCCTGCACGATTTATCTTTTGCTTTCTTAAAATGCTTCTTTCAATAAATGAGATAAACCTGCTTGGTTCAAAACGAACCAGCAAGTTTTGCTCACTTGCCACTGGGGTGGGCCTGCAGCCAAGACAGCGTTTCAGTTCGGGTAGGATTTGGGCAAAACAAAGTAACTAATTATTTCTGCTGCCTTCTGTCCAGGTTTGTGCCAGTTTGGACTCTGGCTCTGGGTGCAGTGGGGCTTGGCACAGCACTAGGATGCCTTTCAGCGTGCTGGTTGAATGCACACAGCCAGGTCTGCCCTGGGAAAACCTAGGAAAATCTGGGAAAACCAAGTGTCTGCTTTTCAGCAGCCATGTGTATGCTACTGCAAAGGACTCCTGAGTGGTTTTATGCCTGTAGTGTGAAAACTGATGGCTGCAGCCATGAGCTGCAGGAAGGAATTGTTACCCACCCTGGGAGTGCCAGTGTGGTGCTGTCAGAGTGGGGAGTTCCTTTTCAGCACTGTCATAAGCACATTGGGTTTCTTCCTAACTTTCTCCAGACCTTTCCACTGACTCCAGGGCTTGTGGTGCCCCAAAAGAAGCAAAGTTTTTAACCACAGAATAACTGAGGATCTCCAGCAAGATGATGCTCTCTGTCCTCTTGGGCCAGTAGTAGCAAGATGTGATGGACAGTCCCTTGCCCCAGGGATTTTAAGGGTCAGGGTTAATAGGACTGAGCAGTGGTGGAAGGAGAGAGCTGGAGGTGAAGTCACATCAGAGTTGTCATGAAACACATCATCTGTTTTCCCTTCACACTGTCCCTTTTGAGTAGATCCATGTTTATTTGCTTAAACATGAATTAAAGTTTCTAATTTAGAAATGGTTAAAGGGTGATGCTGCTTTAAAAATGGCCTGTCGCAGTCGCAGGGTAATGCCTGAAGTAAGTGAGGTGGTTTGATGTGTCATTTTCCTTGAGAAAGGACTTTCTCTCCTAGGCTTGCAAGGTGGAGGGAGCAGATCCTTCTAGCACAGAGGCCGTGAAACTCAGTTGTCACTTCTTACTCTGTTATCAAAATAGTTTTACATGGAAATATGGTGAGATTTGAGAGGTCCTAGGTGAACACATAAGAACCTTTGCAAACCTGCAGTGCTAAAGTCTTATCCCTACAGTCCCTCCCCACCACACCACTGCACATCTGCCCCATTGCTGCTATTCCCAGGCTCTCCAGGCAGGCCTGGAGGATCCCAGAGGCTTCCTCATGAGGTGGAATGTTGTGGAAATCTTCTCTGCCCAGCTCAGGTATCAGGTTGAAGCCACACACCAGAGTGGGTGCTAGTGGGAATGTACTTGGCTGTGCTGGTAAGAGACTGCGGGAACAGCTGAGTGCAGTTGTCGTTTCCCTCCTTTGGAGCTCCAGAGCTTTAGGTAATGGTGGTGGCAGGAAACTGTGGGTGTGAGGTTCAGCTTGGGCTTGCACTTGGGACAGTTTATAGCCAGAAGCTGACTGTGTGTGCTTTCCTTGGCTCTCCTTCACCCCTTGGCCACCTGAGAGTCAGACCTGCTCAGCTGCTGCCACCAGCAGGTAGCTCTCCTGAAAACTGACTTTTTTCTTGTCTTGTCCTGCAAGAGGAAAGAGGAATGTCTGTAGATAGCCCCTGTGTGACTGACAGAGAGAGGAGAGGTAGGTGTCACATAGTTCAGCTCTGTGGGAAATCCTTGGGGCCTTCAGCAGGTACCACTGGGGGCTGAAATGGATGATTTAAAGGAGCTAAGTGAAGAGGCTTGTGTTTTTCTCACATCAGTTGCAACCAGCAAGCTTATCTTGTACAATAAGTAGCAGAAACTACTGGTCTGTGAACAGCTCTGAGCACTGCTTACTAATGCCCAGGCTTTTGTGAGGGTCCTTAAGCAGGTTTAGATGTATATAAAGGTGGTAGTGAAGGATGGGAGAAGGAAGATGTCTCTGTAGCCAGATAGGGCTGTTCTTGTGCAGTTTATTTTTTTGCAAGAGTCTTTCACTGTGGGGGTTTAATGAAGGTCATGACCACTGTTAAGTGTCTCTCAGGGCAGGTGACACATATGTCACCTGCATTTCGTGGCTTCAATGAACTGTGTGGTCCTAAGCTGTCAAGCCACCATGATGAACTGCATGTGCTGTCACTCAGCCAGTGACCCCAGACACCTCCTTGGGTCCCACTTCTGACCTCCATCTCCCTCTTTCTCTTCCAGGCACCTGTGTGAAGTGCAGCAAGGGTGTGTATGGAGCAAACCAGGCTTGCCAGGCCATGGGCAACCTCTACCACGACAGCTGCTTCACCTGCGGAGCCTGCAGTGAGTACTCTCTACCTGGCCTGCCACTGGGGCCAGGCCCTGGAGATAATTGTTTGGGCTTAACATTATTCTGGTGTAAAGGGGACAAGAAAAAGCAGGTGGTTATTGAATTACCTGCCAGCTGAAGTGTGCCACAGCTGTGTGTTTTGCTGCTGGTGGTTGCTGTCTATTTTTGAATGGGTTGTTGCAAGGCATATAGAAAAGGTATTTTGGATTGTGCCAGGCTTCTTTCTGGTTGTTTTCCTTCCTCTGCCTTTCAGTTATAGCCATATTTTTTTTTTACTTACATGAGTATTTTTTCAAAATGGCAGTGAATATGCCTTAGCTAGCATATAGAGGTTTTTTTGCCATTCTGGCCTTTCAGTCTGGGGACCCCAGGGAAGGTTATTGTGAAGAGGTACCAGGCTGGGAGCCTTGTGAAATGTACCCAAGCTGGGGTGAGGAACACACTGCCACTTGATAGTAAATCGTGGCTGTGTTTGTAAGACAGTGTTTCTTCTATTTTATTATGTTTAACTCCAGTGCTAGTAGTGTAATTTTAGAAATGTAGCTGTATATGTGGTGGCAGGGAAAAAAAATAATCTGCTGCTGCTTTTGTATATTTGAGTTTGGTTTTCCCATATGAAGCTTAAGGTTTTTCTCCTGAGTTGTATTTAGAGTTGTAAACTCATCAGGACTGCATTTGTTTTATTTGGAGCTGTAAAGTGGGAATAAATATAGAAAGATGTGTTTGCTTTTTAATAATAGCTGAACCTTGAACTATGCTCATTTCCCAGCTGTCTGACACCAGCTGCCCTGCCTCACCTATGTTTGCAGTATAGCACTTCACCATCATCCCACCAGAAATGGGAAAACTGAAAAGAAAAAGTGGTCTTTGCATGTCGAGGCACTTTCCTAAAGGCTCAGAAGTCAGCAGCTCACTCCTCTGTCCTCTCTTATAAATTAATTCAAAATAATTAAATAATCTTCTCCCATGGAGAGGGTTCCTGGCTACAGCCAGGGCTTTTCTTCAGAGATCTCTCTCCCTCTGTGGCCGGAATGGCTCTGAACTGCCCTTGCACCCAAAGCTCCTGTTAAAAATAATCCAGCAGCAGGTTCAGGCTGTCTTAAATTTCTAAAATTACTACCGTGCAACTGGTGCTTTCAGAAGGAACAGTTTCAATCCTCCTTTTGGAATGAATTTTACTATCTTTATTTGGAGACCAGTGTTGGAAAGGTACTTGTGGTTGCAGAGGTATCCATGGTTACTTCTGTTGTATGTTTGTCTGTTTGGTTAAAAATTAGCTTAATCCCATTTTTAATGAGGTAGGTTAGTGAGGTTTGAAAGAACAGCTGTTTGCTGCTTATTCTAAAAGTCAACCCTTTCCAAAGGTTTGCAGTGCAAGACTAAAAGGTGTGGATGTCAGGTGAGACTTAGAAAGGTGGAAAGAAACTAAGTTGAGCAAAGTGAAGCCCATTTTCTTTCTTATCAAGGGTGTAACTGAGAAATGTGCTGAGTAGGTGTGTTGGGGCAAAGGGTTTCAAATGGAAAGTAAAATTAAAAATAAAGCTAGGGAAAAGGAGGGGGCAGAAGAAGAAAGGGGGAACTAGAGCAATAATAATATTTCTCTGAGTAGAAAATACTGCATTCCAATACAAAATAAAAAAGGGGAATGCAAGTCAAGGGAGTATAAGTGAGAGCCTAATTCAGCTTGTTATGTGCAGGAGAGCAGTCATGAAAACTCAAGCCCTTCCCATTGTGGCAGTGGCCATACTAAAGTGGCAACTGGAGGCAGTGGCAGCCAGCAGGATGGCATGGATGGATGGAAGGGAGGATGTGTGGTGGTGTGGGATTCCCAGCACTCCAAGAGGAGTGTCACCAGGGGCAGGGCCCCCCAGCAGTGGTGTGTTCCTCATGTGCACACACCTCTATGGGCTGCAAGGCTTACAAGAAACCCTCCAGAACAGGGGCTGGTTTCCTGTGCTCACACTCCAGTCCCTTTGCTGCCTGGCTTGTGCTGGGCTCACGTTCTGACTCATCAAGCCTCTTTGCACTGTGGCTGCTTGACTCACGATGCCTGGGGTGGTACACGCTGTTCTGCCCTGTGCTGGGGAAGGAAATGTACCCCAGGGGAATCCCCCCTTTGCAGACTGGAGTCATTTCCCAGTCCCACAAACCATCAGCTGCCACAGACATGAAGGACACGCAGCTCTGTCGTTCACCCAGAGGGTCCACATGCCCCTCTGCAGGTTTTCTGTCCTCTGTATCGCTGCAGTAAATGCAATGAGACCATTTTATCTGCCAGAAAAATAAGTATTTGTTTGGATGGTGTTGCCTGTCTAGAGGAAACTGGTTTCTAGCTGAAAAGTAAGTAGTGCTTTTAAGGTCAAGTGGAGTTCATCCTGGACACCATCCAGTACAAGCTTGACTTTGAGAAGTCAAGGTTGCTCATGATTTCAATCCTAAAATTTCTGCTCCAGTGGAACACTGACTATCCTCTACTCCAATAAATAAAATACACAAAATTACCTATTAAGGTAAAGCATATTGTCCTCCAGATATTTATAACCACTGTCCTGCTGTTTTCATTTTAGTAAGGATTTCTAATTTTGCTCATAGCTGGATTTGTGTCCAAATGTGTTTTGGTTTCCCTGACAGAGAAAATCAAGAGGGTCTAAGAAGCAAGGGGTTGTTGAGAGGGATGATACCTCATAGTGCCAAATTTCCTGCACCCTCTGCTTCCCAATATACACACACGTTCAGAGATAAATGATACAGCAATTTGTTGAACAGAGCTGAGCACACGTTACAGGGTTCACTTGGCAGGGAAAAAGTGTACTGTTTTATCTGAGCCAATGGCATGTAATGCAGAAGATTTGGCTCAGAGGTCAAAATAACAGATTTAGAATTATTACTTTGGCGTAAATGTCTCATTTATCTTCTTGTTTGTTACAAGGCAGAGGCACAAACAAGGCAGCCTTTTGCAGGGAGGGAGAGGGAAAAAAAACTTCAGGCTCTTTCTGTAGGATTAGTAGTAAATTATATTTGCTTTACAGGAGAGCCACGAAAGTAGGTTAAAAAAAAACCAAAAGCCTCAAAATGCATACAGCTATTTCCTGCAAAGTGTCTGTTTCAAAAGTGTCTGTTTCAGTCTTGGGTTTGTTGTTTTTTTTAAGTTCATTGGACAAACACTTACAGCTGTCAAATGGTTTGTAACATGCTAACCATTTAAGTTAAATCACTACTTTATACCTCCTCAAAACATGAAAAATACAAGTGTTTCCAGATGTTGATATTTACTATCAAGGTAGTAAGGAGATCTTATAAATTATATAGATTTATTTAGACAGTATCACTCTAACCTGCTGGGGTGTTCTAGTATTTTCTCTAGGGTTCAGCGATGCTGATATTCGACTGCCACAGGCTGGCTGAAAAACTGAGCTTTTTAGCTGTCCTGATGTAATGTAGAGCATAAGGAACTTGTACTTGAGCCACTCTGTCCTCAGAGGAAATCTGAAAGCTAAAAACGTGCAAGGGAAGCGTCAGAGATGGCTGTGAAGGAAATCAGAGGGCAAGGAAGGAAATCAGAAAGAAAGAACTCATTGCAAGGTGGTTTGAAGGAGGGCTTGATGCTGAGCTATGATACAAGGGCCAAAGTGAGGACCAGATTTTGGCCCCTTGCTTCAAAGAGTTGGAAATCTGGATCATTTGCCAGGTTACAGAATTCAACCTTTGACATGTCAATATCACTGCATTACTTTCTTTGTATTTTTTGCAAGCTCAGATTAGTGTTGATATCTGTGTAGGGGTAACAGGCTGCTGTTCCAGTGACAGAGCTTGAAATAATATGAGCTCTCTGCCTCTTGCCACCTTAAATATATTTCTTATTTAATATTTTAGAACATAGTTGTGTTTAGAAGTATCAAGGGTCATTTACTAGACTAGGTAGCTGAGCTGTTGGAGCAGTATTATCTGCAAGCATAGTCCTCTGCTTGGGCTAATTAGTCATGTTGCAATGATTATAAAGCATGGCTGTTTAGGGCAATGCAGCTTTTGGTGTCTTTGAGCTAATTATTTTGAATAAGCAGGTCATGTATTGGTATGTAACTCCTGGAACACAAAGGCCGTGGTTTTTATTGGTGCTGCTAAGTAACTCTAAAAGTAGAAAGTCACCTTTTTCTGCACGTGTGACTTAATCCCAGACAGCAGGATAGCCAGCCTTGCCAAATGAATTTCCCTGTGGCACATGTATGTGTATGTTTATCTTCAGATGCAGAAACTGCCACCTCTTCTAGTGGAGGCAGAATTTACTGCCTATAATTGGATATAAACCCACTACACGAACTGACATGCTTGAGAAATGTGCAAATCTTCAAAGGGGAGAGCGCAAAGTATTGCCAGTAATCCATCCTCAGCCTCCCTTCAATAAAATTATCATGCAGAGTCCTCATAGTAAACAATGTAATTTTTTTAATCAAAATTAATGCCAGAAAAGGTTCAGATGTGCCTGGATTTACAGTTTGTGAGACAGGGAATTCATCAGTGCATGTTTCTGCTCCGGTCTAAAATTGCTGCTATGCTCTTGCTGACACTTTGTCTTCAAGCTCTCGGCCTGCTGGTGAAAAACCCTGTTGTTCACAGGAAGTACTTGCTGTAGATGAGAAAAACATGGCAGGTTTTACAGTACAGTGACAGTACTGGTTCCTTTCCTGGCCAGATTTTGGGGCTGTAGTGATTTGGGGGTCTGAGCTGAAGGGATTTTCCCACGGTTCAGGTGTCCTCAGTAGATATCTCTGATGGAAAGGTGCAAGTGTTCAGCTCACACAAGGGGATGCAGTCAGGGATTTATCAGTACATCAGTGGTTTCAGTCAATGGCTTGTGTTTTAGTGCTGGCTAAAAGTCTGAAAGCATTAGGACAATATGTGAGAAAAGGTTGAAATCTTCAGTGGAATAAATTTCCAGCCTTTCTAGCCCTTTTATTTTATAATGTCATCTTCAAAGTGCTGTTTTCTGTGAAGAACAGGCATAACATAACATAACATACGTCATGCAGTAAAGATTTTAGGGGGTTTCTTACAATGTTTTGATGTTACCTGTGAGTAATTTTCTGAGTAATGTCTCAGTAAGCACTGAGGCCCCTTTCATACCTAAAGAAAACTAAAAATGCTCTCTCATGTAGTTTCAATGCACAGTTACATTGACCAGAGTCACAGGGACTGCCTCATCCTCCTTCCTCCTCTGAGGCTCTGTGCATTTTGGTGGCAGTCACTGGGTGACAGGCTGAGAGGCCAGCTCTGATGACTACGTAGTTTTGGTGCATTTTGGGGAGCAGGGCAGCAGTCCCTGGTGTGATGCAGTGCCTGAGCACTGGGGTGAAAACTGGTTACTCATCAGGGACTCCCTGGATCGTAGCACTGCTTTGTCCCAAGGTGACTATGTCTTACCTTTGAATTTTGAAGCTTTCTAGGGATTTTCTCTGAAAAGAAGGACTCTTGAATATCTTCTTGCAATGGTTTGCCATCAGCAAAGGAGAGCTGTTGCTTGGTTGTGCTGTGGTTTCAGAATGTTTCCCTCTGGGGATCCATTTCTGCTCACCTGTGGTTGCATTGCTGTTAGTGGCAGCTGACCTTTCTAACGTGTGCCAGAGCATGTTCTTGGCTTTCAGGCATCAGATCATTTTCTCAGTTTTGGTTTATTGGTTGGGTGTTTTGTTTTGTTTTTTTTCACTGCCTCAAATATGTGGTGAGAGCACACAGGGTATCTTTTGCAGTCTTACCATACAGCTGGTGTAGTTGAGAGACAGACTGAACATCTTACATGGGAATGGAGCTACTCTGTCCTAGCACAGTTTCTTCTCAGAGAGACCCTGTCCTCCTGCCCATGTTTTCACCAAGACTTTGTTCTGTCCTGGGATGTCTGCCGGTTGATCACAGTCTGAGTTTACCTGATTTGGAGGATGTGCAGGCATCTAAGGGTTCCTTTCATGCAGACCCAGTTCAAGAGCAGCCTCAGTGCTGCCCCTGCTTTAATGGTGGCCAACAGAAATGGGACAGATGGCAGAAATTAAGTAGAGCTCTCTGATGCTTGACCTGGTCTGCTGTGCATGGTAAGACACCATCCTGCCTGTCAGCAAAGCATTCATGGAGGGCACCAAAAACACACATGCTGGCCAGGGACTGGTGGGTCTCATGTACTGTGGGCAGCAGGGACTTTTGAATGGTAGGGAGGAGCCAAGGTTTCTGGGCTCTGCCTGCACCCATTTCACTGTCTACAGGGTGTGCATGGACTAGAGCAGCTTCCTTAGTCCAAATATCCTCACAGATTTACATGGGAAGAATGAAAACTGAGGGAAGGACTGCAGCTTGAGCCAGAGCCACCCAGGACTGAGGAGGAGCTTTTTTCCATCAGTAGTCACATGGCCAAATTTATCTTCAATTTCTGTGGTGCTCTAAAAAGGACTGATTTTTGTAACGAGAGAGGCCCAGGACTGCTAGTGTGGAAAGGACCCAGGAGCAGCTGCCAGTCAGCAGTGACTCCTGCCCTTCTGCTATGCAGATACCACATGGAGTTCCACAGTGCTTGGGTAAGGGACAGGTGAGGTCCACACCCTGCCTCCCCAGCAATGCAGAGCCCTGGTCTTGCATCCCCCTAGAGCCCTGGGGTCTGGATGTGACCCTGTGCCCTTGTATGCACTGAGGGCTGTCTCTTGTCTTTGAACATGGGTTTGTGACCCCATTGTCTTTTAATAAATAATGGAAAAGCAACTTCAAAAGAGAAGGTTGAGTGCAACTCCCCAGCAAGCAAATGATACATCTCCCAGGATTCTCCTTGGGCCATTGCAGGTCCCTGGTAAACCTCTCCCTGTAGGAACTCCAAAAGGAGAGAGCCCACATTTAAGAAAAGCATCAGCACCCTGTGAGTGCTGCCTGATGGTGTGCCTATTATCAGCTGCTGAGCAAAGGGTGTTTATTTTAGCACAAAGGCACTAGTGACTAAGCTTGAAATATTTTGAAATTGGTGCTGAAATGACCTCGAGGTCATCCTGAAGGTCCCACAGCTAAACAGATTAGACAGACACATTAGGGATGAGCAGTACTTAAAAACTCAGGGCTCAAACTCCCTATTAGAAAGATGAACAAAGTATCTCATAACAACAAGTGACGGCAGTAAGGTTGAAATGCTGAAGAATTTTAATTGTCAGAATTTTTTCAGCTGCAAGATTAGCTAAATTCAGGGTGAAGTGGAAGTGAAATACAGTCAGGAGCCAGCAGTTTAAGACATGTAGTAGAGCAATTGATCCTGAAAGCAACAAGTCATGCATTAATATTCCTGGGTTTATCAAAAGATGTCCTCTCTGTAGTCATCATAATGCATGAACAGGCAGTGACCAATACGTGATTCCTCATTTGCCATTTAAGTTCTCTTAAGCACCTTCCTTTTGGTGAAAGTACAGCAGCATCTCTGTGCTCAAGTGAAACCTGTGCCAGCCTCTGCAGGCACAGTCAGAAGTGTTGCTTTTGAGATGGACTTGTTTAGTTTGAGGCACAGGGAGCTCATCACAGGGACAGAAGCCACTGCCACCCTGCTGTGTGCTGGAGGGCAGCCCCAGTGCTGTTTCTTTTTCTGGTGTGGCCCAGCCAGACCATGCATTTCCCCACTCCCCCGAGACAGTCCTCAGCACAGCCTGGGGAAGTGAGCTTTTCCTGCATCTTGCTGTCCCAGCTGTATGATGAGAAGGTGCTTCCTCTCTTCGGAGAGGCACTGGGAGAAGTCCATCTCGAAGTGGGCAGGCAGAGGCTGAGAGCACCAGAGGAAGACATCGGCCCTGTTTGCCTGCACTGCTCCCATGCTGGCTGCTGGAGCACTTGGTCACTTGCGGTTTTTGCAAATTTCCTTTTGCATTTCTGCCGGGGTCTTAAAGAGAGAGCTAAAAATAGTTAAAATGCCCACCTCTTCCCTAAAACAAGTAATTAAATCATCCCTGCCCTCCCTTAAAGTGCTCTTGGTGTCAGCAGCTCTACTGCACAGAGTCACATCATGCCAACAGCCAACTTATAAATCCTTTATAAAGAGGTTTATCCCCCTCCTGAATGAGCTTGCAGCAGGAGCCCAGACACAGCACGCTGGCTATGGCACCTACTCTGCAGGTCTGTTGCCATCAATCTTAACCTGCTAATGTCATGGGGTTAAAAATACACTGGATGCAGAATGGCTGGTAAATGCTTTTTGTGTCACACTGGAAGAATGATGTCGTGGCAGTGATCCAAACCTCATCCCTGCTGCTGGAATGGCTGCTTCTCATGCACCAGCCAGGGCCTTTTTCCAAAGAAGTGTCTCCTCATTCCATGGCCCCATGTGTATGTTTTGCCTCACCATTGTCAGCTTGTCTTTAAGGAGAGACATTGCATGGTGAAAAGTCACTTGGGCACCTCCCATTGTACTAAACTGGAGCCTGCACCACTGTGTAATTTAAAGTCAAAGGTAAATGGTTTTGTTTGTTGATTTTTAGGAGTGCCAAATCTCAATGCTGTATTTAAATCAGCGGGAGATTTTCAGGAGTACTTCTTGGTGCATTAGGCTTGTTGTTAACTTGCTTAGGACTGCTCTTGACAAGGTGTTGCAAATCTCAGGTATCCCCATGCCTGTCCCTTCCCTCCTCAGAAACTGCAGCTCTGCAGCTGCCACTGAGCATGCCAGGCTTACCTGTGGACAGGTTATCATATCAGGGAGGAGTTATCTTACAAATACACACCCTGGGTTATGAGCCACAACGATAGGACATCAAGATTAGATACTTTCCATTTTGGGCTCTGGGTTGTGTTTTGGTGTTCACAACCTTTGGCAAGAAAAACGAGAGTGGGATTCTTTCAAATTTCTCGAGTTTTCTTCCATATACTATCCAATGTTTACACTGGAGCAAGGATGGGCTGGTGCCCTGGCTCATCTCTGACCTCCAGGTTATGTGGTTGTCCCCAGCAGGGATTAGAAGGGAACGGGCAACAATGATTTTGTTGGGGCTGAGTGCTTTCGGCTCTTACACTGCCCAGTAAACAAAGGGCTGAGCGGTGCCTACTGTTTGACCACGAAGCTCCTGCACATGCAAACCTGGGGTTGTTCCTCAAGAAACACTCTGCCTGTCCTCCACCTGCCTTGTGGCTGAAACCCGGGCAGGGCACTAAGGGCCGCTGGTGAAAAGTTGGTCTGGTTCAATTTACTGGCACAACTTTAGAGCTTCACCGGAGCATTTGCATTTCCCAAGTTGTTTCCCAGCCCGATGGTGCCCTCTGGCGTACGCAGGAGACCATAGAGATTGTAGTTTATTGACGTGGTTTATTTGTAGTTTATTTCCTTGGCTCCCCGCTTTTCTTAGCGCTTTGCAGCCAGCGTGGCTATTTGCCGAACGCTGATAGGGAGGTGCATGCCATAAAGCACCGAGATGTGACCCCCAGGCCAGTCCCATGTGTTGTCCACATTTATACACCCAGCAGCCGACGATCCCTTTTTTATTGATACTGGCCACGTGCAGCACATCAAGCAGGGGGCTTCTGCTCCACAGTGTCTCAGACCCAATTTCCTTCCAGCAGTGCCTGGTAGGTGCCAAAACCATCCTGCAGCAGGTCCTGCTGCAGCTGTGCCCAGGCAGGGCTGCTCCCCCTGCCCTGGGTGCTGTCTCCAGGCACATGCCTGTGGCCCCAGGGCAGAACTGTTCCAGTGCTGGGCTGCATTTCAAACCCCGGGCTGAGTAGGGAAACTGGCCTTCAAAGAGGTAGGAGCAGCTTTTTATAAGCAAACAAAACCTAGCCCTCTGCTCTTGGAGGAAGGCAGGGTGTGTAGAAGTGGTGGTAGCGTGAGCATGCATTGCCATAGTTACATGGAACTGAAAACAGACGGTGAATGTGAGGCGTAAACACAAAAGCTGCAGTAAATACAAATCTACTCCATATGTAGAGTCCTTTCTTGGAAAAACTTGTTCATCTTGTCTCTGTTGCAACATTCTGATTTAAAAAAAAAAGGAAATTTTTTTTTAATGGTTTCAAAACTTTCTGTTGGCAGCTGCAGAAATGAATGTACTGGTTGGTGAGCAGAGAAGCCTGTTGAGTGCTGTGGGGTTGCACTCTGCTGGGGACAGAGTGGGTGGTCAGGTATTGCAGTGCCTTGTCTGACTTGTCTGGCAGCTGCTGGTTGAAGGCACCTCACAGTGAAACAGCAAGGTTGTGACATTTTGAAGAAACAAGTCTAGTATGGGTCACTCATTGCATGCCCTTTCTTTTTTCCTGCTTGCTTGTCTTCTGGGATGCTCTCCAGTGTGAGTCGGGGTGTCCTCACTCACTCTTCCTGAAGTTACAATTCATGTGGTAGTCTGCCAGGAGGTGGTCCAGGCTTGCAAAGCTACCGCCTCCTACCCAGATGTGGGACTGTTGTCTGGATCAACCAGCTAACATTCATCAGCAACCACCAGCGGAAGAGGAGATGGGGGCTAGAGTCTGGAAACACCCATGCTGGGTTGGGTGCTCTTCTCCAGTTGTGGGGCGTCTGTTCTTGAATATCTTCCTTGTAGTTTGCTTCTCAGCAGCCAGGTTTTGCTCACATTTTCTCCCTGCTCTTTGCTGACCCTTCTTTTATCTCTGTGGGTTTTGTTCCCCTTAGGTCGAAAGCTGAGAGGAAAAGCCTTTTATTTTGTCAATGGCAAGGTGTTCTGTGAAGAAGATTTCCTGGTAAGCACCCAGCTGGCCCTTGTAATGACACATCTCAGTGTCCCCAGCAGACACTCGGTCTTTCTGCCTGTCAGTTTTGACAGTGTTTCACATAGTTCTAGTCCAACACTCTGCCTGGCCCTTGTACTCCAGCATTTACCTAGTGCCAGTTCCAGCCATGGTGGCTGCCCACATCATGTGGTGCTGGAAGTAGCCAAGTGAGGGGCTGTGGTTTTGTGGTGCAGAGCCTCTGGTTGAAGCCATGATCTGCTGTGATGGCTCCTTCAAAGCACATCTCTGTGCCCATACTGTGGAGGCAGGGGTGAGATAAACGGCTACAGAAGAATGAATGGGAGAATTTCCCTTTTCATTGGTCTGGGTTTGCTTGGGCAACTCAATGGTTATCCTTCTGCTGCCCTCAGTGGATTTTGTGTGATGTAAGTGAGCCTGAAGCAAACCCGCAGTCTTGTCCTTGGCTGGTGGAGATAAAAAGCAGTAAACCCTTCTGCCATTGAGTCCTGACAGATTAAGCATTCACTGAGACTTGAAAAAGTCATATTTGGCTACTTATTGGTGAGGTCTAGTGAGTTTTGTCAGAGACAGGTGCATTAACCTTTGCTCTCATCAGTATATTCTGCACAGGCTGAAGATGAAAATATTCATTAAATGCGTCTGAAATATTTCATTTTTCAAGTTTGCACTTCCACTGTATAGACAGGTGATGTGCTGTGCCTGAAGTGCATGTCATGGACAGTTCCTTACTGACAGATCTGAGCAACGGCAGCAAAAAAGTTGCTCTGGGCCAAACTTGATTGTTATAACAGGGAGCTGGGGCAATGCCCCTACACTCAGAGAAGCTCCAGCAGAATTCTAACAGTGTAATCAAAGGAAGAGTTTGGCCTTCCAAGTCTCTATATACAGATATTTTGATATGAATACAGGATAAACACAAGTAAGTTCCTGGCTTGTAGATTCACGTGGTGAAATAAGTATGTAATAAGTCTTATTAGTAAATACGCTATTTGCATGTGCACTTATGGTATTTGCTTTTATACTTAATAAACTTAAATGTCAGACTTGGAAGTTACAGGAATTCATAGTCCTTCTGAGCATGAGGAGTTTGGTGTGTTTGTAGAATATCCTCTGGGGACCCATCCTCACCTTCATACAATGAAAAAAACATTGGAAAGTTAAGCTTGTGTAAGGAGCACAAAAAAAGGACCAGTAACAAATATGCACATGACAGCCCCCAGTACACTGTTGTTTATGCTTGACTGGCCTTGTGAAATTTTGAGCTAATTCTTTTTTGTCCTTGCAGTATTCTGGTTTCCAGCAGTCAGCTGACAGGTGTTTCATTTGTGGTCATTTGATAATGGACATGGTAAGTGATAATTGCTTTAGGAGACAAAACTCCCACAGCTTTTTGGAAGAATGCATCCAAAGGAAAACATATTCCTATCCAGTACTGTCTGTTACCACCTGGTGGTCTGCCTAGTGTGGGATTGGTGGCAGAAAGAAAATCCAGTCAGCCTTTTGTTGATTTTTCAAGGAAGTGCAGTTGGCACCCTGCTGTGCGTGGTGCAGAGACTTTACTCCCCGTTTTCAGTGCCTGTTGAAAAGCAGAGCCTTGAGCTCTTTCATCCCCTTTCCCTCTTCTTTGGACAATGTGTTTGAAATCCTGCTGCTGCTTCCTGCTCAGCAGTGCCATGGCTCTGCAGGGCTCCCTTGCTGTGAGGCATCAGGGCAGCTCTCTCAGCCTGGCTTTCCCATGGACCTTGAGGATGAAGCCACTTCCTTGTCATTTTTTGTGGGTGCTGGTACTCTGAGGAACAGGTTTGGCCCAGGGTATGCAATCCAGACCTCAGTTCAGATCTGCTCAAGTCCTTCCAAACTCTTTCACAGATGTGTGATCATCTATGTGGCAGGTACCATCCACTCAAGATGAGCATGGAGTGGGTAAGAGCTCAGGGGGTGAGCTGGCCTTTAGCCAGTATGGGGCAGCATTTACTTAGAGGTTGTTCAGAAGGAGACTGGTGTATCTGGTGGTGTAAGACTGCACCTGAGGAAAAGAAATGAGGAATTTCTGTTTCACAGCACGCCTCCCAGGATTTTCTAATGTGTATCATTATCTTTTCTTGCCTGCTTACACTGGAAAGCATTAAAACTGGAAAAGGTATTTTATACTCAGAAGTCTGATCCCTCTGCTGATGGACCATGGTATTCCAGGTAGTAATTGCTACTCCCAAGAGTGAATTGCAGTTTAGTTGAACAGTTTCCATAGTCTGTGGTAATTAGAAAGCCAGGCTAGTGAGTACAAAGCTCTGCAATATCTAAGGAGTTATCAATTAGCAATAATATTTGTTTCAGCCTCTCATGGAGAATATGAAAATATGTTTCCTTTGTCGGGCTGGTAAATCTTGCCTTGTGATCCTGCTAAGTATTTCCTACTTGTTGGCTTCAGAAATTATTTTCTTCCCCCTATGTTCTGTCATTTCTATCCTTTGTCATGCCTAGTACCTTGACTGAGTCTCTAAATTGATTTCTTACCCATGCTAATAATTAATTTCTCTGGAACCAAGTACTGTATATTGATTCCAGCTGCCCTTTCCATCCTTGTTAACTGATATTTCAGAAGAGGCGGGGAAAAAAGGCACAGCCCTGCTGATGAATATGCAGTATTGTCTGGTGTAAACTGTGTGTTTATTATTTTCATCTCTTTTGGCTGTTCACATGCATTTTTCCTCTCTCTTGGTTTGTTGCAGATCCTGCAGGCTCTAGGGAAATCATATCATCCAGGCTGCTTCCGATGTGTGGTCTGCAACGAGTGTCTGGATGGTGTGCCATTCACTGTAGACTCTGAAAACAAAATCTACTGTGTCAGAGATTACCACAAGTAAGGACAAAATAAACAGCAGAGATGTTCCAACAAGCCTCTAATTTAGCTTTTCAGCTGGCAAGGAAGTGCAGATTAGTAAAACAGGGACGGGGTTGGAAGCTAGAAGTTTAAGGATGGGGCTAGACCCTAAAAATTCCCCACCTCTCCTCTTGCCCTACCATTGACTCCTGTGTAACTCTGAGGAAGTCACATAATCCCTGGGCTTTGGTTGCTTCTTCTGGAAAGCAGAGAGAGTGACAAATAGAGCTCATGAAGTGTTCAGTGATGTACAAAATTAGTCCACTTTAAAGTAAGCCTGTGAATGCCTGTAGAAATCAATGTGAGTTACTTCCTGAGTAGCTCAAGGGCTGAGTTTGACATTTAAAGGATCACCACTGAACGTGCAAAGCAAAGCAAAACTAAATTAAACAACTGATAAATCCCCTTTAAAAATCACTTGTTATTTAGACAGTAAAATAACATGGCTGTGCTCTTATCTGATAGTTATGATATTAAAGCTGCCTACATTTTGAGTCTCCTGGCTTGCTTTGCTCCTTGCTCCGTTCTCTGAGCAGGGAGAGTATTAAGTGTCGCTCAGGCAGCCCTTGGAACCCTTCTATGTTGTGCCAAGATTAGAGTTGTTATAATCTTTTTGCCAAGATTAGTGACTCTGTGTGCCATCGTTGTTCTGAAACGATGCATATTTCCTTGTAAATTAATTTAATTAATTACTGTGTTATAAGGTCTTAAGAAACTGTACAGTCACACAGTATTTTCTCTGAGGTTTCCTGCCCCGAGGTTGTCACTTCTTTGGTTGTGTTTTTCTGGGGATGGTCCTGCTCAGTTTCTCTCTCCTCATTCTCTTTTCCAAATCTCTCAGTAGCAGCCAAGAATTTAACAGGGCATTTTGTATTTTTTCTGGCACTAAGTGTAAAATATAAAGTGTCTTTTTGCCTGATTGAGCAACATGTGCCAAGCATTACTTAAAATCAATGCTAAAGTGAATTTATGATCTCAGGATGCAAAGCTTTTCTGTGCATAAGTCATTTACAGCTGCAGCTTTTCATCTTATCATTGGGAACATACAGGCCTCTCTTTTTATGTTGACCTATAACTTGCCTTCAATTTCTCATTGCTCTTGCAGAGTTTTAGCTCCAAAGTGTGCAGCGTGTGGACTTCCCATTCTGCCCTCTGAGGTGAGAGCCTTTTATTCCAGATGCCCTTGGGGAGGGAGTGTCATGTCTCAGGTCTTGCTCTTTTTCACACTTGACCCTGTGTCAATACGAATGTGTTTGTGGACAGGGAGAGATGGTCAGTTCCTCTGGAGTGCAACCTTTAGACCTAAGCTTGTACACTGTTCATGAGATGTGACCCTTCTTCTGCTCAGTAGTGAAGCTTATTCTTCCTGGGCCAGGCTGCTTTTTTCATCTCCTGCAGGATTATTCTGCTGCTAGTTTTATGTTCAGGATAATTTTCCTTTCTGTCAGTAAATGCTGGTGGCACTCATGAATGACCTCTGTGTGACCCCTCTGGGACTAACTCACTTTAATACTTAGAGGAGATGAATCCTGAGCAAAACTACTTTCAAATGCTGAGAAACGTGATCTATGGAAATTACCAAATCATTTATGCATGATTTGAGGTAGATGTTACTGTTAAACAGAGGAAATGTTGCTTTTCTGGTGTTATTTTGGAGGATATCTGCAGTCAGTCTGTTCTGGAGCTTCACTGTAAGAATAACTTCAAGTGGCAGGATTTACTTGCAGTCTCCAACCAGCCACCCAAATGCATTTGCTCACCATTCATTCTGTTGCAGGAAGCAATCTGCAGAGTGCATGTGTCTGATCCTGCTGTAATCCTTTGTAATTTCTGCTTTGCTCGAATGCTTACAGGGGTCTGATGAGACCATTCGGGTCGTGTCCATGGACAAGGATTACCATGTGGAATGCTATCACTGCGAGGTAGGTCAGCAGCTTTCTTAGGGAGTCGGTGCTTGATGGTGATAACTACTGTTATTTTTAAGATGGAAATAATTCTCCTGCCTTCCAGTGGCAGGAGATGAGCAATTCAAACCTTGCATTGTGTGACTCTTTCTATCGGTGGCTGAAAAATTTTCAGTTTGAGGACAAAAGTTTTTGCAGCGATGTGTTTTAGCTGCAGTTTCATTTGCTGTCCATAAAGTTATGGGCAAAGAGTTAATTATTGCTTCTAAAACTTGGGAGTTTATTTGTTAATGGTGACTTAGGTTTATTGATGCCTTTCAGAAGCCTTGAGCTCCGGATCGCATTAGTGTATCTGATTTCCAAGTCAGGTGGTTCAAAAATGCTAAGGTGATGACTGATCCTGTGGAGTGTAAGTTACCTTCACTCTCATGGGAAATGAATGTGTCATTGGGGCTGGAGAAAGGATATGGCTGTACAAAAAAGAATTCCAGGAGATGCCAGCTCCAGAACAGCATGTAGTCTCCATGCAGGGCTTCCCAGAAAGCCTTCATCCTTCTGTGCTGTGAAGAAAAGAAATAGTTTTCTTCTCTCACTGTACTCATAATGCAGTGAAAAGAGGCCCTGACTCCACAGGCTGGTTTCACATCAGTACAGCTGTCACGTGAAGAGGTGAATCCAACCTGAGAGTGTAAGGAGATACGAGCATGTTTAAAATACACAGAGTTGAACCTTGCCACAAGGTAAAGCTTATTCAATAAAACTGCGTAAGACAAATTCATACAAGGCTACCCATCCAAATACCAGATGTTCTTCTCATGGCACATGCTGGACTTACCAGGAAGGAGCTGTTGGCTGGGTGTCCTTGTCACAAAGTCACCTTCCTGGTTGCCAGACCCCAGCTGACACTGGAAGAAAAACACAGGCTCTATTAATTTGCATGTCCTCTCTTTGCAGGACTGTGGGATGGAACTGAACGACGAAGACGGGCATCGCTGTTACCCACTAGATGAACATTTGCTTTGTCACTCCTGTCATCTGAAACACATAGAGAATGGCACAACCCCAGCAGCTGCCTACCAGCACCACTACTAGCCCATGTGGCTGATGTCTGAAAGCTGGGACAGGAGACTTGTTACAAGATCTCCCTCTCCCCACCCTCAGCTGATTCCCTGTGCATGTTTTTCGCCGGTCGGCAATGTTCCTGTGAAAGGATGTGAGAGATTTTTGCTGGATTCCCAGAGTTTGTATGCTTGTGGATTCCGGCTGTATCAAACAATGTCTACTTGACCAAGAATGTGGCATGTTATCTAAGCTGTTCGGTTTACTTTTACATGCCTTCTCCCACTGCCTGGAGATTCCTCTTGGCTCATTTTGGAAGATTCTTCAGTGAAAGCACAATTTGCTGTCGTGCCTATGAACTCAGATCATGTCATGCACAATTAAAAAGCCAGAGGCTGGCTTGTCTGTCTACCTGCCTGCCTGCCGGGGACATCCCATCAGTCTACTGTTTCCTGACAAGCACATTTCATCAGGTTTCCTGAAGGACATCAACCTATTAGTACCAGTTTTTAGACACTCTCTCTCTTTTTATTAATTCTTTAGGAAAAGAAAACAAAGGGTCTGTGCAAAATGCCATGCTCAGACCTTTCAGTTAATTCCCTGAACTCCAGTATCAAGTCTGGCTGTAAAAGCACCAACTTTCCGAGCACAAACCAGGAATGCTGTCTGGCAGCTGGAGGCTGACATCCCATTTCAAACAGAACAAAAAACTGGAACAGGCTAGGCTAAGCTACTGCAATGACTTGGGGCCCAGGCTGGTGTGTCAGCACGACACACAGGGGTCAGTCTGCTGTGTCAGAGTCTGAATAGCAGCTCATATTTGGAAAGGAAAGGTCGGGACGCTGGAAGTGTGGACACAGGGGAAATCCATCCTCATTCTTGCTTGCAGAGCTCACTTTGGGAAAAAAGCTCTCCGTACACAGACACTTGCCTGAGTTTTGTAGTTTGTCCCCACAGCTCAGCCCTCAGCCTGGCCACTCCTTTTCATGGTGTTGACCCAGCACAAAGCCATTTCATAACGGTGCTTACTTAGAGCTCAGGGAGCAGACTCGAGGTTGTTATGACGGCTTTGTTACACAGGGATTTAGAGCCCAGCTCCACAACCTGAACTCAGATGAGTATGCTGGTATAAACAGATTTGCTCCCACGAATAATAACAGCTTATCTGGGCAAGGGGTTAGAGAGTTCGGTCCTTACTTTCCATTCTGCTAAGAAAGCAGAAAGACAAAACATTTCTTTTTTGACCCTCCCTCTGCTTTATGTTCAAAGAAATCTGCTCCCCCAATATGTGTTACATGATAGGTGTGCCTGCAGTGCATGTTTTGTACCTACCAAAGCTGTGCAGCCCCTCGTGTACAGGTACAAAGTTTTTGTTTAAGAAAACACTCTTAATTTAAAGCCTTGGATGCAGTTCAAGATCTTAGCTACTCTTCCCGACTTTTTGTGTGGAAAACTACATGAATCTGTCTGTGCTAAAGATGTAAGCTTGGTTCTGACTGGCAGAGGATGGGATGGCATTCTTGAAGCTCTTTTTTGTGAGGAAACTACAAGAAATTAGCTGAGCAGTGGCATCGGGACTCACAAAAAGTGCCTGTGCTGAGGACCCACTACGGTTCAACCAGACCTCTTTTCCAGTAGCATGAATGTAGCTTGAACTTGATGCAGTCAGACTGCCTCGTGTACCCATCTGGAGCAGCACCAGGTACCAGGCAAGCAGTAAGCTGCCTGTCTCTGCCCGTGCTAACCAACCAGCGTGCCATGGCTCAAATGTGAACGTCCAAAACTGCTGGGTGGTTTTGGCATGGGCTGTCATGGGGATGATGGACCACCCAACCTCTTGCCCCATTCAGCTGTGACCACCTCTGCCTGTTTGCTGCTGCTCCTCGGGGTGGGAATGGCAGCTTGTGCCTGGAGGTTGGTCCTGTGCTGGAAACCATGCAGATATGCAGCCCCTCAGTGAGTGACTGAAAGCTCAAGAGAGGGAACTTTCCCACTGTGAAATACGTGTCTTCTGAGAGTTTTACCTGTGATTTTAGAGGAGGTAAAATTCACCCCAGATATGTGAGCCCCCTAGAGCCTTAAATTTAGCCTCCGAATGCTGGTTAGTGAAGGGATAGGAGCCAACACAAAATATAATTCAGGTAGTATGGATTGGGGGCAAGAAAACAGCCAGGGCAGATCCTGTTGTGCTCTCACCTTGGTGCATTGGATCACTTGTGCCCTGCAATACAGTTAGGCCAGAGCAGGAAGAAGGGGAGTGTTCAAGGTGTGATTGTGATCTTAGGACTGTCTGAAGGGACTGAGGTGGAAAATAACACCAGTTCACATCCCTGGTAAATAATTCAGGTAGTCCTGGGCAGATGGCTCCCCTGCCCGAGCTTCTTTGGGCAGTGAAGGCAGTGACATGTCAAAGTGGCTTCTGGAAGTGAGCTGGAAACACCAGCATTGCTCAACTGTTGCTGCCTCAGAGAGCAGCTACTGTGTGGCTCTTGCTTTGGCTAATTCTTGATTTTATAGAGCAAGCCCCTGTGCACATTTTTTGGCTTTCATTTTGTAAGGATCTGAAAACACTAGTGGGACTGATATTTTCTTTTTAAGCTGCGGTTTAAACTTCTGTCTCACCCTTGCAGCCTTCCCACAACCTGAAATAATCAGGAAAGAAGGGGATGGGGAGAAGGACAATTTTCCCTTGTGGAAAGCCTTGAGTTGCCAGTTTGTGGTGAGCTGTCTTGCAGGAGCCCTCTTTGCATCACCAGAAGGTTTGGTCTTGGCTCCCACACAGTGTCTTCTTCCCCCTGTCAGCCATCGCATATCCCTCAGCACTGGGGAAATGAAGGCTGCCCTACTTTCAGTTTTGAGGTCTCCTATAAATTATTAAGTGCCAATGCTCTCCTCTATTTACAAATAGCTAGAAATTACTGTTTGAAGCTGTTCAAAAAGGAGCCTTGTGGGTTTGAAGCTAAAGCATCTACTGCATTGCCCTGCACCCCTGTGTGTGCTAACTTGCACTGCATCTGCCTTTGGGAGTTCAAATTCTTTTAAGCTCAGTGTTATTTCTCCCAGGCTGTGCATGTCTGAGTCCCTGTTGATTTTCCCCAGCTTGTCCCTGGCTCTGCAGCTGCCTGACAGTGCGTCCAGCACGGGGAAAGGCAGGGGCATCCTGCACAAGGGAGACTTCTCCTCCTGACCCTCTGCCAGCCATCTGTGGAGCCTTCAAGCAGCTCCCCCAAAGGGAAAAGCTCTGAAGCTGGAGGTGTGAGGCTTTGCATCATCTGCAGAAGAATTTCAGAATACTTGTAAAATTCCCCCTGTCTCCCGGCTGATACGTGTTGGGTTTTGCTGTTCACATGAACCTTGTTGCCTTTTAATTTATTAAGATGCTGAAATGTGCTGTGAAAAATAAGTCTTGATTCCTCCCCCAGCCAGTTCTTCTGACTGGTTTTAAGAGACCCTTGGAAGTCCCATTGTGCTGGTAATGAGTAACTCTCATGCAAATAGTTATTCAAGTGAATTCCCTGAAGGCTGCTTTCAGGAACCAGAGCTTAAGAGATTTTTTTCATGCAGATCATGCTGTTAAATTTCTGTTGCTTAGAATACAGAAACTCATTTAAATAGGGAATTTTGCATAAGAGCCGGGCGAAAGCCCCAGCTTGTAGAAGCAGCAGACATTTTTGTGTAATTTAAAGTGTAAGAAACACCTGTGATCAAAGCGATTTAGGAAAGTGCCTTGATGTTAAAACACAGGGAACAGCAGTTCCAAACACCATGGTGAGGAGTTTGAAGAGATCGGTGACTCTTCAGTTTCTGAGTTTGATTTGGGAGCTTTCAAAATGTTTTCCCAGTCTTTGGGGGTTTAAATGATTTGATTTTTTTATAGGTGTTTTTACAACAAAGTGAATAGCTGCTTAATCTGGAAATGGTGGAGTTCCATCAGCATCAGGTGTGCTGTGGCAGCCTTGAAAGGGGCAAACTGGGCTTCCCAGAGCTGCTATGGCTCTGGCTGGCCATTCAAAAGAATGGATTATTTTTGGCTGCTGAGGAAAAAAAGTCCCATATCAGCCTTGACTGCTTGCTACTTGCTTGCCTTTGGGGTGGTGTGTGTGTTGTGTCTCTGTGTGGCACATGCTGCCAGCGAGACACCTGCCTTTCACACCTCTGCCCACGCCAAGTGCTTGTAGGTGCATCTTAAGCAACTTTCTGTGCATGAATGTAAGGACAAGCTGACCCAGGCGTCATCCCTGGGAAAGCATCTCGAGTCAGTACCTGCCGGCAGGGAAGGGCTACAGCCAGATACACATTCCTCTTCCCCGATCCCTCTGAGTGCCTGCATCACTGGGAGAGGCTGGGAAGGGGTTTGCATCTCTCCCCGTGCAGCATTCATGCGCTCATTTCTCTTTTGTCTTTTCTGAGTCCTGCTGCTCGCTGGCTGCAGCGGCACTGGGTGTGTTACCAGAGCTCACTGGGCAGACTCTTCCTGCCAGGAGCCCAGACACAGCCTGGAGCTGCTCACCCACCCTTTTCACACGGAGAAGCAAAGCTTTCCTGAGCAATAAAAAGCCTTGCCCACTTTCTTCCAGGGCAGCCAGAAGCTCACGTGGGAATATGCATCCATAGCCCACTAAAGATGAGAGATGGGAAGAAAGTGTCCCTACATGGAAACACATGGCATGGAGCCCTGTGAAGGCAGAAATGCCCTGGCAGAAGAGGGATGACTGGGCTGCAGTTCCCAGCCCTGCTGGCACCAGCCCTGTCCCCACGCAGCAGGTCTGCAGCACACGGCTGGGCAGGGATCCAGGCACACACACTCGGGCTGGGGCTTTCTGTGTCCAGAAAGCACATCCAGAGCCTGGCTAATGGTACTGAATGGTACTAATTATTTTATGTCTCCTTCAAAGCTCAACTCCAGGAGAGAGCATTTTAGGATTTGTGCTGGTGTAACTAACCTTAGCCTCCTGTGAACACAGCCCTCTTTTCTTCTGTGCTGTTAAGTATTTATAAAGAATGAAGACCGGTAGCAGAACAAAGCCACTGGCCTGTTGTGATTTCAGTGATTAAAGACAGTATCTTAAGCAACACCCGGAGTCAAGTCTTTCCTAAAGTTATGATGATTGTGATCACCCGCAGTCCGCAGGGAGGGAGTTACACTGTGAAATGATGGTTTGCCAACTTCTGCCTTCCTCCTGTCCCCCACATCAGTGGCTGCAGATGGGACTGGCAGGGGGAAACCTCATCAGTGGAGTTCCCTGAGGATTTCCAGTCCTTTGCAGGCAGCTGGAATTTGCTGCAGCCCCATCGGAGATCCTGGCCTGAGGAGCTGGGGAGGGATGAGCTGCATGTGGGAGCAGACTCCAGTCCCAGCATGGGGGTCTCCTTTGCAGCGTGGATGGGGATGGATTTTTTAGATACCATTTCCATGGTCCTGGGAGGCAGGCAGGCACATGGTGCCCCCACTGCTGTCAGCAACCTGAAGGGTGCATGTTTAATGGATGCTGTTGGACCAGCAGCACCACAGCAGCTAATATGAAGCAATTAAGTAGGAATAACTAATTAAGAGTTCGAGGTTTCCCCCTCCTTAAGGCAAGAAGCTGTCCAAACCCGGGGTATGATACCCAGAGGGCTTGCATCCCATGGGAAACTGGCCAGGAGGTGCCCCAGGCTCTCTTGGTGCCAAACCTTCCTGGCCTGGGCTGGAGACAGTGCCCAGATGGACCACAGCTGTCTGGAAGGTGGTGCCAGTGAGGGGGGAGCTGCCAAGGGCAGGAGCCCCTGGAACACCACCCAGCCCTGGGGGGGATTTGGAGGCCCCCACGCTGTGGGTATAGAATCATAGAATCCATTGGGTTGGAAAAGACCTCCAGGTCAAGTCCAACCCTTGATCCAACACCACTGTGACTACTGAGTGCCACATCCAATCTCAATTTAAAAACGTCCAGGGATGGTGAATCCACCCCCTCTCTGGGCAGGCCATTCCAATGCCTAGTTACTCTCTCTGTAAAGAACTTCTTTATAATATCCAACCTAAATTTCCCCTGGCAGAGCTTAAGCCCATGCCCCCTTGTCCTACTGCTGGCTGATGGGAGAAGAGACCAACCCCACCTGGCTACAATATCCCTTCAGGTCCTTGCAGAAAGTGATGGGGTCACCTCTAAGCACCCCCAGCTCCCTCAGCCTCTCCCCACAGCACTTGTGCTCCAGCCCCTTCACCAGCCTCGCTGCCCCTCTCTGGAAGGGAACATCCCTCCTGAACAGAGGGGCACATACTGGGCACAGTGCGAGGGTTCACTCCCATGTCAGGTCTGTTCTGGCTGCAGGCAGCACCCCCAGCCCCAAATCCGACAGGGAAAAGGTAGGAGGGCAGTGCGGAAGACTTCTAGGCTGAGGACACCTTCAGCCTGGGAAGGATGCTGCGGTGAGCATGGGAAAGGGGAGACAAACAAGTCTACAGCCTTGCAGATGCATGGGAAAGTAGAAGAAAGAAGAAAAAGAACTGAGAAAAAAAAGATATGTTTTGAGTCTTACCAGCATGAGGAGAGACGTGAACTACGTATCAGGAGATGGTCTAAGACTCGTGGACAGAAGTGCTTGGCTAATAAGAGTGTGACATGTGTATGTGTAAGAACCATTTCATTAGCAGAAGGCTCCTCTTTTATACTTATCTGTTTTTCTACTTTCCCATGGATCTGCAGTGTTTGTCTCCACTTTCCCATGCTCACCGCAGCATCCTTCCCAGGCCGAAGGTGTCCTCAGCCTAGAAGTCTTCCACAGGGGAGAAAGAAAAAAAAAAAAAAAGAAAAACAAAAAGAAAACCAAACAAAAAGCGAGCAGCCGAGCTAGGAAAAAAAGAAAAAAAAAAAAAACAATCCAGAGAAGGCAAAAAGCGAGCGGCCGAGCCAGCCAGGAGTCGAACCTAGAATCTTCTGATCCGTAGTCAGACGCGTTATCCATTGCGCCACTGGCCCTGCTCTGAGCACCGCCGCTGCCCCCGCGCCCTTCACCGCTCCTCACCCCGCCCCGCCCGCTCCGCCCCCGCCGAGGTTTGTCCCGTGCCGGGCGCCGTCGCGGCGGGCGCGTCACTGCGGGCCGGTGTGGGCACAGCCCGAGGGCAGGGATGGCGGCGGCGGGCGCGGCGGGGAGCGCGGCGGCGGCGGCCTTCGGCAGCCTGCAGCTGTGAGTGAGGGCCGGGCCGGCCGGGGCACGGCAGGGGAGCGGCGAGGGGAGGGCGGGGAGGAGCCGCTGGTGGAGCGGCGGCCGCGCGGCCCTCGGTGTGTCCCCCGGCCCGACCCTCGGTGTGTCCCCCGGCCCGGCCCTCGGTGTGACCCCCGGCCCTGCCCACCCATCTGGGCTCCCCCGGTGCCCGCGGGGGGCTCGGCCCGAGACGGGAGGAGGGCCGGGCAGCAGGGCTTTGGCCGGCCCCCGCCGCCGGCCGGCCCTGCCCGTGCCCCCTCCCTGCCCCTGTCCTTGTCGCCTCCATGCCCCTGTCCCTGCCCTTGTCCCCTCCCTGGCCTGGGCAGGCTCGAGGAGGCTCCCCCCGCGGGGACATGTCCCTGTCACCCGGCCCGGTGACCCTGCCGTGGTCGCGGGGCTGGCCCGGGGAGTCTGCAGGTCCCTCCCAGCCCTGGCCGCGCTGTCACTCCGCATTGTGGCTCGCAGGTGGCGGCCGCGTGTGTGTGACAGTGACAATGTGTGTGTGATAGTGACAATGTGTGTGTGACAGTGACAATGTGCGTGTGTGTGTGTTTGTGCCGCCCTCCTTGCCAGCACAAGGTTCCCTCGCCCTACCTGCCCATCACTCTCCCATGGGCACAGCTGCTTTTTTTTCCCCTTTTTTGTGGTTTGATGGTTTTGATGCCAGGCAGTGAGTCTGAACTGTGATGACTTTGAGCTTTCGGGACTCATCCCCTGTGCTAATGCCCGCTGTGACTTTTCCAAATAAATTGTCATAACCTCTGGGTGTAATTTTTTTTTTTATTCAAAGAAGTGTTTTCTCAGGGAAGGATGTAGCCCTTTTGGCGTGTATGCTCCAGATGTTTGTTTGCTGCCTTTAATACTGGAGAAGTTGCGTAACCTAAAGCAGTACAAAGTTAACACTGCAAGAGGCATCTCCCTGGTAAACCCTCACACGGGCCAGTTCAAACTCCCGAGGAAATTACTCTGAGCAGGAGACCCTTCAGGACTGTCTGAAGCTAAAAGTGAGGTGTCTTTCTGTGTCCTAAAGGCTTTCCCAGGCTTTTGACCTCTAAATAGTAACTTGAGACTTCATAACTGAGTTACTGATGCCGTTTTCAGGCAGCAGTATCTGAAAGTGATTATTAAGCCTGATTTAACTGTGCTTTGTGCTCTGTTAAATTTAATTTGACAGTCATCTTTTGAATTCAGAGCAAACAGATCTTTTGGAGGTCTGTATAAACAGTTTGTCATAATGCTGTTACGTGTTTCAAAGTCACTGGGCTTCTCCTTTTGATTAGGTAGTTGTGTGAGGGTACTGGAGATAGCTGAGTATTGTTGAAGAGTAAGACCATCGGTGTTGGCTGAAAGACTTGTTCATTTGGCAGGAAGCTTTTCTTTCTCTTGTAGCCTAAACAGTATTTGTCTTTCTTTAAGCTGGTCTTGTGATCTTTTTGCCTGCAGAGGAGAAAAGATGAGTTGTGCTAGTAGCAGTTGTGTGGCTTGTAGTACAAAGTTGTTACTACTGAGATTTTTTTCAAGTCAAAGCACTTCTGTGGATACAGGCTAGTAAAGAATTCTCTCATTCAAGGTTCAGTCTTAGCAAAAAGTAAGCTTTGATCTTTCTAGAAGGTTGTCTCAAGCATAGTTTAATGTGAGTTTTTTCCTAAACAGAATTGTTTTGTGTTCTGAAACACAAGCTTTTTTTTTTATTATTTTTATTACACCAAGTTGTGGTAATGACTGCAGGCTTTCTACTAAGCATTTGAAGATACAAGGCCATGACTTGGGTGATCAGTCAAACTTACCAGGCTGACAAGGTCAAAGGAGAACGTTCTGAGAAATCCAGGCTTGATTTCAGTTTGGGGATTTAATGGTAGCAGTGTTTGGTTTAGTTTTTTTCAACTGACTGCTCATTCTCACTATGAAAAGGTCATATTGTGCAGCTGTACTTCTTCTGGGTAGTCTGGGGTCCCTGTATGGATCTTCACTGACTGTAGTGCTCTGCAGGGTCCCATCCTGTGCATCCAGCTGCAGGTTCCAGCTCTGGACACAACCCTCTTGTGTTTTTCACGTTATCAAAAGTCATCGTTCAAGCCCTTTGTACTTTGACCAGTGTTGTCAGTCAAGTTCAGGTGATACCAGTGAAAATGCTGATGCCTCAGATCTGTATTGCTCTTGGAACTAATTGAGTGACACCAACAGTTACTGGGGAAAACTGTGAACATGAAAACTGCTATCCATAGCTGTCATCTGTGTCACTGCTATACATACTTACCTTCCTCTTGTAGCCTCAGGAATAAATTGTAAAATTCAAGCAGCTGATGTAAGTACTGCATTCGCTACTGGTGGATGGTAGTGCAGCTGCCAGTCCAGTTAATATATAAAAACTGATTGTTAAATCTGTTTGCAGAATAAAGAAGATTCTGGCTGTTTGTTTTGGCTCAGTTAAAAACTCTTTATATTTTTTTTTTTACTTTATGCTTGGATGAAGACTTATCTTGCTGATAGCTTTCTTAGTATCTTGTGGGTCCATGTGTTTCAAATTTAACTCCTCCTGCCCACGGTTATGTTGCTTTACATATTTTGTGAAAGTACTTGTCACTCTAGGAGTACTGCACTTGAACACAGAGCCTTCTGCTTGTCTGTGTTTGGGGAGAGTTCTTAAAGTGCATCTTGTCTTTGGCTTCCTTTTTTTTTTTTGCTTGTTTTCTAAACTGAGTTTTCAGAGCTTGGATAATACTTCCAGAAAGAACAGCTACACATCCCTGTTTTCTGCTCGATCTAAGAGGCTGTCAGGGTGAAACTCAGGGATGGTGGTTGAGCAGGAAGTCAACTTAAGCAGTAAATTAATTTTATTTTAAGTGAAACTCCACTGGAAATAGATATTATGTAGCTGTGCCTTTAATACATGCCTTCTTTTTTTTATGGTATTTCCACTGGTGTTTTCTAAATCCTGTGTTTCTTCTCCCTGCTCTATGGGAGATGTTCCAGTTCTTTGAGCTGTTTCTGCTTGAGGAGAGTAATATTTATGGGAGGTATATAATTAGAACACCTGCTCACCTAGAAAATCTGGAATCTCTGGGGTGCTGAAACCACCAGCACTGTTACTTAACATGCTGCTGGAACTCTATGCATAAAGTACCACCTTTCCTGTGTCTCACTGCAGACCAGTTTGCTGCACTCAGGATACCAAGGGCATCCCTGCACAGTGCAGGGTGTGCTTTTGTCTTGCCTTAGGACAGTATTTAGGGCTGACATCAAAGGGTTTTTCCTGCATTGGGGCATTGTTAAGTATTTATGGTGAAATAATCGATGGCTGAAGTAAGGGTCTGGCTGTTGAGCCCTAGGCTTAAGTGATATTGAGTGAAATAATCTCTTTAGTGGCCATTAGAGCATGATAGGTGCTCTTTCATGCTGTATCTGGACACAGGAATATTCCTATCTGTAACATCAGCCCAGTTAAAGTGTGGGATACTGCTGTGCATCATCTTCATGCTATACAATGCTGCTTTATCGTATAACTAATGAAACCTCACAGCAAATATACAAACCAAAAACATATTATCTCACCTAAATGTAAATGAGTCTGACTTGGTAAGCAAGCAGTGGTTTGTTCTTTTTATTCTTGTTTTCTTTTATGTTTCTGTTGTGATGGGAGTCAATACTTTTTTCCCCTCAACTTTGAATTGCAGGAATGAAATCTACTGAGTGAGTTGCTTTATCTTTTGGCAGCAGTCCACACAGTTTCAGTTGGAGAAGGTTATCAAATGAAATCCAAATCACCCTCTGTAATATTTGAAACATGAATTTGGTGGTTGGACTTCTTCAATACCTCTCCTTTTCTTGAGAATTGTGAGTTATACTGTCAATGTAAAATATTTCCATTTATCCCTCCTTTGTTCTTTGAGAAATCATTCATTATAGCAGTGATCAATTTTCCTTTATTTAAAAAAAAAAAGTGAAATAAAGCAATTCAAATGTTGTGAAGATTTTTTTATGCTGTTAAGTTTTAAGGGAAGCAAGGTACTGCTGATAGGAGTTCTTGATGTTTTGTATGATTCTAGGCATCAGAGACAACATAGCCAAGGAGAACACAAGCTCTAGTGTCAAATATGAAGGTTATACAAAAGCAGAATAGGGCCTGATGTGTGAAAACCAGTTCTAAAAGTAACTGCAAGCACTATGGCCTTCTATAAAATACAGCTTTCCTTATTTTTCATAGAATACTAACATTGGGATTTTGATCTGTTCTTTATTTCATTAAAAGAATGGAATTAATCTGTCTGCAGATTCCTAGTCATTGTGAATGACCCTTTCTTCAGCATTTAATATCTCCTTGTCAGATAAATAGAATTACTATGTGTGCTGTCTAAGCTTGTCATAGACATTCAGACTTGGTAGTGAGTAGAGTTTGTGAACAAACCCCTTCTTGCCTACGATGTTCATCAGCTTCCTTTCTGAAAGAAAAATCAGCATTTGGGCTAAAGCCACTTCGAGTCTTGGCCTCTCCCTCAACTGTTTTTTAGGAAACTTTGAACTTCTTCCACAAATGAAGCAAGGACTAAGTGAATCATCTTTGTGCTGAAAACTTTGAAGGTCACCGATTCTCCCACTTCTTCTGAAGCAAGGATTTAACATTTCACAGGGCATTAAGCTTTCCAGTTTGTGTTGTGCAGTTGTATTTAAAGCAGTTTTTAAAGGTGACTCCAAGAGAGAAGTATTTGTTCAAGTTCTGTCAACTTTGTAGGCTGGCAACTTGATTTCCTCTTACCCCTGCATTTCCTCCCCCACCTCCACATCCAGGACATCCAAAACAAAATCATCCAGAGCTCCAAAGCAGTCAGCAACAATTCTGTTTCAGTGTGGTGCAAGCTGCTGAAGCCTTTTTGGTCCACTGAGCTGAAAACAGGGTTGACTTGTCTTTCATTCTCTGTGATGTTGCTGTCAACAAATCTGGTCTTGAAGAGGACCTAGGGAAGGAGAACTTGGAATGTGAAACAAATGTTTGTGGCTTTATTTAAACTACAGGTATTGTGTAAGAGGAGATAAAGGTGATAAAAAAAGTTGTTGAAAGGTCAGTGGTAGAGGCAGGAGATAATGTGGCCTAGGATTTGAGAGAGACAAATGGTCTAGCAAAGCAGGGCATATGACACGTATTGAGAGACCAGGCATAATTTGCACTGGCAGCCTTGATTCTCTCATTTTTCTCTTCCTTTGTGGATGATGAGGGTGAAAGCCTTCTTGTTCTTCAGGAAGAAATTTCTCTTCTTGAGTGTGGTAGAGAAAACATTTGTTTATATGACAAATATTCGACCCTTGTAAACTTCTTGGTTGGTTGAAAAGGGGCTTTAACTAATACACTTGTGAATCTCTGTGCTGAGACTATACTAGTGTCATGGTGGTGGTGTGCTTTTAAAAAGAGCAGCTTTTAAAAATACTGATCATGGATGGAAATGCTGACTGTGCTCTGTATAGTCAGTGTAAATGTCTTGGCCATATTTTGCTCTTTGCACAGACTATTCAAAACCTGAAACTATTAATCTCACTACTTTCTTTGAACGCTATTCACAACCTGATGTTAAAATATTTTTTCAACTTATTTTGCTTAAGATAATCAGATGAGTAAGAGCACATAAGCATCTTGAAGGTGTCACAGATCCAATATGAAATGTTGCAGTGTCTCTTCTCTGGTTTTTGTGGGGTTTTAGCTAGAATCTTTGTCAGCTGACCTCCCAGAAGAGCCAAGCATTCAGCTAAACCAGTGGAAGTTAAATAGCTGCAGCTTTTTCTTGTGGAAAAACTTTTCACCATAAAAACAGCTCCCGTTATTGCCATGAGACTCCCTTAAAGAGCCAGGGGTGCACATGTGCACATCATCAAGAACAGGAGCAGTGGAAGCAAAGCAGGTGTTTTGAGGCTTCAGAATTCAATGAACTGCCTGTTTGTATTTCTTGCTCTGATGTTTTTAATTTCAAAGATAAAGCGTTTAAGGTGTGCGTTTAATGTGGTACATGAAAGATTTAAGAGGGCTGATTTACAAAGGGAATCCTCTTGATGTGTTTCCCATTTTAGGACCCATACACTAATTTTCCTGTAAAGAAGTTAAATGATCTGTTGAACAGTTAACCAGCTGTAAAGCAATTAATAGTTATGTTGTATGGTGGGTTTTTTAAGTTCAGTTAAGCATTTGGAGTCCTCTGGCTTTCCTCAAACTGCTCTGAGAGGTTGTGGAATCATCATCCTTGGGGAGAGTCAAAGCACACCCTAAGAAATAAGGTTTAACTTTGAAGTTGAATGGAAGTTCACCCTGCTTTAAGGGGGTGCAAAGTGGGGTGTTGGACATGTTAAAAGAGGTCTAGAAGACCTCTGTCACAGTACTCTGTTGTGGGTTAACCCTGACACTGACACAGCTCTATCACTCCCCCTCCTCACCTGGACTGGGGACACAAAATACAAGGAAAGACTCGTGGGTCCAGATAAGGACTAGGAGAGCTCACTGGGCAATTACCATCATGGGCAAAACAGACTCAGCTGGGGGAAATTAGATTAATTTATTGCCAATCAAATCAGGGTAAGATAATGAAAAATAAAACCAAATCTTAAAAACACTTTCCCCTTCTTCCCTGACTCAGCTTCACTCCTGATTTTCTCTACCTCCTTCCCTTTCCCCAGCAGCACAGGGGAACAGGAAATGGGGTTTGTGGTCTGTTCATCACAGTGTTTCTGCCACTGCTTCCTCCTCAGGAAGAGAAGTCCTTCCCCTGCTCCAGCTTTTGGTCCCTCCCATGGGAGACAGTTCTCTACAGAGTTTTCCAGTGAGAGTCCTTCCCACAGGCTGCACTTATTCATGAACTGCTCCAGCATGGGTCACTGCCATGGGCTGCAGTCCTTCAGGAGCAGATTTTCAGCATGGGTCCCCTAGAGGATCACAAGTCCTGCCAGGAGCCCATCCAGTGTGGGCTTCCCCCTGCTCTGGTGTGGGGTCCTCCACTGATGGACCCGACCTTGGCCAGCCATGGGGCTGTCCTGGAGCCAGCTGGCAGTGGCTCTGTTGGACATGGGGGAAGCCTCTGGCAGCTTCTCACAGAAGCCACCCCTGTAAGACCCCCTGATACCAAAACCTTGCCATGCAACTCCAATACTGACTCTCCTGATCTAAATTAGGGTTGTAATTCAGCTTCCTGAAGGATTAGAAAGAACTACAAGATGTGAAGAAGTACAAAATCTATTTAGAGAGAAGGAGCCTAAAAATATGTACCCTGTTACTAGAACAAGAGTTTTAAAAGTCTGACCCCATGTTTTGTCAAGCCTTAAACTAAGAAAAATCACTCTAAAAGTCAAGAACACTAGTTTTTTGGGCATTTTTTTTGTTTGCTGAGCATTTTCTGTGGAGAGCTACAAGCCATTTCTGCAAACCTCTTCTATCGTTGCACAGTATAACATGTCTGACTTCATGCAAATACCTCAACAGATGTATCTGTAAGGAGTCCTTCTGAAAACTGTGTTTAATTTTATGGCTAACGTTTTCCTGCATTTGGGTTTTGTGCTGGATTTGTCCTGGGAAGGAAGAGAGAGAGAGGGATGAAGGCTGAACAGGATGTCAGTGTGTGATTTGGGTGGTGGGGAGGATACATGTTGTACCACGTGTGTCACGTAGACCCAGCTATCAAATCTGGGAAATGGTACTGTAGGGGTACTTGCTTCAATAAATTAGTGTGCCACTTCAACTCTGGCATTTTTTCCTGTGTTGTTTCCACTGGATTCTTACATTAGTAATGTAAAACAGGTATGTTTATTACTCCAGGCATTATTTTTATGTTTACTAGACTTGCATTAGGGATGTGGTGCTTCAGTTTCTGGTGTGTTAGGAAGTCTTTGGTTTAAACTTTTGATTTAGAGCTTTGGTTTTGGCTTATCAGACATACTTCGAGCTTACAGGAATTAGTGTGGACTCATTTTCATGCCTTTACCTTCTGGTAATAAAGAATTAAGATTATTAAACAAGCCATGAATTTTGCAATAACTGATTAGCTGAAGTGGTTTGTTTGTTTGGGGGGTTTTTGGCACTGTAAACATCAGTGGCTGTTGGGAAGTAATCCAGTGAGAATTTTATTTTGCAGCTGAAATAAGGTGTAAAATTGATTGCTCTGTCTTCAGGTGCTGAAGAATAAACAAACCCAAAGTAGGTTTTACTCAACCAATTCCTTTTTCCTCTCCATTCTCTTAAAGGCATATAACACCAGAGAAGTTCTATGTGGAAGCCTGTGATGATGGAGCAGATGATGTGCTTGCTATTGACAGAGTCTCCACAGAAGTCACTCTTACAGGTACTCCATTCACCAGTGTTTCTCACTATGTCATGTGGAATACTGTGTCCCTTGCCACATCTGTGCTGCTGTTGGTAGTTTTGCAGAGACAGACCAAAAGGTGAACAAAGTCTCCTGACACAAATAGTCTGAGGCTCCAAAAGAATGCTCAGAACTGGGAGGCACAAGCACTTATGCTTGGTTTGTCACTGATGCCTTGATGGTTTCAAAACAAAGCTGCTGGAAGCTGGCAGGGCAACACATTATTGAGGAGTCTACTTGCTATACTGTCATGTGAATGAGCTTGAGTTTATTCAGTTGATTGACTAATTTGATTAAACATAAGAAATTGGGTTGGAATGCTTCCACATTCTTCCCCAACCCACTGTCAGGTTTTGCTTCTTAAGACTAACAAAACTTGATTTGACCAAGAAGCTTTGGAATTTTAATAGTTTTCCAATATAGTCAAGAAGGAAGCAGTGTGAAATTCTGATGTTGTTTTCTTCTGATTTTCAGTTAAGAAAGATGTTCCCCCTTCAGCTGTTACAAGACCTATATGTGGTATTTTGGGAACGATCCGATTGGTGGCAGGTAAGGAGAACAGACTTATGCCCTTTAAAAATACTTAGGCAAAGTACATTGCTAAAGAAGTTTTTAAAGGCAGAAATAGTATTTGCGAGTAGCTGAAACTGCACTTTCATCAGTACGATTGGCTTTCCTTGTGGCTGCTGGAGCATGGAGGTATCCAAATATAGGTTATCATGTATGTTCATGTCCTTCTTAAACCAGGAGGTGCTCTAAAGACAAGATTAACCAGCAGTTGTTTGACTTCAGGGAATGCGTTTCAGATGAGTGCAGAGAACCTCATCTACTTAGTCTTCATAACTGTTTTAGCTGCAGGATTTGATGCAACAGTCAAGCTGTGAAGTTTGACTTTAGGTTGATAATCCTGGTACACAAGTAACTGAGAGTGACAGGGTGATAGACCAGTAGATATGGCTGTTCAAGTAGTGATTGTGTTCCATCTGCCCTACAACTACACATAAAATTCAACATGAAAAGAGAAAAGGCACACTGGGCAATTCCAATTCTGGGGAGTTGTAGGATAAGGTGAGAATAAGCTGTCCAGTTTTTCTTGGTGTCTCAGTGGTGTTCAGATCTAAACAGTCACTGCTGTAAATAAACCTGATGCAAAAAGTGTAAGATTTCAGGAAAGTAAGCATTGCTACTCAAACAATCCTTTGTTAGATTTTATTAGAGCTGAGACTGAAGCAGTCTGGAAAATGACGTAATAAGGGACATGCATGTTGAACAAAATCTCCATGCATAGAAGGAATTTAAGATCACTCTCTGCAATATTCTCAACCGAGGCAAAGTATCATTGTGTTGAATGCAGTGACTTCTGACAGGATCTTAAAACCACTGAACTTTGTATGCCCATATTCTAAAGAATTGTGGATCTTGCAGGGTAAGAGCAGTGTTAATGGATACCTGTGTCTTAGGTACTTGACAAGCCCTGACTGTTTTAAAACTGAACTGCCCCACAGGGGAATTTTCACCATTTACAGGCTTGGTAATGACTTCTATTCATCTGACTGAATGTTAAATTAAATATAGAATATGTAAGTCTCTTAAAAGCTGGGTTTTTTTCATTCTGCCCCCTAGAGCTTTGCACTGAGTGTTAGTGTATAGCTGTCAAGCTAAAAATGGTATCAGTTAAAGTAAATGTTTAGTTAAGTGCTATTAGACAGTTCACTGCTATCTGTTAGCTGTGAAACTGGCCCCTTATCTAGCAATGCAGTATCTTTAACAAATATAAATATTCTTTGTCTTTTACAGTACTGAGAGTAACCTTTTTGTTCAAAAACAAGATGACACTGAAATAAGATAGGCTTAGAAAAAAGGCTGTGTTGTGTTAACCAAAAAGTGTAAGTTAATTGCTTTGAGTGAACTGTCCATTATTATGGGTTTTTTTGCTTTGTGACTTACACAACCAGGAAAACAACAAACTTCCTCTCTTAAATTATTAAAAGAAACCCAATTCCCTTTGTTCCCTGTTGAACCTGCTAGGATGAATATTGTTTTCAGGATAAGTTGAATAGTCTTTTTGGCTTTTGAAGCATGCTTCCTTTCATGTATTATGGACTTGCTCTGTGCTTTCCAAACCACGTTCAAGAGCATTGGCCTCTTTCTGCATTCGCAAGCCTGAAGACTTTCAGACTGTCTCTGATCAGAAATAAGAGTAGGTGACACTTTATTTTGTCCATTTTTTTTAAAATTCCTTATTGAGTAGCTCTGTGAGCATAGAGAAGTGGGTAGCTTAGCAAGTGGATTTTATTTCTGCTCCAGCCCCTTACTGTTAAGAACATAAAGTCCTGGGTGTCACTTGAAGAAGCCTCATCCCTTCTTATTGATTTCAGTTTTCTGGTGTACTTACAGACTGCTTTTCTTAATATGTGCATCTGTTTGGGGTTTTTTTCAATTGTTCTTTCTAATTCACAGGCACATATCTTATTGTAATAACAAAAAAGAAAAAAGTAGGTGAGATTTTCAGTCATGCAATCTGGAAAGCAACAGACTTTGACATCCTGTCCTACAAAAAGACCATGCTGCACTTAACTGATATTCAGGTAGGTGTATTGATCAGGGGAGTGTGGAGGAATGTTATCCTGTGTTAATGGCAACTACCACAGAACTTAATTTGATGAAGCTATGAATTTTTTTTAGAAGCTCTTTGAACCATATACCTTTTTTTCTGATTTGTTCAGGCTACTAGAAGGATGTAGTATTAGTGTGTAGGTGTATATAAAATTAAGGCTTTTAAGATTGATAAAGTCATATTGTGCAACTCAGAATATCAGCCACAGTTCACAGACGTGCATTTTTGCTCCTTTTAAGATGGTGCATCCTTCTTAAGCTTCTCTTAAGTCTTTCTTGCAGCTTTACTATTCTGATAGCCCCTACCATAAGCTGCATTGCTGTCATCTGTCTCGCTTAGTTAGTGGAATTGTTCAGTTACATAATTAACCAGCAGGGAAGAATTGATTGGGGGTTTTGGTGGGTTTTTACTTGTTTGTTTGAGAAAGGGAGGGAAAGGTTATGGATTGTTTAAAACAGATGTGTAGTGGATTGATAAACAGCAGGTAAGGGTGTCTGACCAATGAAGCTGAAAAGGAATCTGGTGCTCTTTCAGGAAAGGAATGAGGTTAGTCAGAACTAGAACCAGAACACAGGTTAGTTATTGGGCTAATCTTGGCAGTAAGTTACAACCTTGCTTTTGCATTGCCATCTTGTCTTTTTGACTGAATGGTTTGCAGGGAAACGGAATTGTTGATGTTAGTTTAATCTCAGTAGCTGTTTACCTCACAGGAATACTGTTCTCTGCTCTCCACTGTTCTTGCAGAATTTGGTTGCAGTGTGCTAGCTGCAGGTTACCAGTGAACTGGTATCAGAGTTGCAATCTCATGGTTTCCTTCTTGTATGGTAATCTCTGGATGATGTCATGTATTGCTAGAGCACTAGCAAAATTCATCTCATCACTTCAAAAAGTAGTGGTAGCTTATAAGAACAAACTATTTTGATGGTAATATGAAGCATTCTTCTGTCCTCTTTTTCTCCTCTCAACAGTTGCAGGACAATAAAGTATTTTTATCAATGCTTAACCATGTCTTGAGCGTGGATGGGTTTTACTTCTCAACAACCTATGACCTAACACACACTCTGCAACGATTAGCCAACACGAGCCCAGAGTTCCAGGAAATGAGCCTTCTGGAGAGGGTAAGGATTTCATTTGGCTTGGTGTGTCTGTGTCTTGGAAATTGTCAGTCAGTGCTGCATGGCTTGAGTTTACTTTATGCAGATGATGTTTAAATGATGTCAGTGTTTTATCCAAACTGTTGTGGCTGAGCATACTGGCCCACCCTTCCTTAAGTCTCATAGCCTGTGAGCAGCATGACATTCTGGAATCTGTTCCAATGTGATGTCACTCTTCCAGATCAGGCAGTTGGAAATACTTTCTGCAGTCTGCTTTAAAAGGATGTAAAAAGATGAAACTTTGCCTCTGATTTCAATATTGAACACTTCTAATTGCAGTAAGAAGGAATTAAGGTGAAAAAATGAGATAAAGCAAGTAATTCCTTTGACCTAGAATTCAGGGGAGGAATCCAAAGTGGAATAAATGGTACTTGTCTTCATATTGTTTTCCAAGATAATGTGGAATAGAACTGTGGGGTTTATGACTGTTGGTCTTGGAATGTTGTATCCTGTCTTAAGTATTCAAATTCCTTATGTTTGAAGCGTGCATTTAATCTGCAGCTTTTGTCTTAAAGACAACAGCCAAATGCAGTCTGGGCTTGAAATTCTCTTGTGTTTCCAGAGTTCCAGAATCCTTAGTCTGGTAACTTACTATAGTGCAGTGTAAACAAGATCTAAACTGCCTAGGCACGGAAATACTGAAACCTTGGAAGTCAACAGCACTTTCTGTTTACCTAAGAGGTGGCAGTGGAGTCACTGGTGATTGTTGCCTCTTAGTTTCAGTAACTGTCTAAGGTGGGGAAGCAGTATACTTCTATATTGCTTTGTTTGGTTGTTTTCTTTCTAATATTGGAAAAAGTGTTTATATTTGGGGACTATTTTGCATCATCAGATGCTGCTCTGGTAGTGCTCTTGGCAGGGAGAGCAGTTGCTGACGTGAAAGGATGGGTTTGCTTTTAAAATTGTAGCACTTCAGAAGGTTATTTGAAAGACAAAGTACAGTAAAAAGGCATCAGTTTCAAGTAAATTCATATATTAGATGGTGAAAATTACTTCAGTGTAATTTCACAGTCCCCTGGCTGCAGTATAAAAGCTTATCAAAAGGATGGTGGCAATTCTGGACATCTCCAGTTCATCTCTGCAGGGAAGTCTGGGCTGTGTTTGGTGTGGGAGGGGTTTTTGTTTGGTATCTGTGGGTTTGTTGCTTTTTTAACAGTACTGGTAGAAGAAAACAACCCCAATACAGGGGCACCAAAGAATTGTATTGTGTTCTTGCACTGGTTCAAGACACACTGAAAGTAGAATTTGAACAGTTTCTGGCAGATAGCTTTATTTATTGTTTTCTGTTAGATAAAGGATGTTGCAGCACTGAACTTGAATTAATTGTCATCACCCTCAGTAATTTATTGTCTGCCTGCCTCATCTTAAGGTTGGGATTTATGCCACATCTCCAGAGCCTGCACTGTGTTCTGCAGGAAGTCTTACTTCTGTGGCTAATCTGATAACTTCCTAGCATGGTTAAGTTAGTTCTTAGGTGAATTAGGAGTAGGAAATACATGAAGTTGAAGAGGGTAATTTATCCAGTGGAATAAAAATACTTTTGTCTTTTAAGCAATGAGTATTATATAAATTTCAATTTCCAGAATTGTTGATTATTGCGTACAGGACTCGTTGTGTTTTTACCTTCCAGCCATTTTAAGTGTTTTGCCTTGCTGCTGCTCTTAAAATTTTGAGTAATTTCAAGTCCTCTCTACTTAGAGCAAAGGCTGGAATGTTCGTCCAATAACTGCAGCTCAGTTGGTAGTGGTTTAGTGTGCTTGAAGTGTCAGGCAACACCCTAAAGGATTGGAGAGAGCTGTTCTTCTTTTAACTATTCTTATTTAAATTTCTAGTTGAGTTCATGAAGTGTACTGATGAAAGAAGGGAATTTCATCTCCATTTATATCTGTTCAGCTAAACTTGTGTGATGCGTGGGTACTGTGATACTGCCTCTGTGTTGAATTAACAGAACTGACAGTCTCTAAAAGCATGTTGGCTTTTTTCTTGCTGCAGGCAGATCCACGGTTTGTATGGAATGGACACCTTCTTAGAGAATTTATTGCTCAACCAGAGGTAAACACTTTGTAACGATAGATTAATAGAGAACAAATACACTTTTACTACAAGTGTGCAACAGTTTTTTGTAATTGTCTCTTTCAGACAGCCAGAATCTAGTATAACGTGGCTATTCCTCATCTAGTTTAGCACAGTGAGTCTTCTGCTTTCAAACTTCCAACTTTATGTCCATGTCTTCAGTAGTACTTCTAGAAAGCTGACTTTTGGAAGTGTCTGTATTTGAAGAGACTGTGCTGTGAAGATACCTGCTCATATAAAGCAAAGGGGAAGTCACACTGCATAGCATGTGCTTCTCAAGCATTTTGAATTCTAGCTACTTAGTTATCTTTGGGGATGGGCAAGGTTCAGCCCCTCACTTGTTTCCTAAGACTGTGCCGCATCTTTCTCCACGAGTGCAGTTCACATTCTGTTTGCTCAGTGAATAGGTCATAAAGGTGGTAATTAAGAGTAGGACTGACCATTTAAATTCTTAGAGTTTATTTCAAATAGAGACTATCACAGTGTAACCTCTGAGTTCACTTAGTGCAGCAAATACAAGTGAGTAGCTGTGGTACCCTAATGACCACAGTGCCCAAGCTCCTTCCTGCTGGGGACATCAGCTGTGCTAAACTTCTTGAACTGTGTGCACTACAACCTCCTCCTCTGCCCATAGTACTTCTCGTTTCTGGAAGGCAGTGACGCACTGCTTCTGTTCCTGTCTCAGTAACCTGTGGAGATGTGCTGTTACACGAGACAGCACTGTTCCAAAAGGCTGGATGGTGCAGGCCTTCTGGAATGTGGAGATATGAATTAGTGAAGGGCTGTTGTGCATATTTCAGAGGCATATGACTGGGTGTAAGGTTTGGATAGTGCTATGCAAACAAAGCTTGGGAAATGGGAGAGAAGCTGCAGTGGGAACAGCAAAGACAGCCAAGTGTGGCTGGTTAGTGAAAACACACGTAGGAGGCAAAACACAGAAGCTGAAAAGGGAGATAACTGATACGTGAGGGGAAGCACGGCCCAGCAGTGACTACAGGTGCCTTGCTGCAGGAGCAGTTGTAGGTAATGACAGGTGGGATTTCTGGCTTCTAGTACTGGAAAACTTTAAAGTTGTCTTGAAAGACCAAGTTATTCAGGAATGGCAGGATGGGAGAACCCCTGGAATGAGCATTTTGAGTATTAATCACATGAAAATACATCCCGCTGAAATCTTGTGTTGGTAGCTACTATCCCTGCACACGTCCTACTGTGGAGGTAAAGGAAATACCATGTCAAAGGTTTTTGGCATATACTGCTTTATATCTGGCATGTTTGTAGGAGAGTAAGTGCTGTGTATAGGAGGACAAAGCAGCTTGCTTTTTGTCCAGGCTGCTTAATTAGGATTAGACTTTCACTTTTTCCCCTCCTGCTAATAAGGATTACATATGTAAACCTTGAACCTTTTTTTTCTCAGACAGAATAACTGTACCCTAAACAAAAAGTAGAGCATATAAAGTATATAAAACTATCCAAAAATTCATAGCCAAAGCATAGTCACTCATCATTTTTGGCTGCTAGTGTTTAATATTTTTAACATACGTTATTTGTGTGTTTCAGATCCATAGGTTTGCTACACCAGTGATGCATGGATGTATCCTTTTGAGTTGTAAAACTCAGGGCTGAATTGAGCAGTCCAGTAGCAAAACGGTTGCTGCTGAGGTTGCTCTATTGCTGTGTTGGCAACTATAACATGGAGCACAATGTCAGAATGAAGTTAGTTTGTTCACATATGAGCATTACATATTGTCTGATAGCCCAGTCATGTGTTAACTCCCTTGAGTATTCTGCTTTGAAGGCTTGATGTGTTTAATTTTACATGCATGGTTTGCATAACTGTCTTTCAGTGGGATTGAAGGTTGAGATTAATGTGGCAGATGCTCTTACGTCAGCCTTAGTACTTTTTTATCTTGCTATAAGGATGCATTTACTTTGGATATAAAATAAGGGAGAACAGTTTTGACATGCAGAAGTGATTATGGATGTTCATGTTGATGAATCAAAGGATAAGAAGTTCTGCTGAAGATTTCTGGAATACTTCTCCTAGGCAGCTGCTCTTCCTGCCCCAGCACTTTGGGTAACAGCCTTTTGAGCAAAGCAGTCATGAGTTTGTTTCTAAGCTGCAAGTAAGCCAGGTGCTTTCTGGAGGCAGTGTGTGATCCACAGCAAGTCCCAGGTATTGCTCCTGGACTGGCAGCATGAAAAGGACTGTGACTGGACAGAACAACTCATGGCACATTCTGCTTCATTCCTCCATCGTAAAGGCCCCTCAGTTGTGTGCAGGGAATGGCTTGCAAATGGGATCAGTTGAGCTGGTAGGACTGTCAGCACCTGGCAGGTCTCCAGTCCTTCTTTCCTGTGACTCCATTTAGTGGAGGAAGGTGTGGGAGTAGGCAGAGAGGCAAGGAAAGATAGCAAAAGGGAACTGTCAAAACAGCCCAATACTTATTCTGCTGATCCTGGAAGAATTGCAATTAGCAACTGGCAGACTGCAATTAACACCTTCCTCTGTCCTGTTTTCCACTGTATAAATAATTAGCATAAGTAATGTATGTTTTGCTCTAACTAATCTAACCAAACACTTGGAGAGCCCAGGAATTTGAAGAACCTGGATTTCTAGTGATAAAAATGCTAGGAAGAGCCCTAAGCAGAACTGTTCCAGTACCACCAGCAGCTATTTCAGTAAAATCAAAGCTTTTTTTTTCCTCCCCACACAAACATAAATATATTTCATTCAACTATGTGGACTGGGGTTCTAGTCTTGCAGTGATGAGAAATAGCAGACTTACTTGAGTAGTTGAGACCCTGATCCCCTAAAACCCCTAAACTATGTTTAATATTTCCCTTGCTGCTCAAAAAAAGCCCCTCTACAGAATAAAAAGTCATGTCTTTTCCTTTTTCGTGTCTGTGGAAGTTGCCAGTAGTAAATTGTCATTTGGGTGAGGACAGAGACTGCAGACAGAAAACAGAGTGACTACTGCCAAGCAGCTGAGGCTAGAGGTAACCTTTCTTGCAGAAAACTCTTGGCTGTACAAATTAAAGGGTGTAGGACCTGGCAGGAATTTTCCAGGAAAGCAGAGGAATAGGCATTTTTCAGCCTTAATTTATTAATTATGAGAACATTCTGGATGGGGCCAACTTGTGTTATATTTTTTGAGTCCTTTACAAAACAGTATTGTCATAAATACAAACTTAAATCAAGATGTTCCATTGTGCAATCAGCATGCTCTTTAACACAGCTTAGCTTATGTGTGGCACAGCTGCTTTATGTCCCATTTGAATCATAAATGTATATTCTAAATTTCACTGTAAAATATGCTATTTTTAAAAGGAAAATACATCTTGTTTACTTGACCAACCTCAAGGCAAAGTAGCTTCCTCAAAAAGTAGAAGACTGCAGGATACTAATAAAAAAATTGACCATTTTGATCTTTTGCTTGCTTTAAAGTGGTAGGTTTCTGTTTTTAGGGGAAAAGGATGAAAGCTGGTGAACTACCTGGAGAAATTTTTCCTGGCCCAGACTAATCTTTAGAATCGAGTTTTCTCAAAATTACAGCAGTTTTATTGTCTGTTCATCAGGTGACATCACCATAGGGTGTCTTTTGTGATGGGAATACTGATCCTAATCCTGCTACTTTCTCTCAAGGTTAATGATCACTTGTTGTTGGTGTGAGAAATGTTTACGGGTTTCTTTGAATGCAGTCACTTGATGTGTAAAAATATTCTAATGAAATGGTGAGTTTTTCCTTAGTGTTATTCATCAGTTATCACTATGCACTCTTGTTCTATTAATGGCAAGTGTTTTGACTGGCTGCTTGTCTCCAGAAGAAGCTGTTTCAGAGCTGGGGTACGCTACTATGTAAGAGGTAAAATAGAAAATTGACTTATTTCAAAAATAATATGAATTCCATCTGTACATGGGACTTACCTTTAAGAGTAATTGGTGTAGGATGACTTGCACAACTAAAGTGCTTAGTTTGTCTCAAGGTCCTTCCTCCAAAGGAAATATTAGAAACGTGTATTAGGAACTGAAGCATGTTCTGGTATTTATTAAAACTGACTTTTATTAATTCCTCCTAGAGATAACTGCAAAATTTTGTCATGGTTTTTAACACATGACTGTTTTTATTTCAGTTAAATGCAAGTGTGTAATAGCCCTTTTGGCCTAGCAGTAAATCCAGCTAGGAGCATCACTGCTGCTGGCAGGGGGAGCCCTAAGTGGTGTTCCCTAATTGCATCAAGTTAAAAAGTGAACAAGGAAATGGGTTGAAATTACTTTTTCTGTTCTTAGTCCCAACATGCAGGCCTTTGAAGAAATCAGTGGGTTTCTGCAGTACCATTGCTATTGAACTGTGACTATTTCACTGTCAGAGCACTGGTGTTTCTTTTTGTGTTAAATGACAATTTCTAATGCTAGAAATATCAAAATGTGTTAAGCATAACTGTTCTTCAAGTTAAATTTGGTGCAGTCCATGTTAAACATTTACCAAGGGTGTGTTTAATGTAACGTTGTCAGGCAGCTCAGTGCTTCCTGTGAGGACTGGAAGGGAAGGGAGCCTTTTGCAGATGTGCTGTCACTGTTCTGCACGCAGCCTGGGCTTGTTAACAGGGTGTTTTTCCTGCATAGGTATTGATTCAGAAGGGCATGCTGCTAACTTCGTTGAAACAGAACAAATTGTGCATTACAAGGGGAGCAAGGCTTCGTTTGTTCAGGTAAAGTCACTGCAAGGAACAGCTCACTGGCTTAAGATACATACATAGCCCTGTCTGTGTCTTTAAACTTAGGTTGTATATAAGATATGCAAACAAAACTGAACAAAAAGACTGAGTTAGTTTAACCAAATAAACCAGCCTACTTCATTTTTAAATGTCAAGTGAGTTTGTAAGTTCTGTTGTTTCAAACCACTTCCATTCTTTTGCAGACCCGTGGATCAATCCCTTTTTTCTGGTCTCAAAGACCAAACCTCAAGTATAAACCAAAGCCACAGATCAGCAAGTCAGTAAATCATGTATGTGAGTGTTTGTTGTGTCCTGGGGGTTTTAGTGCATTTCTGGGCTCATGTTCATGTGATAGGGTAGCAAACTGTAATCAGAAGAATAAAAATCAGCAATACTGCATTGAGCTTTATTTTTCAAAAGTAGCAGCAAGAAGCCTTGTAGTGCTTGCAGTTGAAAGGCTGAGAAAAATCCAGACAACAGTGGGGGCAGTTTCTCTTTGGATCTTGTTTGCAGCAGTTCTAGGAGCAGCACAGTACTCCTTATCTGTAGCATGTTTAATAAGGAGAGCTGAATGGACTGGGAGGGTGAAAGTTGAAATGCATTGGCACAATGGAAAACATCAAACACTTTCTTAGTTATAAGAATCATCAAAAATATGATAATGGAGATTTCAGGTAAAGCACAGATCTGTCAACACATTTCCTTTCTCTTCTAGATGGATGGCTTCCAAAGGCATTTTGACTCACAAATAATTAGCTATGGAAAGCAAGTGATTGTCAACTTGGTATGCTTTCAGTTTTTCTCCCTGAAAAAGCTGTTGGTCTTTTAAGCAGGCTTTGAGTAATACTGTCTCCTTTTTTCCCTTTTCCCAGGTTAACCAAAAAGGTTCAGAGAAGCCTCTTGAGCAAACCTTTGCAAAGATGGTGAACAGCATGGCAAACGGAATGGTCAGGTACATGAAATGATACATTCTGTGTTACAAGTCAAGCATTGCCTCTGAATCCCACGGAGTGGTCAGTTCTTTGAGGGCCTTTACCACCCCTCTGGTTTGTTTGCATTCTTATTTTTATAAATTAACTTGCAAACGACCCATGTCCCTACCTCAGAGCTCACATTCTAAGCAAAATTGAGCCTGTAAGAGAATATGGGACAAAGAGAGGAGACAGGCAGAATAAAGAAGGAGATTCAGAGGCAATGGTAATGCCAGTATTGGAATCATGGTATGTGATGGGAGCTGTGGAGATCATGTGCATTTTAGGAAAAAGAAAATCATGCCCTCTAGAACCAGCCTCTGGGAGAAGGGCTTGGTTACATTGCAAACTTACGAAAGGAGTGAGTGCTGGGTTTGAACAAAACAGCAATGGGATAAAGGAGGGAGCAGTGAGGGGAACATGTAATTTACCTGTGTGGAGCTCAGAGTAACAATGGGCCAAGAGAGTGGAAAACGCACTTTAATCATGAGAAATTCCATCTCTTTGTGGGAATATTGAGTGCAGTACACAATTCTACAGCCTGTCTGTGCTCACTTTCATTGACTTCTGGAGGGAGGGCTGGCATCCAACTCCCACAGATGCTCACCTGTACCTTATTGTTGAAATTACCATCTCATGTATGTCAAAGGGCAAAATCCCATCTGTAGGCCAAAGGCATCCTATTTTAATAAGGATTCACTTCTGTCTAATGTTAACTAAGGAAGTGCAGATTATATTCAAGAGTCCCTTTAAATCCTGGCATGCTTTTAATTTTTTCCAAGCTTCTTTCTGCTTGTGTGATGTTCTACTGCTGCCTTCTCCAGGATAGTTACAGATCTGTTTCACTTCCCTGTGCTGCTTTTACTACCCTCAGGGTCGTGTTTGTGTGTGCTATTGGTGTGTGGATGTGTCTTTTTAGTTTTTATTGAAAAAGACCACTCCTAAAGTAAGCTCTCTGCTTGCTCTCGCATCGAGGCTGGTGTTGATACTTCAGCTGTGCAAACTTTGTGGAATTCTGTGCATCTTTGCTGTAACGTCATCTGGCGGAAACAAAGATGTAAAATGATGTCAGGGTGTGTTTTGGTGATATCCTGTCTGTGTTCCAAAGCAGTGATTGGCAGCCCCATTTTATTATTGCTACCAAAATCCACTTTCCCTTTTAATTGGTTCTGGTGGTGTTTACCTGCCAGACTAAAGCTTGTTTTCAGTGTGTGTGTCCCATCTTTCTTCATGCAAATAGCCCTGAAATCTTGTCAAATAATCACTTTTGGATTATAAATGCTTGAGGGGAGCAATGTCATGCCCTGTAATTCACCGGAAACATACACATCCAAATGTTTAGTCAAACACCACTCATTTGGAGCACTTCTTGCCCAAATGAATTGGCTGTTAAAATCTTGTTCCAGGTCAGTAGCAGTTTAATTTCCTTACAACAGAGGTAGGCTAGCTGTTTGAACAGAACCTGTCTCAGGTTTCTAGAGAGCTGTCAAGGGAACCATCAGGGGAATTATGCCAGGAAAGAATGTTACTTTCGACACCTGTATCTAGTTCAAATTGAACTGACATTCCCAATGCAGTTCCTTGGGAAAGAGGAGGGTAAAAGAATCCTGGTGGGAAATGAGATGAAATAAGATTCGTATCCCTTCTGTGCCTTCTGGAGGAAAACTACCAGCCAGAGCATAGAATGAGTAACTTGGAACTCAATGTGTGCTTCCCCAGACTAGTTGCATCTTGTAAAGAATTGTAGATTGTAAATGACACCATGCACACCAAGGAAGATTACAGAGCACTGACAAAATCCATGGATTTGCTGGAAGCCGTGTCCAAAGGAAAGCAAATCCTCTGTCACTCCCAGTTTTACAGATGAGCCTTCTGCTGTAGAGTTTTCTGAAACATTTACTGCAGTCCATACGTAATGTGAAAAGGTGCTTCTCTCCCTGAACAGATACGTGGCATTTGACTTCCATAAAGAGTGCAGTCGGATGAGGTGGGATCGCCTTCAGATTTTGATGGATCAGCTAGCAGAACAGCAGGATGAATTCAGGTAAGGCTCTGCAGTTCCTTCCCTTCTGTACTGTTGAAATGAGACCACTTCCTCATAGTCTCTACTGTCTTGCAATAAGGCACAGTGAGAGAGACCTGTAATCTTCCACGAAGATGCATTTGTGTGCATTAGTGTTTCCATCTCTCTCTGATCTCTTGCTGAGAGCACATGCAAGGTTAGAGACCTAGTGGGGGTAAGTTGTAGAGCCCTTATTATGGCCCAATGAAGTGATTCTGAGAAGTGTAGCAACCCTGAGTTGTGACAAGAGCTGTCCTTGTGAGGCTGGGTAAAAGATTAGACCAAGTTGCATGCCAGAGCCATTTAAAAAAATCTACTTAGGTGATATATTTTTTAGCCAATAGTAATTCTGTGTGTTGACAGCAAACTGTTCTGCCACAGTGTCAAACATTTAGTGCTCCTTCCAGGGGCACCTGTAAAAGTGTCTTCTCTAACACACATTGTTGTGGCACCAAAACTTGCACTGGCACTGATTGCCAACATAAGTAACCCACAAGGAAACAAATTCTCATCTAAATGACTCAAGACAGTAAATGTCCAAAACAATTTAAATCTTTAGTCCCTCTGGTGAGTTGTTTTTAAGCACTTTTTGGTCTTTGCTACTTGGAGACATGTAGACTGCCAGGGAAATGGTTTACTTTGTTCTGCTTCCCTGACTGATTGCTTCCTTCCTCATCCTGAAGTCTTGTGCCTACAGCACAAAGTAGATCAGCTAAAAACATTACAAACCTGGCTGTGGCAGAGTGTATCCTGACAAAATAAAATGAGGTGAGCTGTGGCCTGGAATAGGGGTCTTGTTAATGAACTGGAGGTTTCCTGCTGTGGCAAAACTAGTGTGCTTCTGTACAGCTGATGACTAGATTGGCGTATTTGTTTTACCAGCTCAGTATTGGAATACTTGGATACAATTCCATATTTAAAATGAGCTGTTTGTTATCAACTGCTGGAACCACCTGGTTTAGTAGGCTAAAAAGACAGAGGTAACAATAAGTATATGCAGTTGCAAGAGGGAACATCCAGTTCCTCCAGATGTTCTTGTAATGGAGAAAATAGTATGTGACAGTCGCAGATTTTTCAGCAGTGGCCTTAAAAATTCTGAATACCTTCCTGGAAGAAGTGTGCCTGATGGCTTACATGAGTTTTTATGGTGACTAGATTAAACCTCGTGACCAGGTAGATTCAAACTTGCTACCTGTGCTCTTACACTCTGCTAATGATCTTGATATCTGTGGAGCTGGGACACTAAGACAACTGGGGAAAAAGTAAAATGTAAGTCACTGATTTTTGCAACAGAAGCTGCTCTTTCCAGTGCTATAAACCAGTATTTGCTGGTTGGCTTTCTAAATGGTAACAGTCAATACCGCCCTAAGATTACTAAATGTTCTGTTATCTATTCATGTCATTTTTCAGCATGGGAGGGGAAGAATTCAGGGAGGCATCAAAGTCCAAAGGCACGGCCAAGAACACTTGATATGCTCAAGATAATTCTGTTTTGGCTGTTAGCATATTTCCTTCTGTGAACCTGTGGTTTACATGGACTGTTACCTATAAATACTTACATACATTGTATGTGTTAGTTATTTTCTAGTGGATTCAGAGGGTAAAATCGTGACTCAGCAGGAAGGAACATTCCGCAGTAACTGCATGGACTGCCTTGATCGGACTAACGTGATCCAGAGCCTGCTGGCACGCCGGTCTCTGCAGGCCCAGCTTCAGGTAAGCATTCCAGCCTGCCTTAGTGAGCTGCAAGAGGAGAGAGGCTTTCCATCTGGAGTGCAAGTGTAAGGTTAACAAGCTCAGCTTTTTCTGAAAACAAGTCCTGATGTTTCTAGCTAACTGCTAGTGAGCCTCGATATGCTTTTCGTTTCAGAGGCTGGGTGTTCTGCATGTTGGACAGAGGATTGAAGAGCAAGCAGACTTTGAGAAAATCTACAAAAATGGTAGGCTGTTTATAGAGGTCAGACAATGACTTTCTCAGAGCAGGGTGCATAACTTCCTTAATATTTCTTAATGTCTTCCTATTCACAGCATGGGCTGATAATGCTAATGCTTGTGCCAAACAATATGCTGGAACTGGTGCCTTAAAGACCGATTACACACGGTAAGTCAGCCTGTCCTGGAAAGGCCTCCTGGGTTTGTGGGCCTGTTTGGGATTTTCTTGAAGTCTTTATATCTGAGAAAGTTATTAATCTGAGGCCTAGGCCCTAAATCAGTTTTGCAGTGGTTCAGTTGGTAAAATGTCAGACTAGAATCTGCAAAACATAATTTTTCACTGTGTTTGTATGAAAGGAGGAGAGGCTATCTGAAAATAAAACCAAGACAGTGTGCTGTGAAGAGGCACATTTTATTGTGTGATGGAGACAAGTGTCATTTTATTTTCAAACTTTGTTACAAGCACATGTTGTGGTAATAATGCAGAGGCAGCACTAGATAGATGTTTTTCCATGCAGGTATTCATTTAACATAGTACATATTTGGATAATGACAGAACTGTGCACCTGAAATTATCTTCCTGACTTGATAAATCTATTTTAAATGTTTTTCACAACTTCTCTCTGCAGAACTGGGAAGAGAACTCAGTGGGGCTTAATAATGGATGGCTGGAACTCATTAATACGTTACTACAAAAACAATTTTTCTGATGGATTTAGACAAGTAAGTCAAGCTTTTAACTGTGGGCAAGTGTGCTTGATAAACATTGTTGTGCATCTTAACTCTTGCCCTCCCTTTCTCTTCCAGGATGCTATTGATCTTTTCCTTGGAAATTATTCAGTGGATGAAGTAGAACCTGCTAGTCCTCTACATGTCAAGAAAGATTGGAAGTTCTTAGCTGTGAGTATGGAGACTATTTGAGGTTGGAGAAACAAATACAACCATTTAGTCACTTGTTTCACATGATTAAGTAGGACGTGTCCATTTAGTCATAAACAATCCCTATAATCTGCTAATGTTTCTGTGATGCCTGGTTAGGATTAAACCCAGACTATTCCCTTGACAGAGAGTGGAGTGTCGTTGAGGTATTGGAAAAGCTGCTGCTTGCTTTTTTAAAGTCTGCTTCATTGAGTGGAGAGGGGGACATTCTGCTAGTCACCATCAATGACTGGTTCCTTCTGCAGAAGAATTTTGTGAAGATCTTTCCTCACACTTCATGCAGAAGTGCAGACTGTAACACAGAAAAAACCTTTTTCTTCACCCTCACCTCTCTGTTTTGTGAAATGGGATTTGGGGGCTTAATGGGTTTCACTAGTAGCTGGTGTATTTTTTAAACAAAACACAAACCTCAGCCTCTTTTTTTAATGCACAGAAGTTGTCTTTTAATTCTTAACATAGTTACTGAACACACTCCTCCAAATTTTGGAGCTATCCCAACTTCTATTTGTACCTGACAGTGGGTGAATTGATAATTAAAGCAACTTCCTTGCAAAGCAAGTAAATAGCTTTGCAGTACAACCCATCTTAAAGAAAATGAAGGAATATATGTGCTGGTATATCAAGTGATTATTCTTTCTCTCTTTCCTCAGTTGCCTATTATTATGGTGGTTGCTTTCTCCATGTGCATTATTTGTTTGCTAATGGCTGGTAAGTCACCGTTGAGTTTAATTCCATCAAATTGTCTTGTTTCTGTGTGAACTTTGTGTAAACGGCTACCAGTAACTATTCAGTATAAAACTGCTGACCCTGACATTAAGCTCAGTTGTTCAGTGCATGGTGCTGATGACACCAAGGGGGTGGGTTTGATCCCTGTCACTTAAGGGTTGGGCTCAAGTGATCCTTGTGGGTCCCTTCCAACTCCAGAGTTTCTGTGATTCTGCTTCTCAGTCATTTGAAAAGGTGTTTGGGGATTAGCACTAAGTCAGTAACGTGGAAAAAAATGAGGTGCTGTAGAAAACAATGTTAAAACTGGTGTAGAAGTCACTTAAGGGGCAGTTAATTGTCCCCAAATTTAGTTGCACCTGAGTAGACACCTTGCTTTATTGTAGGCTGGATGAATGCCCAGAGGAATACCTGTGCAATTTTGGGCAGAAAGGCAGTTCAGAGCAGTCAGATATAGGCATAAGCCTGTCCTGGTGGATGTCCCCTGAATCTCAGTCTGTGCTGGGAGTAGTGAAGGGTTTTGCCTTCTGCTTTTTCCATGAATTTTCTAACATTAGTGCCAGTAGAGTTCCTGCCTGACTTCCATAGATGTCAGTTCGATGTGTTCCAAGAACTGTGGGGGAAACAGTTTTCTTAGGTAAGGAAATAGAAAAAGACCTGTGGAAAACTTCTGACTTCATTTGACAACAGATCTCTGAGGGAGGGCTTGAAATATTTTGCTTTTGGACTAAAGTGAAACTCTGGTAATTGGAGATGATGAACTAAAAGGTTTATCTGACTCTTCTTCGCAGGTGATACATGGACTGAGACACTGGCCTATGTGCTTTTCTGGGGCAGTGCAAGCTTTGGAACTTTTGCTATCATCCTTTACAATGGCAAGGATTTTGTAGATGCACCCAAGCTGGTCCAGAAAGAGAAGATGGACTGAATTTGTGTGTGTGGAAAGCGGCTTGGTACTGAGGATTCTTCAAGCCACACTTGGAGTCTCTACTGACCTGCTTTCCACACTAAATAGTGCCCTCTTGGACATTCTTCCTTGGCTTTGGGGGGTGGGGGTAAGGAAACCGTTTCCTGTGGTGGTGGTAGCTTTCAACTGAGACCTGCCTTGGCAGTCTTGGTTGCAATGGTCCTTGGAATATTGCATTAGTGGGCAGGGCTCCACTCTTACTGGGGTAATGCAAGGACAGAAGCCAGCTCTGTGGTGTCTGGAATGGCTTAGAGCTTAAGTGGACTGCTAAAGCTCGGGGTCCAGCTGGGCTCTTGCAGCTGGCTTTTTGTTCTTGGCAGAAGAGAGCTCTGATGCTGTTCATGTGTCAGAGTACCCAAATATTGAAGCATTAATAATGGAGCATCTGATAGGGGTCTCTGAACAAATATGGCTTCATACCAAGAACAAGTCTGGGTCCAGATTTACAGCTGGATTACATTTGTTGTGATAAAGTCCACGTTAAGGAGTCCTTCGTGCATATTTGTGTGTGGATCCTTTTCACTAAATACAGAAGATTTTTGGAATTATAATGCTGTTCTAAAATGAGGTTCTCGTCCTGTCTTGTTTATCTAGAACTGATGCAATATTCTGCTAATCATTGTTTGGGTGAAAGGGCAGTGTAATTGGATGTTCCTAAAGTTGCAGATGTCTTGCACTGTTTCAATACTACAGTCTCCATATGAAAATCCAGTAGTTAGCGAGTTAAACCATAGAATTTTCTTTCTAAAGATGTAAACAAAATCAAAGAATGTAAAAGTCCTTTGCGGTGTTTATTGAACCTTCCTTATGCTAAAGTTCCAAAGTATTCCATTACTTTTAAGAATGAGTCACAACATAAAAGGTGAACTTCATATTGTTTTGCTAGTCAGTTGCTTCTCTCCTTGGTTATGTTGAAATAATTTATCAAAGAAGGAGTAACAACCTGAGGAGAAAGCGTGAAGTCTGAACTCCATGTTTGCACTTGGGAGCAGCAGCTTGCTTTTCATGCATGATACTGTAACACACTCTCTTAAAATAAAAAAAAATTAAAAAAAGGAGGAAAAAAAAAGAGCTACCGACTAATTCGTGCTGGTTAATGTGTGTCTTTAAATTTAGTGCTTCCAAGCTGTATAAAAATAAGGACCAATTTTAAACTATTTTGTCACTTATTTTGTATGGTTTGTTCCAAACCAGACATGGAACTTGCTTAAGGCGCTGTGCATTGTTTAATATTTCCTGTAAGTACCAGCTGTATATTCAGATTGCGAGTATAAAATTTAAAGGGGGGGAAGGGAGAAACATGTAGAATACTACTAGGACTAGCACAGTTGTCACTATTGAAGCTAGAACACAAAACACTGATACTCCAGTGTTCCCTTGTGTTATGACTGAAAATATGTACAGATTTTTTTGGGTTTTCTTTTCAGTTTTTTTTTTCCCAACTGTTCATTTAACCTTGAATGTTTCTGGAGGCCTCTCTGGGTTTTGTGTAAACATAACCTGTTCATGAGCACTAGTACTTGCAAAGTATCTGTTTGCTTCTAGATGCTGTCATGGAAATACCAGTTGGTGGTTAACTGGAAAATCCTCTAACTTAAAATGTTCAAAGGTGAACCCTCTCATGGGCACGAAGTACAAGAACACCACAGACTCAATATTTGAAAGTAAAGGCTCTGATGGCTCACTGGCAGGTGGAGTTTTAATCTGGGCTCAGTTGTCTTGCAGTCTAGAACTAAGTTGTTGCATCTTTGGGGAAGAACTCGTTGCAGCAAAGACCAAACTTGGATTGCTCATGTGAAAGGTTTGTAAGACATAGAATAATGTAAGTTTTAGAAGCTGGAAGGTACCTGTATTTCGGTGCTTTGCAAAGAGTCTGTATTTCTAAAATCACAAATGGTGTACTCCTAAATGACAATAAAATGTTCAACTTTTCTAGATGTGCTGTCTGTGGTGCATTTTGTGTTGGAGCAGACTGCTCCTAAATTGCTCCTTGGGAACTGTTTCTCACCTCCAAGACCCTTGGATTTTGTGTCTGCTTATCACACAGGGTGATCTTGCCCTGCTGGTGTTCAGTACTGATGTCCTCACACTGTGCTGGTGTCACTTTGCACTGGTGTCCTGTTCCAGTCTTCACTGCTGTGGTGCCTGGAGCTCTCCACAGCTGCAGCCCGGGTATCTCCTGCTTTGTTTTGTTGGCTCTTTGCCTCTTCCCTCACAATGGGACTTCAGAGTTTTACTGGCCTATAATATATTTTAATTTAGGCAACTGTAGCTGTGAAACCGTATGAACAGCCTGGTTTTCACAGACCAAGGCAGTACTGACCCCTCTTCTTCCCTCTCCCAGTGCCAGCAGGTCCAGGGAGCTGATCCTGCCCCTCTGGCACACCTGGAGTGTCGTGTCGGTACAGGAGGGACGTGGAGCTCCTGGAGCAGGTCCATGGAGGGCAGCGAGGATGTCTGGGGGACTGGAGCATCACCCTCAGAAGAGATGAATGGGAGAGGACCTCACTAATGTTTATTAAGGAAGGGAGCCAAGAGGATGGATCCAAATAACAGGACAAGAGACAACGGGCAGGGACTGATGCACAGGAAGCTCCACATGAATATGAACAAGAACTTCTTTACTGTGGGAGTGATCCTGCACTGGAACAGACTGCCCAGAGGGGCTGTGGAGTCTCCCTCCCTGGAGATACTCAAGAACTGTCTGGATGCAATCCTGTGCCATAGATTCAGTGCTGTGCCATAGACTCAGAGCTCTGCCCTGCCTCAATCCTGTGCCCCGTGCTCAGTGCTGTGCCCCGGGGTTCATGCTGGCTCCCCCCCCGCAGCAGGACGGTCGCATCGCTGCCCTTTCCCCGTTCCCACCCCGTTTTCCCGGGACCGTTCCCCCCGGCGCCGCCTGCCGCGCGTCCTCCGCGCCGCCGGGGGGCGCCG
>JAWWMP010000081.1:44920440-44960470 GCA_035047865.1 Dendrocincla tyrannina
GCCGGGGGGCGCCGTGTTCCCGCCTCGCTGCCCGCGGGGCGCGGCCCTTCCTGGCGCGGCGCGGCCCGGCCCGACCGAGAGGCGCCCCCGCCCGCCCCGCCCTGCCCGCTCCGCTCCGCTCGCCGCGCTCCCGGGGCCGCCCGCTCCGCCCTCACCGTCCTCCGCGCCGCCGGCATGAAGCTCGTCAGGTGCGCCGGGGGGCGGATGGAGGCGGATGAACCGGGCGGGCGGCGGCGGGAGCGGCCCCGGGGTGGGGCTGGGATGGGGCCTGGCGGGAGCGGCCTCGGGATGGGCCTGGCGGGAGAGGCCCCGGGATGGGCCTGGCGGGGGCTGCTGGGCCGGGCCCGGCTTTCTCAGGCCCCGTTTCGCCAGGCCCGGCTTGGTCAGCCTGGCGTCACCAGCCTGGCTCCACCAGGCGCCAGGCCCGCTTTGCCAGGCCCCGGCTCTGCCAGGCCGCGGCTCTGCCGGACCCGCTCCTTCAGGCCCGGCTTTACCAGGCCCCTTTTTATCCACCCCGCTCCTTCAGGCCCCGTTTTACCAGCCCTGCCCCACCAGCCCCAGCTCTCCAGGCCGCGTTGCCCCCCCGGTTTTGGGTTGGGAAGCCCATCCCGGCGATGGGAATGGCGTTGCCTTCCCGGGGTGCCGAGGAGTTCTGAAATGGTGCCGCCGCTGTACAGTAATGGCCGTGTCGCCTGGAAATGGGCGCTGGGCCCGGCCGTGCCCCAGCTCCCCGTGGCTGGGCAGGACGTGGGGTTTGTCACTAAAACATTCCCAGCGCAGCCCGAGAGCCCGGGACGAGCGGGTGTGCGGGCCGTGGGACACGGCGAACGGGCCTGGCTTTGTTTGAAACGCGCTTTCCCCGCGCAGGTTTCTGATGAAGCTGAGCCATGAGACTGTGACCATCGAGCTGAAGAACGGGACGCAGGTGCACGGGACGATCACAGGTAGGGCAGGGCGGGAGGCTGGAGCGAAGCGTTCCCGCTCGCCTCTCGGCGGACAATTGGCGGCCGCGGCTCGGAATGAGCTTTTTTTGTCCTGTGCTCCCTCTTGCGGGGACTCGCGCTCGGGGATGCGCTGCTTCATTCGTGAGCTGCGTTTGTGTTTGTGCCTGGATGTCGTGGGAAGTCGCAGGGAGCAGTGAGGAGCTGTGACCCAGCCGGCTTTCCGTGGGGAAAAAGCCAGGGAAGGGGCATGCCCAGCTTCTCTGGGCAGTCTGTTCCAGCGGTAACGCTGAGGAGGTAGGTTTAGTGCTGTGTCAGTAGTGGTTATGCAGCTGAATTTCTCTAGGATGTTTCAGTGTGTCCAAATTTCACTTGTGAAATTGCAACGAGCGATAAAAATGTTGCAGCTGAGTTTCCTGAAAGGGTGGTTTAGTTTTGCAGTGGTAGCACAGATAAACACCAAATGTTGAGTGCTTGTGTGGTCTCAAATTGGTTAGATTTTGGATGTAGGCAGTTCCAATAAAAAAAATTAATATTTTTGCTGAGCCCATTTTTGTTCTGCTTAAGGTGAACTTAGATGCATGTCTGCATATATTGGCATTGATTTCATGAGGTGAGTTTGAAAATGCAGGGTAGAAGGGAATCCTGGCAATAGGAATGTGCCCCCCTGCTGTTACCAGAGGTCTGTGATGTCAGTTTGTGCGTGTTACTGTCCAGCAGGTGCTTCTTGGTATTGCTGAGCTGCAAGTTGTAGGGAAAGTCTTCATGGTTTAGTATATGGTTCTCATGTACTTCAGAGAGATCAGGTGTGTAGGTGTGGGACACGTGTTTAACAAGGCAAACCCTCACAGGTGAGCTGAGGAAGGTGCTTCATCTCCTTTCCTACAGTCACCCCAGGTGGCTTTTAAAATCTCTTCTGCTCAGACACTCTTAAAACAATACAACTCTGTCAAGTTTGAATTTTATTCCAGAGGATTGCTTAGGTGCTTTTGTGGCCAGTAGCAATCTGTGGAGATTTGGCAGAGTTGAAAACTGGCATTATTTTGCAGCCAGACCCATCAGCTCTGATTAGAGCTGAGTGCCCCACCCTGGTACCCGATTGCAGCACGCTCTGTTGAACCCAGCCAGGTGGGAAGCAAACACACTGCTGGTGCCCTGACCTTGCTGCTCCTTCAGGCTTAATTGCTGAGCAAAGCTGCTCTTATTTTCTGTTGAGAGCCTGCAAAAACTTGGAGTGCAGTCCTTATTTCTCAAGCTGCACTCTTGCCTTTACAGTGGTTGGTGAGCTGTGTTCACAGTGGCTGTGCCCTGGGATTGTGCAATCTCCTCCTCTGCGTTGCAGGGGGGCAGGTTTCATGCAGTGCATCCTACATGAACCAAGGGGCTGGGGCAGGTGGAGTGCAGGTGCCAGAGAGCTGTGTGAAATCCGCAAGGAGGGGGAAAGGACAGGAAAGACATGGAATAATTAGCACAGCACTGTGGTTCTTCTGGTTCTGGCCTGAAGTTCACTTGTGCCGCTTACCTTGGTAACACATCTTGCAGTTTATTTTTGCCACAGAGGGTTGTTTGTACTGATGTTTGAACACACCAAAACTTTGCTCCTGTGGGTGCCCTGTCTGTGGCTTAGCAGTTTGGGATTTTGCATAGCACAGCATAGCAGGCACAGTGCTGATTCCATACTCTTATTCCATACTGGCTATTCTCAGAGTGTGTAACCACAGTGGTTGTTCCTTACAGGAGGGTGTTTTATGTACTTCATAGTAGATCCAAGTCTTGCATTGGATGTATTTTATCAGAAAATAAATGCTGCTTGTGTGGTTGTATTTTCTTAAGGCATACAGAAAAACCTCCTTTTTGAAGGAGTAAGGACAGCATTAGACTTCTGTAATAAGCAGGAGTTACTGTTCAGAGGAACTAATTTAACCATTGGCTACTGGATAATTCGCCTTGGCTGCCTGGCTCTGACCAGGACCTGGATAAAGCTCTCTAGTGATAAGGTGTTAAAGGCAGCAATTGATAACTTACCAGACATAATAAGGAATAAGCCATGTAGCTTCATTCAGTTGGAGGCTGAATTAATGAATGGGTGGCAGAAGCAGGTATTAACGATGAGGGTAAATCTAGAAGCGTGTGAATACTTAAAAATAGGCAGCAAGAGACGTCGTCCCTGAAATCAGGCTTGTGTTGTTTCAGGAGTGGATGTCAGCATGAACACACATCTCAAAGCAGTGAAAATGACCCTGAAGAACAGAGAACCCGTGCAGCTGGAGACGCTGAGCATTCGAGGGAATAACATCCGCTACTTCATTCTGCCAGACAGTTTGCCTCTGGATACTTTGCTAGTGGATGTTGAACCAAAAGTCAAATCCAAGAAAAGAGAAGCAGGTTAGTTTGTGCTTTCTTAGTCTGTGTTTGTTCTGCCTTTTTATGCATTTTAGACATCTGAGTGTCTTAACGTCTGCATTTGGCATCTAATTCCTTTGTCTTTGAGGGTTTGACACTACACTGGCTCAGTCTGCCTTTCCCGCCTTCTTGGCATCCGCAGAGCTTTCATTCACACTACATTTTGTGTATGACTTCTCATGCATCTATTTTTAAAAATGTAAATGTTCTTCAGCTTGAGTAAATCTTAACCTTTCTCAGTCTCACAGTTGGCACCAGAGATTTACCCTTCCTTTTCTCCGAGTGTCTGCTGTTTCTCCACTTTGTATGGGGAGCTTCATGTGGACTAGTAAGAATGTACAGGACAGTCTCTCAGACAGTGCTAGGGATTCACTGACATTTGGTGGTGGATAAAAATGGTACCTCTGACAACTGAATTTGCAGGAGCAGATCTCGAGCTTTGGCTCCCAGTACTGTTCCACTTTGCTCTTCCTGGAACTTTTTTCTCAAAAAACTGTTGAACAAAAACCTTTTCCTTACAAACCTAGCAGTACAGAGAGTAATTCAGTTCTAATCCACACTATTGAAGATTAATATCCAGTAAACCCCAGAAAGTCTGTAGCAGTGTATCTTTTGCCCAGCACTTAATCTGTGTGTTTTCAAAATAGTAAGCTGTAAGTGAAAGTCAGTTGTGCTCTAAAATAATGTCATACCCTTTCTCCTATAATCAGTGTGGAAGTATTTGGGTCTGCAGTGTGTTGTGCATTGGTGTGTTCACCTTTCTGACCTGGTGTGAGGAGCCCTCGGGTGCATCACCAGGGGCAAGTGCTGAGGCTGCTGTCTCTACAGAGAATAAGGATAAAGCTCCCAAAGGGGGTTTTTTCCTCTCATGTCCTTTAAAAACAGTCTGACCACATGGAGAAATGAGTGTGGTTGGATTGCATTTTCCCCCTGAGCCTCCCAGTGTAACATCACTTTGTGTTAGCACTGAAGGAGGCAGCTGTGGCAGCCCCAGTTACCTCCCTTTGGTGCTCCCTGTATTGCAGTGTGGAAGCGCTCTCAGACCACAGCTGTGTTGTGCTGTGCTTTGCCTTAATCCAAAAACACCCTTCAGCTTCAAAAGTGTCAAACCCATGGTCTGTCCTTGGCAAGAGGGACTGTCAGGGGAGGGCAGAATGCTGGCTGTGCTGTGTGGGGGTGTGGGTGCCTAGTGAACGCTGCTCTCCAGTGATGCACGTGGCTGCTGCCATCATTTGGTCAGGTGTCGATGCTTCCATGGATTTTAGAGTCAGTACTACCAGCAAAAAAATGACACCTTGCTTCTGTCAGGCTTACCCTGTGCCTCTGCTCTTCCTGTCTTTGTGCCTTTCCAACCTACATGCCAGAGTAGGGCATGTTGAAGGGGATGCTGGGGTGTGTCTCTTACCTGCCCTGCACTCACAGATTTGTTTGAAATGAACTAGTACTCTCAAGTTGGCAGGGTGGCCTTACAAGCAGGTAGGTAGGTGGTCATGTTTCATCAGGAGAGAGGGGTGCAGTGGCACGTTATTGCTGTGTGCATCATCCGACCTTTGACAGTTGCTTGCTGCCTGAATCACCCTGTGCGTCTGTCCTCCCTTTGCCATTAAATAGCAGTCATTAAAACCGGGAGCACACAGCCCAGACCTTGGCCTCAGAACCATGGCTGAAATTGGCAGAGGCATCACTGAAAAGAGTAGGAGCTGTTCGGTGGTGCGATCCCTTCAAAATGCTGCCCTTCCACAGGGTGCCTGAGAAAGAGTCAGCTTGGGAGTCACAGCATGATAAAACTCACATTTCCCCCAGGCAAGGTATTTCATAAACCACAGTGAGAGCTGGGGCAAGAAAAAACAATCTTTCCTGCCATAATGAGTAGTAACAAAATACTCTTTGTCTTGCATACACTTTTTCTGATCCGTCCTGGAAAATGAGCTTTTATGAAAAGAAAGGAGAGGAGGAATGCTCCTTCCCTGTCAGACTTACCCAAGCACCTGGGAGCAGCCAGCTGTTACATCCCCTTGTTCTCTGCGGGGAAGCCAAGGGCAGACACAGCCTGTGGAAGTTGTATACTGAAAAACCTAACACTAAAGATGAAAATATTCCCTGAAACTTACTGAGCTTTAACAGATCTAACATCTGACTTAATGTCTCATCACAGGGAGGCAGTGTGGTATCAATACAGGATGTCTTAACCAAAATGAGAGTGTTCTGGGTCTCACTTGATTTATCCTTTTTCTTTCAGTTGCTGGCAGAGGCCGTGGCAGAGGCCGTGGCAGAGGCCGAGGTCGTGGCAGAGGAAGAGGAGGCCCAAGACGATAACTTCTCATCATGCAACTGTTACCAGATTCTGGGCAATTTCACTTTTTTTTGTACAGGTCTTGTTTATGGTATCCATTTTTAATAAACTGAAATGTGAAAAGGTCGTCCTTCCTTTGTTAGCAGAGCCTGGGGAGGGAGGTGTGTCCTGTTTCTAGGGGTGTTGGGCACTAAGCGGGTCTTGCTGGTGTTGGTTGTTACTGTGAAGGTTTTTCCCACCCCCAAAGGCTGTACAATTGCCTCTTGTTTTTTGCCCCAGAAGGAGAGACTTGTTTTGTTATGCTTTGTGTTTGAAATTAATCCCTTTTGTAAGGCACTTGCTGTGTTCTAATACACGCTGTATCAAGAACCCCCATCCCCTGAGTGTGTCTCCGATGTCCTTCTTCAGAGCGACCTTTTTAAAGTTCATAGATATAATTTTAATGTTTTCTATTACATGAAGCTTACAACTTAAACATGTTGCTTTCTTTATAAAACATTTACATAGGGAAATTAACCAGGTCCGTGGAACTGCTGGATTGTTACATCTGATGATTAAAGAATACCTGGAGATGAACTTTGTCAGAGCTAATTATATGGCATACTTTTGTTTGGGTGGGGCCTGTAAAGCAGCTTTATCACAGATATCTTCTAGTGTACTTAAAGTGCATCCCTAGAAAATACAAAGTACAGCACAGTGCACAGGTACGTACTGGAATTGGAAGCTTATTTCTTCTGGGTGTGAGAGAACTTGTGCAACTCACATAGCTGTTCGCTGCTTTGCTGGACACCAGTATAAAAGAAGCCACGTTGGCCACACTGATCTCCCAATAGCATCCCACTGATTTCTCCCAGGTAGGAAAGGGATTATTGCATTCTCACTGCCAGACTTCAACAGTTTCCTCTGTTGATGAAATACAGATGTCATTTCAGATAACGTGCACACTTGTGTGTGGCTGTCAGGAGGTTTGGGTATTTGGTGCAGGAACATGCTTAGTTGGCTGTTCATGTTTCCACACAGGCAGTGCTACAACAGAGTGGAAAAGAATTGCCTAACGTTGGGTAATGGGCTGATGTGCTGGTTAATTTGTGCTAGCTAGCATTCTGTGAGCTGCTCTTCTGGCTTCCCCCTCTCTTACAGAGGCCATTTGAAAGCTTCATCTTGTTACAGAAGAGCTTTTCTTTCTTCCCAAACCATCGTGGAACCTCCCAAGAGCACTTTTTGGTCAATATAGCACCCACCATTCTCAACTCTATAAATAGCTGCTACAAATAATGGTTGCTGCTGTCTTCCAGAAGTGCCCGGTCGCTGAGGACGGGGGTAAGGTCTTCCCAAATCCAGCTGTCAGTGTTCATGCAACGGTTGAAACTCTTTCCCTCTTCAGTCTCTTCCTTATAAAAGTCATTAGTGCCCCCAGGGGGATGCACATGGTGGATGCTGCCACCAGCAGCCCGATCACTGCCAGGGCATAGCCTGGGTAATCCTTTGTCACCAGCTGCCCCTGCAAGGGAGAGAAGAGAGGGGGATCTGTGGGTCTGTGTGTCCCAGGAGCAGAGCTCTGTGTGTGGATCTCAATGGGACACCTGAGAAGCACCCTCTGGCTGTGGCAGCCCATGGGTGCCCTCACTGCTGTTCTCTGCCCAACCAGACCCACTGCAAACTGACAGCAAGAACAGAGCTGCTGACAACAGGACTGGGGGAAACTTCTGCACGCTTTGGGAGAGAGTGGATTTGGGCTAGATCTGTGTTTCTTAATGAGGTGGCCGGGCCCTGACCTCTGTCAGGCCTCCGTGTTCCCCCCGTGGAGCCCGGGGGCTGGTGCTGACACCCACTCAACAGGCCAGGCCCGCCATGGGGCCCAAATTGTTTTCATGTCATGGCCAATTACACGCTTTGTTTCTGCAGGAGGGGAACATTTCCAGAAAAGGTTATGAAATCAGTGATTACTTATCCAGTAATAATTACTCTGTGATAAATACACAGCTCAGTATTCATACAAAGAGTTCTGGCCATGAAGAAAAATGTATATGGAAGTTATGAAAACTATTTATTCCAGCAGCAGTTCAGTTCTGTTAAAATACCACAAATTTTGTTCAAAATAATATACTTTGAAAGTGATTTTTTTTAAAGTGATTTTTTTTAAGATGATATTTGGGTCTTCAACATTAATAAAGTTTTAATGTATAAAGGAGTCAATTAAGAATCAGAGGGAAATTAGTTGATTTTACAGAATCATTGCATCATCACTAGGTCAAGTTTTCCCTCTTTTTCCTTTCCACAAAATTAGGGGTTGGCCCTCACTCCTGCTGCAAGCTTCCAGAAGGCACTTTTGTGGAACAATTTAATGAGGATGGGAGGAAAGTTTAAAAAAACAAACTAAAAAAATCCCCAAGCCCCAAACTGTTTTACCTGTGTGGCATCCCATGCTTGGTATTGCAAGGTTCCTGTGAGGATATAGTCGCTGAGGTAAAATATAAATAGGCTTATAATTAGCAGAGGACTAACAAAAGCCCACATAATTTTCCAATACCAGTTTGGCTTGCGTCCAATCATGGTGTAAAGATCTTTTTCAAATCTGTATTTAAAAAAACCAACAAAACATATTTTTGAGAACAGCTGCATATGTTCAATCGATACCTTGATTCACTTCAAAATACCTGAGTCACTTCAAAACCACCTGCAGGATTCAATGTCAGGTGAGAAAGGGGAGTACAGTTAACCACAACTGAGCAGAGGGATTGTCTGAAGCACTGGCTCACTGGAATCGTGGTGAGGGTGAAACCAAAACAGACAGCAGGACTTCCAAGAGAATCCCAAACCGCAGAAATAGGTACAGCAACAAAAGTCCTGGCTGGAATATAAGTTCAGACCATTACTGGTGCCAGCTGACAGAGAAAAGCAATGATGCTCCAGTGCTGTGGAGAAAACTGCTGGGTTTTGTGTAGTTGAGTTGTTCTCACTGCTGTTATTTGACTGTCTTTGAGAAAGACACTGGGGATTGTACCTAAAATCTCACAGGAGACCTGGATCTGGCTTGAAGCCTTTGAACTTCTCAAGGACATAACACCCCTGCAGATACCTGTACACATACTGTGCTGGCACACTAACAAGGCAAATGCTGAAGCCTTTTGCTTCAGACACCATGGGCACAAACACCTCTACTGTTCAAACGTTTCCTGATGCCAAAGCTCCCTTTTACCCACAAGGGGTGACTTGGGACACCAGCGAGGTGTGAGGTGACCACCTTTGAAACCAGCCTTCGTGGCCCTGTTGTGCTCCTGCTGAGCTACTGTCACAGGAGGAGCAGAGGTGTGGCAGAAGGTGCTCTTGAGACCAAAGACAGAGCCGGGAGTGGGTGTGTACAGCTCATTAGCACTCCCCTCCAGCAGAGGTGGTGTCAGCCCAGCCTGGCCCCCTGAACAGAGGCCCTGGAAGGCGTCTGGTGTCCCACTATGAAGAAAGGAGTGTTCAAGCTTTTACCTTCTTAGCCCATAGATGTAACACACGGCGATGGTTTCCACCAGCACAATGAGCAGCAGTGAGAGGGTGGCTGCATAGTCGTTGAATATGTCAAACCAGTAATTGCCAGCCTCCATGGTGAAAATCAGGCCGATCACACAGTTAAGGAAACACACAATGCCTGCGTGGACAAAACAGGGACCCTGCTGTTACACCCAAAACTCCAACTGTGTGTGGGAAATGTCATGCTCCTTGTGACTAAAAAACTGGGGGGGTTTCTGCTGAGCAGCTTTCTCTGAGGAGAAGGATAATTTTTTTTCCCCCTGTGGAAAAGACCCATCTCTTTGTATGTGTCACTGTGCTGGTGTGTCCTTAAACTGCCCCTCAGACCTGCATAGTCACAGGGCATTACCCCAGAAACAGTAAAGACAACCAAGTCTTGGCTATAGCCTTGTCACATACAGTATCTGGTGTTCCCACTAGACATCCTGACAACTGGTTATTTCCACGCCTGAACAGGAGCATAAATTAATTTTGGCCACAGACAGGTGTTCTGCAGTTGTGATAGTGGTGATGTGACTGTAGAGCTACTCGCTGCAAGTATCTTGTTATCTGTCCTGTCTCTGAGTTTCACCAGTCAGTAGACACCAGTCTGAAGGAGCTGGAGTTTGTTGGGAAGCCTGTAAATACACACCCACGACTGCCCTAGTGCTCTGGGAGCTCTGGAGGGGAAGTGCTGGGCAGGCAAACTTTTCCAGCACAATATTTACTATTCCCTGCTCCACCTGAGGGCAGGGAGGGACCCTCAGTGGCAGTGGGGCACCAAAGCTTTTGCACACACACACACACGTGGTCTCACCACTGTGGCCTGCAGTGTGACACTCAGTGCTCACCTGAGATCACCTCCTTGGGGAAGCGGGTGGCAATGGCCTTGCTGTCGGTCAGCGGCGTGAGGATGGCGGCCGTGTTGCCCAGCATGCTGCCAATGCCCAGCATCAGCAGCATGAAGAAGTAGAGCACCGAGTACAGCTGGGGCACCTCCATGTTTTTGATTGCTTCAGAATAGACTATAAATGCCAGTCCTGTCCCCTGGACAGCCTGTCAGAGAGAAGGGGGGAAAATGAGTTATGGGCAGCTCCTCAGCTTGATAAAGGACATAAAACGGACATAAGAGAGTGACTCTGTGTCATGACAAGGTTTTGCACAGCAAAAGCAGATGAGATTCTTGCCAGTTTATCCAAAGTGCATGGACACTGGCATAGTGCCTCTCATAGCCAAAAAATCCCACTTGCCCCAAACCTTTGTGACTTGCCGTGTTCCACAGCCAGAACCAGCAGTCTGGCTGCACTGGCCCAGCTTGCCCCATCCTGAGGTGCAGAAATGATCCCCAGCTCCTGGGCGTGCAGATGTGCTTGCAGGGGGCTGCCTGGGCTCAGTGGGAGGACAGGACACAGCCCAGAGTGGCAACTCACCGTGTCGAGCTCAGCTTCCAAGCTGCAGTTTTTAATCTGAGGCACTAATTGGGCGTACTCCTGCGGGTAGGTGGACATGAGGTAGTCTTTCATCTCACTGAGGTTGTCTGCTGTCACAGAGCCTTCCTCCAGGTCGAAAGCGTTCATCAGCAGAAGGATCACCCTGGGAGAGATTACAGGAATTCAAAGGCTTTCAGGCCCAGAATACCTCATGCCCTTCTCCACCACATGTGGATGTCCTGCTGGCCCCAGGGATTCAGTCTGCCCAGATGAGAGTCATGGCACTTCCAGAATGGGACATGGGCAACCTTGTGCTTATCTGTGCCTTGTAGGGAGCAGCTCCTGTGCCCACACTGCTGCTCCCAGGCAGGTATTTTGGGTGCCAGCCAGTGGTGGCTGGCATCTCTTCCCCTTTGCCCTCCAGTCTCACGTCCACACCCCATCAACTTAACGAGCCTTTTGGCAACGAGCAGGGACTAGCAGCTCGGCTTCCTCTGTGATCAGCAGATAGAATGAAAGCTCTAAAAATATGAGTAAAAGTGTAACTGCTGCAGGCCCTGTGCCAGGGACTTCACGCAAGCTTGCTGCCTCGGGACACAATCCTGCAGGCTCTTAGGCACCCCCAGAGCATCAGAGCTGAAGAGGCTGAGCTCCTGGAATAGGGCTGAGCCTTAAAGGTGGGGGCCTGAGCATCACTGCATCTTGTTAATCAGACCCCCCCACCCCCTGAGACATATGGCAGGACCAGAACACAGGGGACAGTGACTCTGTGACTTGCCCAGGCAAACTCATCCTCTCAACCAGGCCCGTGCCTGGAAGCAGCACCCAGGTGTCAAAAGGCAAGTGGCTCTGACCTTTCATCTCAGGCTTCATCGCTTTAAACAGCTCCATTAGCTTGATTAGAGCAGCATCAGGTCTGGTCTTGGGGCAGCGCTGGCAGCACTGTGTGCTGTTACTTATTTACATCCCCTCTCACCTGCCCCAGGACAGCGTGCAGTGGGAAAGGAGCGAAACACGAGGCTCTTACTTGCTTATACAGCTCTCATAGTTAAAGGTCGCCTTGAAGCCGTAGATGGAGAAGGTGACGATGCTGGCGAAGATGGAGGTGGTGCTGTTGATGAGCGAGACGATGACGGCGTGCCTCTCGCAGTTGTTGCTGGGCTCGTTGTAGCTGGCGAAGGCGATGAGGCTGCCGAAGCCGAGGCCCAGCGAGAAGAAGATCTGGGTGGCGGCGCTGATCCACGCCTTGGGGTTTGACAGCTGCTCCAGCTGCAAAGCCAGACCCAGAGCAGGGACATGCAGATGGACTGCCAGGGCTGCCCCTGCCACCCTGCACGGATAGTCCCTTTGTGTACTGCTTTTTGTTCAGGGGTGGGTTTGGGCAGGGTTACTGCTATAACTCAAGGTAACATACTATAGGTTATGCTAATGGCAGGTCCTTTTCTGCAGGAGAAAGCAAGCAGCTTATGGGCTCCATGGCAGAACGGCCTCCAGCCACTCCCAGCTGGGGTTTCCAACTAAGCTGCTGCTGCAGAAATCCAGTATGAGGAATGGGAGTGTCATCACCTTTTAAAAACCTACACGTGCAGTATCTAATAACATTTCATGAGAAATTCAATACAGTTTTTCTGTACCTTTGGTGTGAACATGTAGACAAGCCCATTCACAGCTCCATGAAGTGTTAATCCTCTGATGAGGTATATGATGAGGACACAGTATGGCAAAGAAGCTGTCACGTAGACAACCTGAGGAAAGAGAGGAAATACCTTCATCTAAGGAATACATAAGACAAAGCTAACCCACTAGGGTCAGTCTCCTTTACTTTACATAAATAATTTCCATTATTGTGTTTGTTCTCGTGTATTCACCTTTAAAGAAATATTTTCAGACAAATCTAACTTAAGATTTGCATTTTAGCAAAACAAGTTTTTAATAATAATGAAGACCTGTGCTGCTGTTCCTAGGGTTTTCTCTTTGACTGGAACTGAAACAAAAACCTAAAATATTTGCCATATTCACAAACTGGGTTCTGCATCATTTAGTGGAGGAACACCACTGTGCAACTATCTCTCAAAAACTCATTAGGCAAAGGTCATTCATCATTTGCTCTAGGAGGAAGGCAAGCAGATCCCATAAAAGGTCAAAATCAAACCTGAATCCAATAGAATTGAATCGAAATTAAACTTGAATCAAAATTGAAGTTGTTGCAGCAAGTTTAAGAGGTTATTCTTAGTTTATAGTCTCTTGGCTTTCTGTGTTCAGCTAAGACGATTTGGGGATTACAGCCCTCAAGCTTGCTGCTTAGTGCAGGCTCAGCCAGGACATTGGGGTTTTTCTCCCCACTTCCTCATAACTTCTGCTGCGAATAAAAAGCGAGCAAAACATGTCCAGTAGATGTCTTTTTTTTCTTGCAAAGACCGAGGAACAGACATCTCCTGACATGGCTCTGCTGTGGCAGACTGCTTTCCTCCTGGCCAGCAGCCTGGTGGCTGGTTTTGCAGCAGGGGTGGCTGCCTTTAAAGGCCTCTTCTGGATTATTTTTGTAGTATCTCTTGGTGTTTTGTTGATCCTGCTTCAATTGCCCCTTGACAAGGCAATAGAGGCAGCTGAGCTCGGTGTTCGGGGGAGGTGCCACGACCCCAAGTAACAGCAGCCATGGCCACTGTTTTGGGCCCTCCTTTACCCTGCCCACGCCGTGCCCACCTCTCACCTTGCCGGTGGACGCGGTGCCACGGAGGATGCAGAGGTAGACCACGAGCCAGGCCAGCGTCAGGCACAGTGCCTGCTCCCACTGTATGCTCCCGCTGGCCTCCAGCGACGGAGAGATGTTCAGGGTCTGCCGGTACCAGAAGTACTGCGTGGACGACGTCCTCTCACACTCCTCCTCGTAGCCCGTGCGGTTGCTGTTGAGGGGGCAGGTGGCCCATGGCAGGGGGTCCTGGGAGGGAGGGCACGGAGTGAGTGCCAGCATGGCAGGGAGAGCCGAGGTGCCAGCAGGGAATGGGGAGGATGATGGCAAGGGTGGCTCTCTGCCCGGCACTTGCTTGTCTCTGCATGGTGCTGCCTGGGGAGGATCCTCTCCCCTGGGGATGATCTCTTCTGACACTTTCCCCTGGGAACGACACTCTCCTCAAGGACAGATCTGCTCTGTCTCTCTTCCCTGAGGACTGAGCCGCTTTAACCCTCTCCCCTGGGGATGACACTCTCAAATCCTGTCCCATTCCATCAGACAGACCCATCCCAGGATGCAGGACACCCTGGCCACCAATGTCTCACAGGGCTGGCCTTGATCTGTGTTTCACAGTGAGAAGACAATGCCCAACACCCCTGGGGGAGCTCATGGGAGGAGACACCACGGCCTTATTTTTCCCTTCAGAAAAGCCCTGGGTGGGTTTCCGGAGCTTTTGGCACCCCTCCACCTCCCCTCCCCAGCTGATGATGGTGCCATACAACATCCAGCACCAATGCAAAGCCACCACAACCCTCCACAGTCACAGTGGGGCCAAACTGTGCTGTTGGGTGCCACACACCTGGAAGGAGTGGAAGAGGTACCAGAAGGCCCAGGCATTTATCACGTTGTAGTACATGGAGAGGAAGAAGGAGACGACAACACTGGCAACTCCTGCAGGTATGGAGAGAGACACTTGGTCAGTAACAAAACTCCAAAATGCCCATATAGGTCCCATAACACCCAGGGGATGCCCGATGTAGGAGGGGCTTTGCCCCTGCACAGCTGTGTGCACAGGGTATGCCCCTGCCACTGGAGCCACCTGCTCCTTGTCCTGCCAGGACTGTCCTGCACTGGATGTTGTACTTTAGGCCCTGGGGGGTGAAGAGTCAAAAGTATCATTAAAAATAAAATGCTTGTATGCAGATTAACAATAGCTTGGGGTATGAGGGTAATTTAATAACACAAAAACATAGTTAAGAGTGGACATTGGCAAATGGCAGACAGCAACAGCAGGAATGAAGGCACCATTTTATCACTCATTGGGAAGGTGCTCTTGGGGTCTAAGCCAAGAGCAGGCAACCCCAGGGGCTGGGTTTAGCACTGACCTTCACACCGTGATTTTGGCAGTGTGCCTGAGGGCAGGGGGACTCACACCTCTGAGTGCAGGGAGGGACACAACACAGCACGTTGTGGTCTGGTCCCAGTGCCCCACAAGGGGTGGGATAAGTGCATGCCAAGAGGAGTCTGCTTTGCTCAGCTTGGTGAGGCCCAGCAGAACCCCAGCTCACTCCTGGTTTCTCTAAAGACAAAGCCCCCCATTCAAAATCACCCATGTTCTCTCCGTGCTGGGATAAAAGAGACGAAAACTGAGAACATACCGACACCACAGAGGTAGGGGCTTATTATTTTCCAGGCGCCGATGCTGCCCCGACGCATACGCTGCCCCACAGCCAGCTCCAGGTACAGCAGTGGCATTCCCTCAGCAATCAGCATGACCAGGTATGGGATCAAAAAGCCACCTGCAAGAAAAAACCCAGCAGTCACTCAGCCTTCAGCAGATCAGCAGCAAGATAAACAACACGTTGCCCTATTTGTGTTCAAATCACAGTTGCCATGCCACAATGCTGTCAGTGTCCCACGGACTGGCTGGGTCTGGGTGCTGCCGGGCCACTTTGTGTACTGAGGGCACAGCACAACCCTGAAGGACATCCCACGGGGTTTCGGGTGGTGTCCCAGAGGCTGGTGAGCGCTGACTGCCCGGGCACAGGGAATTTTCCGCAGGAACTTGGCAGAGCTGGGATTTCTGCTGTTAAACTGTGTTGGTCACCACGCCGGTGTGTCAGGGCTGCCCAGATGCATCGCGGGTGGTGTGAGCAAAGCTGGGGGCTGGGGCTGTTAAAGGGTAACCAAACACCAGCCAAACCTTGTAAAGGATAATGAGAGAAGGAGGGAAAGATTGACTTCATGTGGGGTGTGCTGCGGCACAGCCAAAGTGCTCAAACTAACAGCAACGTCCAAGTTGAATAGAGAGTTTTGAGTTACATACTGAAGTGTGGCCTGGCTTAGGAAAAAAAAACAACCCAACCCAAAAAAACGCAACCCAGTGAGCTCCCCAAGCCCCATGCTTAGCCCACAAGCACCAGCAAAGGGATGATGGCTTTTCCCCCAGGGTTCCATCTGTGGCAGCAGACTCTGGGATGGGAGGCATGGGGCTCCTCATCCCTGCTCCCCCCTGCATGGAGAGCCACAAGGATGCTCCTGGGGAAGAGAAGGTCGACACTGAGGGACGGGAAAGGGCCTTCCCACCTGGCAACCAGGATGTGCTTTGGCTTAAATTTCAGCCAAAGAAAATAAAATCCTTGTACTCAACTTGGGGTTCACTTCAGAAGGAGCTGCTGACTGAGTCAAAAGCTGGATTTCTGCGAAGGCTTCCCTGCTTCCCTTTTTACAGCAAGCCAAAATATTTACGTAAATATCTCTTATTCAGGATTTAATCTGCGGCATTAACATTCCTTGCAATGGGCTCTGTGCAGCGCTGTGGAGGAATGAACTCCAGGCAGCGACTGAGGAAAAGAACTGGAAATAAACACAGAGCAATAATCCGGTTTATTCTGGGAATTAATTTCCCACCTCCCAGCTCTGTTAACAACCCCTTTGTTACTCTGTTAGATAACTTCCTATGCCGCAAGGGAGCTGCTGGAGGTTTAAGAGCTCCCGCAGCCGCTCTGTGCCGGCGGGGTGCGAGCTGCCCCAGCGTCCACCAAGGAGAGTTTTGTCATGTACCACAGGGGGAATCAGCATTAAGCCCTTTGCCAAGGCTTCTCTGCTCTCTCAGCAGTGCTGCCACATGCTTGGTGTTGACTTTGCCACGCTGCAAGAAGTAGGAATGCCTTCAGGCTTGTCCTTCACCCCATTGTCCCCCTGAAGCTGGGGGGGCCAGGGCTAAGCCCCCTGCCCCTTGCCCTGCACGCTGTTTGCATGCAGATCTTGCTCCCAGTAGTACTTTAGTTCCTAAAGGGTAGAACCAAAATGCCTCATACAAGTGACTCAGTGCAGCTGTTTGAACCATCTCCTTATCTTCTGTGACTCAGCACAGCACAAACCAGCCCCCAGGCCAGACCCCTGCAGTTGGCAAACATGGAGTGTGCCCTGGGCTGCTCCTTGGGCTTGTCTGGCAGCACCTTCACCTCTGCTCAGCGCCCTGGCTGGTGCTCAAGGGCCTCCTTGCTCAGGACTGAGCATTGCTGAGCACCAGTCCTGCTGCAGGCCCACCCCAGTCTCGTTTCAGCCTGGCCCAGCCTGCTTAGGGACAGAATAACTGCACCTATGGGGTCTGAACCCTCCCTGATCTGCTCAGGTCAAGCTCCCTGGAGGAGAGCAAGGAGAAGGAGGCAATCTGCTGATGAACAGAAAAGCAAGTGATAAAGTCTGCAAATACTCTCTTTATCAGTGTCACTGGTGATAAGGGTCCTATTGCTCTGCGGGGCAGGACACGGACTGGCTCTGTGCTTTTCCACTAGGAAGATGCCAAACAAGCTGGCACCCCCCTGATCCCAGTGCCTGGCATATCCAGTTTCTAAGTCCCTGAAACGATGTTCTGTCTGCATGGATTCTGTGCAACCCTGGAAAGCCACAGAGTAGTGAAAAAAAGAATTAAGAAAAGTAAAACCTCCTGTCAGGAGTTTTAGTTTCACAGTAAAAAGAGCTACCTTTCCCTACACAAATTTAACTGTGGAAGAGAAAAATAATAGAGAATATAATGAAAAATAATGGGAAAATATTCTTAGAAAAGCATGAATTTTAGAAAATACTTGAGTTTATCATAAAATCATACAATAGTTTGAGTTGAAAGGGACCTTTTAGAGGTCATCTAGTCCAACTCCCCTGCAACAAGCGGGGAAATTTATTTAACCTTATTTCAAGTTAATCAAATGTTCCAGCTCTGGTTACATTTCAGAGAATTTTCACTATCTACTGCAATACAGGTGGCTGCTCAAAAGAACCACAAAAGCCCCCAAAATGCCTGAGTTTAGCTGTCCTTCAGGACGTCTGCCAGGATAGGCTGCTAGCAAACTAATCACGTGCAGTTGAATTGTGTACAGAAACACTCGTATTTTAAGCTTTGTGCTAGAGTTCAGTGTCAGACATGAAGTCTTTCCCATTAAGGCATGTGTAGAGGAATACATGCAGAATTACAGCACATCCATCATTCCTGGTATCTGAACCATCTAAAAAAGCTTCAGCCACTTTGGCATCTATCTGCTACTGTAACCTAACCCACCATATTACCTGACTTTTTCTGACCTGATCCCACAGGACAGCTCTGACTCAGTCTCAGCACTGAGCTGGCTTTTCAAAAACCAGCATGAATCAACCCCTACTGCCACACATGCATTTAGAAGTAAGCTACAAGCCAACATAACAAGCATAACAGAAGCAAAAAGCACTTAAACCCCTCAGTATGTTTCTCCCTGAAAGGAAGAAAAGGTGGAAGCAGACCAGAAGCAGATGAGGCAGATGCTTGCCATGTCCCTTATTGCAAAGCTGAGATAGGTCCAACACCATGATAACAGATGCAGGGAGAAGCAATATAGAACTTGGATGTCTTATAAAGAGAGGCTCCTTATAAGGATGCTTCAAAACAGTCGTAGCTGTACCTTGGAGGAGATTATTAGTGTTGGTCTTTAATTAATCTAATTAACTGACTTTTGATTTCTAAGAAAGAAGAACTGTGGCTGGTGTATGATGCAGACACCATCTTTCTTCTGGACCTAGGAGAAGGATACATTTTCAATGAGATTTTTTTTTTGAGCCCAAATCAATGTATTCCTTATTTCCAAAGGTTCCTGGGAGGCTTTAGCTGTGGAACTCCTGTTGATTACAGTGTTTCAGCCCACTTCACGGCAGACTTGCAGCCAAGCTATCATCCCCTTAAGTTAGGCTTTGCATAAAAGACGTAACATTAATGACAGAAACTTGAAATGATACAGCTGATCCTTAAATTAAATCAGCATAAGCATCTCCCCCTCAGTATGTTCCAAGTCCACACATGTGAACATACAGGGAACTGAACTGGTTTCTGATGACTTGAGTGATTCTTTGGGGTAAAAAAATAACAGATTAATGCCATGTGGATCTGTATCTCCTACTCTACCCTTATAGAAAACATGGGCCTTCCCACTGCTTCACTGTACGTCTAGGAAACAAGTGCCACTGCATTGGGGCAGCTGTCAGGTAAAAGCCTAATGGTAAAGAACTCATAAAATAAAGCCACAATAAGACAGGTTGCACACCAACAGAAAGCCAGACCTCCTGCTCTGCCCTCGACCCTGCTGGACAGGGCACTAGCATGAACAACATACTTTTGGACTTAAAATTTGCCCTATTCCTCCTCGAGGGAAGCAAGAAACATAAACCACACTTACCTCCTCCGTACATCTGACATAAGTAGGGAAACCTCCAGACATTTCCCAGCCCCACGGCATAGGAAATGCAGGCGAAAACAAACTGCAGGGGATTGTCCCACAGTGGTCGGGATTTCTCCATTGCCTGCCTGCAGGCAGAGGTTCCAGCAGAGCCTTCCTGCCCTCAGCCCTTCAGGTCCTCTGCCAACCCTGCCTCACACTCCACGCCAGCCCGGCTTGGAGGGGAGGGAAAGGCGGAGGAGCTATGCTTGCCAATTCCTATCAAGCTTTTTAATTACTAATCTTATTAACAGGCACATACTGAAGTAGGAATGCTGGTAAATAGATTATAGACACACACGGAACTATAAAATTGGTACTTTGGGTAAATAGCTGCTTGGGTTTTGACTGGCATTTCTGGGAAGGATGTGAGCAGAGGGATTTTTGTCCACTCACATGGCTGACTTGACACCGTGAGGAAATAACACTGGGACTGCAGTTTGGTTCTGAATCTGGAACACTCCTTCCTCACAGGGCTCCCTTCCCTATGACTGGCATTCATGTGCATGAGGCACCAGATTGAATTTGATAGCACAGAGCGGGGGGATTCTCACACCACTAGGACTGACTTTAGTGACTGTTAGAGCATTCAGGGCAAGGGATGTTAGGAAATGCCAGGAATAAACAGGTTCTCAGACATCCCATCCCTTGTGACCAGGTGCTCTCCCCAACCAGCCCAGCACACTGCCCAGTTCCAAAATTTGCCTTGAAACAGTCCCTATCAGCAACACAGGTCCCCAGCCCGCTGCACACTTGGGTACAACACTCAAGTTTGCCCCTCAATGAACATCACCCTCCCTCTGCATAGTCTGCATGTGTGTGACAGCAAGAAACAGTACAGTCTCTTTTCACTTACCTTTGTGCTCAAACCCCACTGCTGCAGATGAAAATTTTCTGAGGGGTTGCTGTTTTAAAATACTTTGAAGGAGCAGGGACCAAATATGTACAAAGGCCATTGGGAAAAGGCATCTGTGACCCATGGTGGAGCCAGAAGGACCTGAGAGGCCTTTGGGTCATCTGAAGGCACCCTGAGGTGCCAGGTCTGAACACGAACCCTGTGTGTTTGGGCCCCTGCCAAGGTACTCATTGAGCTCAATCAATTCAGATAGGTCTCCCAGTGAAGGAGGCTGACAGCAGTGTCTGGAGCAATGAAAAGGGGCTGAACAACTCCAAGGACTCAGCTTCCTTCCTCTGCTTAAATGTGTTTTTGCCAGGACACCTTTCAGAACCATTTTCCAAGTAAGACCTGCACAGCTGCTGTCACTCTCATTCCTCCAGTGCCAGCAATTTGCTCCCTGCCAGCGCTGTGTGTGCTGCTCCAGCATCCCATGAGGCACCGGCCGAGCCAAGGCATCCAGCTGTGGGTACAGGTGAGAGCCCACTCCACGAGGCTTTTGGACACGAGCCCAAAGCACAGAGTGTGTTTGCAGTGCTGCGGAACCCAGCAGAACCACTCTGGTGGACTTGCTGACCAGCCACCTGCAGAAGCAAAGTCACAAAGTGGGACACCACTTTTCTGCCTGCCAGAAGAGGTGACTTCAAGAGGTTTATGCAGCTCCTGTAAGCAAATCCATTCTTTGTGGTGTTTTAGTGGTGCTAGAAATGAAAGTTGTCATTGGAAAACATCAGGGTTTGTCAAAGCCTTCCAGAATACAGTTCTGAGGGAGCTCATGGCAGTTCTTGTCTTGCCTGCAGAACTGCAACTTGCCAGCCAGCCCTGGAAATGTCTCTCATGGGGTATAACCCTGAATTCTGCTGGAAGGAAAAATCCAAGGCACTTTTAGCTCCATAAGCTATTAAAGCTGAAAGACATACACTGAGAAGCTACAGATATGTTAGTTGTTCCAAATCCTGAAAACCTTTGCAAATTATTAAAAAGTTTAATGCTTGTCAATGCCAGTGGGATTTATTATAAATGACGTTTATAAATAGCTTACAGCATTAAGTAATTCGCTGACAGGACAGCCTTAAAAAGTAGCACATCACTAACACTTGGGATGCTTCTGTGTGAATGGATTACTCCTACTGATGAGAATCATCAAGTTAAACATTTCCTTGGCTCTGTACCTCTTTCCCATTACATTTCAAACTAGTTTACTAATGGACTGGAGGAGATCGTGCAGGCAGGGAGGTGTGGTGTCCTCATCTTGGGTCAGGCCAGATCCGGAAGTTCAGATGGAATGAGACAAATCCTTGAGTCTTTCACAAACATCAGTCTCATCAGCAGCTCAGATCACAAACTGCTATGAGGTTTTTTAAAGGTGGTCATGCACACAGGCACCCAGCAGAGTGCCTGTCATCTAGTGGCTCCCTGAGAGACAGGTTTTAAATATATTTAAAGGTATTTAAACAAATTACACTCAGGAATTCTTTCTGTGGGAATATCTACAGACACCTCAGATAATCAATATGCTATTTCTGATGCTGTTGAAGATTTTATCTCCTTTGAACTTCCTTCCTTTCAGTTGGGGGAGGAATTGGGCTTTATCTTCAGGGACAAAGACAAGCCTCTAATAGACATATTCAAGAACTTTTGATCATTTCACTGCTCATGTTAAAGGAGGATTAGAAACTTTTTTCCCCCCAGTACCTAACAAATTTGAAACATGGGGGTTTTGGGGGTGGTTGAGAAGGGCCTGCCCTTCATCTCCACAGCAGACCAGAGACTGATGGGAGTGCCCATGGAACTACCCTATGCAAACCTAGTCAGAAGCTGATAAATAAAGCAGAGAAACCCATTTATTACTGAAGCAGAACTGAAAGTACTTGGGTGAAGGTGCAAACTAAAAAACCTGGGCTTGTATCTCTTAATGTCAGGACAGTAAGAAGCCAAGTGCCTCTCCCAGCTACCTAAAATGCACACAAAAAGGGAGTCTGAGGTCCTAACAACAGGTTGGAGACTGTGATTTGAGGGTGTGAGAGAAGCTTCACAGTTCTATTGTCGAAAGAGAGGAGAACAAGGCAGGAAAGAATTCCATCAGGTAGCCTGGACCTTTTTTTCCTACGTCCAACATGTGGCACTATGCCCCCTAGATTTAAAAATAAACCCTCTGGGCTTTCTTTGATGAGCCAGACACGTGGAAAGGAGAAAAAGTGCTAGCAGCTCTGGTGTTGAGGATCTGCCTTTCCTGGAGGCACTCACCTCCAGATGGAAGGATGGCTGTGTCTGCCAGCACATCAGATAATTCTCACAGGGAAGCGATGGAAGAGTCTCTGCAGCCTCTGCAAACATTTACTGATGTTGTCAAGGGAAGCAGATACACAACCAAGCAAGCAGCAGCTTCCACATATGGTCTTTCTGTTGGGATCCACTGGTCACAGCTGCTACTCTAAGCCTTGTGCTTCCTTAATTTAGGAGAAAGACAGAATCCATCTGGATTCCCAGATCTTTGAGAACTCATAGGCCATGATAACTGTTGGGCAACTGCTCTATAATTGGAGATTACAGTTATTCCTCTAAGCAGTTATTAGGATTGCAATTATTCCTTCCAGTTTATCACTAGTACTTGTGGCTTAGTTCCAAACTGTAGATGATGCCCTTAACTCTGTACCTTGAAGCCATACCCTGGCCCTTCACCACCCTTAAAACTGCTTCGCATTACACCAGACTCCTTGGAAAGGCATGCCTGATAAAGGTCTCTCTTTTCTATTATCCTTGCTTTGGTTTAGCCCCACAGCACTATTCATCCTCTGCCTATGAGATCTTTCAGGGTACTCAATGCAGTTCTGATTGATAGAATTGCACCTAATTCATGCAGACCTCAAAAGAGTCACAAACTGGCACCTCACTAAAATAAAAAATATAGTTGGCCTATTCAGTCAGTTCTTCTGCTTGCCTCCTGCCAGTTCACACTTTCTCTCTGTCAAAGCTTGCCTGCAGTGTGGGGAGGTCTCCAGGCAGATCCCTTGTCCACCAGCAGCTGTCAGTCATGAACTGCCCTGCCAGAGTCCTGCACCAACCATGCAGCATCACCCTGGCTTACCACGGATGCTCCAAGACATTACCAGGTTCCTAAAAATAACAATTAAAAAATAATTAATGAACAACAGTCTATAGATATTAGCACTACTGAAACAGAATGACATCTATCTACCCACCTTTATTGGGAGAAAAGTTGACTCCAAACAGCCTGCCTAAAGTTTCAGGGTGTGTCTGAAAGGAGACTGATAAGGAGGGAACATCTGGATGCCTTCAAAGAGTCTGCAGGCAGCCAGAGCAGGGCAGGAATCCTGGGCCAAGGCTTTCACAGGGACATTGTCAAAATTAACAGCCATAGGGTAACTCCCTGGGCACATTCTCTGCTCAAAGTCAGTTACAATAATAATTTTTAGAACAATTTTTTCCTGCTCACATAAAAACTTACCTTCAAATTACATTAATTTTTTTAATATGTTTTAGAAGGCACATCCGCCTAGAACAGATCAAAATTTTAAGCTTGATGCATTCAGCCACCTGACACTGCAAGACCATTCATGTTTGCTCCCTGAGGTAGTAAGTCACTGTGGTCTGACAGCATTTGGTGTCACACAGAAGCCAAGAGCTATCCTTGATAATGCCAGAAAGATGAAATCAAACTAAAGAATCTTACAGAAATTTTGGCTGAATTGAAATCTAAGTGCCTGGCAGATGACTGGGTTTCCTAAAGGTAAAGTATGCAGGAAATGTCCAAACAGCAGCTGTCCTTAACATTTATCTATCAGATAAAGAGGTGCACTTGCAAAACTAAGTGTCAGTATATATTAGTATTCACTTTAAAACATGGCTATTATCCACAAGAGAAAAACAGCTTGAGGAGTCCTTTATGAACAGTTAAAGATCATCAGGTAATACACAGCCTCATGAAGACAGCAGCATGCAGCAATGCTGGCTCCTTTCTGATCAGCCAATAGCTGAGCTGAAGTCACTGTCACTTGTTGGCTGAGATGCCAAGATTTCACTCCCAGAGAAAATATTCTTCAATCTGCAAGCAAACAAAAAAAACAAATACCAAAACCACACCCAGCTTGAAAGAGATTTGATTCCTGCAGACCAGCTGGTTATAAAGAAATTTTCTTTTTAAACATTCCCTTCAGGCATAACTAGGGAATTAACAACTGAAGTGGAAGGAAAGGGTAATGTCTACTTGAGCAGTACGAGGAACAAAGACTGATAAAAGCAGTGTTGGAATTTACACCTCAGGGAAGGAAGTGAAGTTTTAGAAATAGCAGACACTGCCAGCAGAGATTCAGATGTCATCTTCAGCTTCTAAATATTGTACTTATCTCAACAAAAGATACTGTATACTGTTACTGTATAATGCTCCAGGTCTTCTTTGACAAGAACATCATCTAAGAGGATGTATTTTCCATCAAGAGCTCCCTACAAGTGTTAATAAGCCACTCTGCAACACAAAGCATCGCAGTGATCTCATACTCCCTAAAATGGCAATCTGCAAGGCAGGAAATCAAAGTCAGTGTCTCAGTTTGGCACTGCACAGCTCTCTACAAGATTTGCCTTACTTGTTTGAGGAGCAGCAAGGTCTGTAACAATGCTTGTCTACAGCCAACTTATTTCATTGAGACCTAGCCATGTACTGGAGTTGGCAGTGCACTTTCTTGTTGAGATAGTTTCTAAGCAGGTAATGAGGGCCCATCACAGAGCCAATATTCTAGCTAAATCATCAGTCAAAGATTTCAGAAAAGATCAGCAGAAGAATCTCTCTTTCTTCACCTTTTACCTGCTATTTTAGGAATAGTGACTGATCTCATTAAAATGAGTGTTATTACAAAGAAAAACCCCACAACATTCACCTAGACAAGTACTCCTGTTGCTCTGAGCAAACACAGGCCAGAAAGCTCTTTGGTACATCAGTATTAAGGACTTAACCTTTTATTGATTATACGAGGAGCAAAAGAATAACTTTCATTAACTTACCTGTCATTCCATGAGGAATATGTCATCCCATAATGCCCTACTATTGTGCTACAGCAATGATATCATGCTACAGGCACAGGACTTGATACCACAGCAATCTTGCTTAACCAGTGGGTGGAAAAGGACAGAAGAACTTAGAGAAAACAAGAGAACTTAAACTTATACTTAACCTTACAGAAAACAGTAGAACTTAGACTGCAAGTCTATGGCGGATTTCACTGGGGCATCACTGCTTGAGCAATTTTAACAGCCTTGTTTTTTTGAGAAAGAATGAGGGAAAATGATGCATTTCAGTTCAAGCAGCTCCTGAGACAAGCCCTGTTAAATACCAGCTTCTGTAACACAAGCACCCCAGCCCCTTCCCAGCCCTGCCACTGGTACGCTGTTTTACAGCTGTTAGATGTGGTGTGGCTTTGAGCATCAATCTGTAATTTACGTGTTCTCATTTCTAGCAAGATTCATTCCTGATCTGCCACCCGTTTCTACAGATATTAAAAACCAGATATACAAAGCAATCCCATTAAAAAACCCAGCTCCTGAAAAGAGTCCATGTTTGGAAACAGCATAGTTTTATTTGGAGTAAAATACAACGCACATATGAACAGGACAGATGAACAAGTAGAATGCACTATTAAGAGGCTGACAAACCAATGCAAGGCAGAGAATTACAAGTAGAAGACTTGAGAGAAGCAAGCTGTTTTCTGGTGAGGTTACATTAAGGAAGGAGACGGAAGTACCTAAAATAACTTAATTCCTAAAAAAGCTTGCTCTTGACCTTTCCTATGCATTTCCAGACTATAATCTCAATGTTAAGAATACTGGCAAAATCAGAATCTCCCTCCTGATGTTCAAATTTGTTTCAGATGAATTCAAGTGAAAAAGCATAACTTCACTTAGTGGCTTTATCTGAAAGGGCCCAGCACTTCAGCTGTAAAGCATATTTACCTCACCAGCTCATGAACACCCTCCACAAAAATGCTACTGACCACATTTTGCTGAGGTATGACATGTCCAGTGTGAAGTAACACTACAGAATCAATGCTTCTTTTTGTTCCTCTCCTACTTTTTACTTTCACTGATGCAATTTTTATATATAATGCTACTTCATAATTACATTAACTGCACAAAAGTAACAACTGGAGTTTCCACTTCAGAGACATCAAAATCCCTAATGCTTTTTTTTTTGCCTTTTTTTTCCTTTTATTAACAAAAATAGACTCCTTTCTTTGTAGGGAATGTTCTCAGTTCTTCAGTAAGATCCTGCTAGCTATTTCTCAAGGAATGTTGATGCCTAACAATTAAAAACATGACTGCAGAAACTAATACCTATAAATTGTAGGTTTACAAGGAAGTAAGGTAGGAGTTTCACTGTGTTATTAGTATTAATAAAGAGTTATTTTAATCATTAGAAGCAAAAAATATACCATTTGAAACAAAAATTACTGAAATATAATACCAGTCCACATTTTCTTTCCATGGCAGCTTTTGATAGATCAGATGTCTTGTGGTGTTTTAGTCCTCTGACTCATATCTGAGGATTAAAAAAACAAATAGAAAAATCATTAAAGCAGAGTAGAAAATACCCCAGAGACATTCTGTGTCTAAAAACTAAATGAAACCCAAGTAATAAATTGCACTCAATAGTGACACATTTCTGTAAGATTCACTGTGTGACAGAAAAATGCAGACACTTTTTAGAGTATTTTCTTCTTGTAAAACTGGCCAGTTTACCAAACAGTACAATAAAGGAATGACTGACCCACAAATCCAAACACTGGGACATCTGCCCTCTGTATCTCTCTGTGTAGCACCCGAGGGCTTATCTACCACACCCAGGAATATCCTGTATCCACTCCATCCTGAATTCTCTCTTTACTTGCTCCATGGTATCTGCTCTTGCACACATCAGTCCTATCCACCTAACATCCATTAAAAGGACTGCCTTGTCAAAAATCAGGGAATAGACTACTCGAAATTCTTTTGAAGGGAAAATTCACAGGCTGTTTTAGAGACAGATTCACATTTAACAGGACAAAACGGGGGCAGAACATGGATCCAGAGCAAGGATCCTGTTTGGATGGACAGGAGGGAATCACTTACTTGGAAAGCCTTCTACGCAGATCCTTGATCTGTTCATTCTTCTTAGTGAGAATCTCCTTCATGTTGCGATAGGCAGCTGTTTGCTGAAATTTCTTCTCCAGTTCCTACATAAGGACAACATCAACATGTTACTTACACGTTAGGAAGACCACACTAAAATATTTTAAAAAACCCCAAAAACATTGCTTTTCCTCCTCAAGTTTCAGAACAGTAGTTTCTGTAACTTATTCAAATTTCAATGAAGTCAGCTGGGAAATTCAAATGAGATTACTGGGACAGACAAACACAAACTTTATTTTCTAATGAAATCAGGCTAAAAGCCTTTTGAAGGCTGGGAATACACTTTTCATTTAAAAATTTCTCTGCAGACAAACAGGCAACATTTAAGCATTCATCTAGTTATAATCACTGCAGTTAATTGTGGTTTTGCCATTTTACTTATAATACGCTTTTCCACTGAAGTAACAAAAATGCACATGGTGCTGCCTGGTAAACTCTGCATCCTCTAGTGTGTGCTTGTTAAATTAGTAACCAATTAAATGTGAATAAGGATCTCATCTTTACATTACAAAAAAATGCTAACCTTTTCAGCTGTGGAAAGCTGATCCTGAACCTTAAGCAAGTCATGTTTTGTTGTCACCAAGTCCTCTTCCAAGAATTTTTGGTTTGCAGCAGTGTCATTCAAAGTCTTCTCAAACTGGGATTTCAAAGCTGCCACTTTATTCTCCAGCTCAGTGATATCCTGGTTTGCATTAGGCTTCAATGGAAGAAATATTGAAAATATGTCAAATGCAAGAGAAGAAACATTTCAAATTTCAAGTGCAAAATTCCACACAAAGTAGGTACATCTTAATCATTAATAAATATGTTCACACTATTCCTTTAAAGCCTAAATTAGAAGTTATTGCACTAAAAAAATGTTAAAGCAGTGACTGATTTATAACTTTAAAATTTTTTTTTAATAAATTTATTTTAAAGATGCCTGGGATGCCTTTTGCCAAGCTGAGATTTCAAGTTCTTGGACTTCACTTCTTTAGCAATTAGGTGAAGCCACAGGATAAAGCATATTATAAGAAGTTATTTACCATACAGAAATAGTAAACTAATGTTTAAGATCTGAATGTCTACACTACAATGTATTCTGGAAGGATTTCAGAAGCTGTTAGTGTAGTACAGGTAGGAAAGGCTGAAAAGTGTTAAGGCTCATACTCTCAGTCAGGTCCCAATATTGTACTTCTTCAATATCTTACACAGCTGCTTGTGAAACAACTGTCCTGTTTCCTTGGGAGAAGAAACAACTCCAACTCTTCAGTTCCAGGTAACAAAACATTATAGTCATGTAACTGTTCTATGGATTTTTATTTAAAAAAAACCAAAACAACAAAACAAACCCCACAAAACTCTTATCAAGTTTAAAAGCTCAATTTCCAACTCAGAAGTACAATGACTCAGGATGAGGCTGAACCAGCAGCACCTTAGAAAGAACAATAAACTAAAACTGAGAAAGCTCAGTTCCTTTTCTCTGTGGAAGGTAATGGAACAGTTACTTCCAAAGTGTGACTCACACTCTATTAACTATTAATAATAATAATAAAAAAATCAATCTGCTGAGTTGCTCCTTAAGAACCACTGTGGTTTGGCAGCCATTTATTTGTCCAAAGCATTCAAAAACTCCTGCTTTTTAAGCAATTGGGTTTATATGATTTTACTGACACCCATCCTAAAAAACACAGAGTGAAATCACATAAAATTCAGCATTTTCTCCAACAACTAATACTGTTAATACTATAATTGTTTAAATAAAGTAGTACATTTCAGCACTGTATCCACCAGTTAGTTTCAACAACACATATATGCCTGTAAATAGGAAATGTAAGAGCTGGAGAAGAAAGTGCCAGATTATAGAGAGCAAATTAGGCCATGAAAGCTGAAGATACTCAGCAGCCCTGACACTGAGGCCAATTCATTTTTAACCAGAAAAGCAAGATCAGATTTGGTTCCAATCTTTTAAACTACAAACAGTATTATTCAGGATTTAATACACCTCTTTAATATTTTAAGCCATTAATAATTTAAGACTTAACAAAACAAAGGAAGAAAATATTTGCCATGACTGATAAATCAAGTTCCCTATGAAATAATGTTATGGATTACAGATTTTAAAAGTTACTAAGTAAACTTACAGCATATTGAGAAAGCCAAGTACATACCATAAACCAGACAGAAAGCAAAATAAAAAGAAATCAGGATTAAAATATGTAACTTAAAATAGAAATGCTTTATGATACTGAACGTCACTTCAAATCTATAAATACTGCAGGAATTTTAAAGTCAATTTCTCAAAATAATGGGATTAAAGTGTAATAATTTCATTTAAAGTCTGAACAGAGATGTTTTAAATTAAAGAAACAATCACACAGGAACAAAGTTTAGAAAATTCTAATTATTGACAAAATAAAGGCACAAACTTGAAAAAATACTGAGGTGATCTGAACAGATTTATCTGTGTTGACATGACTTCAGCAGCAACTCACCATATTTGAATCCTCACTTATAAAAAAGATTAAGAACCCCACGTAGTAAAAGTAAACAATGAACCATTTTTAACAGCATGCTGATATGGGTAGAACCACATAAAATCATAAAAGCAGCAAATTTGCTTGTCCATGTCAACATCAAGAGTGACAAATGCTTGAAAAAATTAGTTTTATCGTTGCTGCAAAACCAGGTTAAGCATCATTCTTTCATTAGTAAACACCAAGAAACAAACAGACATGAATTTGTGTCTGTTAATGCATGTATCACCCCTGAAAATATGAATTCTGGAATATTCCTTCCTGAGGAAAGAAACACACCATACAGAACAACATGTTGTATGCTTAGGCAACAGTTGTGTTAAAGAGGGGGGCATATCTTAATTGTATTTACCTTCTGATCTCCTTGGATCATCTGCAAATCCCTCAGTGACTTCTCTAGTTTGGACTTCTCATCCAGGGCAGCTGTAGCCTGCAACACATTGAACATTTAAAACCTCAGAAACATATTTAGATTGAAAACATAAGAATGATAACCATGGGATATTATTGTTACAGGGAATTTACCTGTGTTTCTATGGTCTTGAGTCTGGTCTTCAATTTTTCGTTTTCTTCTTGGAGACGAGCAACTGTCTGTGGGTTAAAGAACAAGAAAAAGCTCTGAAGGGGAGAAAATACACTTCATAGCTTAGGAAAGCAAACAAGATCCTAAAGGCTTATAAAAATGGCCTTTATAAGAAATCAGGAATTCATTTATTTATTGTGTTTTCTGCCTCAGTCAGCAAGCAATTTAAATCTCCAATTCTACTGCAGCATATAGGACCATTCACTTAAATTTTGGCACATGCTTTACTGAACTGAGATTACCAGAAGACAGAAAACACAACTCCTTGCTAATTACCTTGATTGCCCATAACATAATGGTGTTCTGTAAGAAGTGTGGCATTTTAGAAAAGTTCAGCTGAACTAAATGAGTTCAACACCTAATAAAAACTATTGATAACATTAAATAACAGGAAGTGTTTCCTAATTCTGAAAATGTTTAGAAAGTGAGAAATCAGTTTCAAAACCGTAAATTCCAAATTCTTTAAGGGCTTGTTTCTTCAAGACAAATTTAACAAACTTATAAAACAAACAAACAAAAAAACCTGCAATAATATTGACTTCAAGTAATACAGAAAATGTTCAATAACCTAATCATTTCAGCCAGCTACATATTTTAATTTACTTCCTTTTTGAAAAGCCAGTTAACTGCATGTAACTAATTTACTAATTTACTCCATTAAATGAAAACATAAATAATTACAAAGGCCAAAATGTCTTTGCAAAAGAAGGGTCAATACTGCAATACATGTTAGAGACCATAACCACACAATACATGTCAGATGCTTTACAATATTTACTAGTTCACTAGCACTTCCCTTTACATTCTGGGGTATATTACCATGACATCTATATAGTGACAGACACATTATACAAATATTACTGCACAGCTGTTCAGTTCAGGTGCATAAACAGAGTGCCCATGGACCACAACTGCATGAACAGGCAAGTTCTTACCTTGTTTAGCAGCTCTGACCCACCTTCATTTAATGGAGCCAGTTTGGGTTTAACGGAATCTGCAGCAGGCTAAAGAAATAATAAAGGTGGAAAAATTAAATTACACAGATCTTCTGGGAGGGAGAAAGCTACTCCTGTAGTCTGCAGAATAACCACTGACAGTCAATTCAGCTTTCTTTTGTAAAGCAAATGAATGATCTTTCATTTCAAGTTCATTTTTTACTGGTTCCTTGGCTCCTAACTTGTATACCTCACTTGGAGCTGAAGTTAAAAATGCTGCACAGAGACACTGAAGGATTGCAAACTTGATTTTACAGAAGACTAGCAATGCTGCAGCAACCAACAGACAAAGGAATAAAGAAAACAGAAAAAATATTTGAGTGACTATAAGAGTAAAAACTATTTACAAAGTTACAAATCTTCTCCTTTCAAGTATCAAAAAATGGTATGTATTAACTAAATATACCTTTACATTGCCAATCAAATAAGGTGCAGCCATGATCATGCAAGATAAGCTAAAGGGATATGTGTAGTGTGCAATCTGTTCAGCTCCATGCTGGGACAAGCAGATGTCCCAGTGTTATCCCAGCTGCCAGGGGAAGGGAACCCAGGAGCAGACACTTCAACACATCCTTGGTCTGGCAGAACCTGCACTCTGGAAACAGCCAAGGCAAACCAGAGTGAGCCTTTTCTCCAAACTGCATGTGTGACTTTTTGGAGACTTTCAAAGACTGTTTTGAAAAAAGGGTGGGGTTTTGGTTTTGTTTTTCTCTCCTAAGCACAGAGTTAGTACTAGGCATTTTAAACATCTGTCTCAACTCCACATGACATTTGATTATTATTTGATTAAAATAAAACTCTACCTTTTTGTTCGAAGATGTAAATTCTGACTTTTCAAACTCAGCAACCTGTTCCAATAATTCTCTTAAAAAGAAAAATAAAGTGGCATTTATTTACTGAAGAAAAATAAAAGGAGGCATTGATTTACTACAAGCTATGCTATGAAACACATTTTACCAGGCTGGTGCTATGCTTTTTATTGCATGTAAGATTCTTATTAGAAATCCAGAATGAAGTCCTATGCAAATACCATATCACAACAGATCATGTCATGCAATTTTATGGCACATGCATGGAAGATTCTTCATTTTAATCTAACCAGACAAAAGCTTTTTACTCAAATTCAATCACTTACCCTTAACCGATTAATTCAAGTAAGACTATTACCAATAAAAACATCTTGCTGACAAGTTTGAAATTATTTTTGTATCTTGCTACTTTTACAGAATGAAGCCTTGAAACTAACGGCCCTCACTGATACAATATTAAAAGAATAGGTTTCAGTGGTTAGGAAAAGAATGCAAACAGTCAACCCTTGGAAGTTTGCTTATTGTTGAAAGGCACTTTGCACAGCTGTTACCGATTCTCCAAGTCAGAGACGTCTGTCTGCAACTTAAGGTACCATTTCTCAGCCTGGGAAAAGAGCTGCCGCAGAAGCAAAACGTTGGTGTAAGTTGTATTTATGAGCTCTGACTCCACTTCACTGTGTACAACACTCTGCAGTCCATCCAGCATGTCTGTCACCTCATCAATGGTGAAGGTCTCTTCAACAAGTCTAAGCAGAGCAGTTAAAGTGAGTCATGTATGAAAAAGGTAACAATTTTCTGTAGTTATGAGATCTCACTACACAGATACCACTTATATAATGCAAGATCCTTCTAAAAACATCCACTCTCTGTAGTTATTAGATGACCACAGCACTACCAATTGGTTATTATACTTGAATTTTCTCTTTAAATCATTAAAACCACAAAACACTAATTCAGCTACAGCCTTGCATCAGATTTGGACATCAGAAGCAAGATATAAAACAACATCATGCTGTCAATATCTATGTTAAATCTTTAGAATTTGAACAACTTTAAAAGCACTTGACTTGTAACTTTTGGAAAATTATTGGTTCGTCCCCGGTAAGAACACACAACCTAAATCTAAACGGAGAAAATCACCCCATAAAGTATTCAGACCTACCACTGCTGCTAGCATATTTTGCTTTATTCTTGCTCAGAACCACCCCCCACAGCACCTGCTGTCCTTAAGGTCCTGGAAACAGGAATCCACAGTTTTGAGACAGAGGCCACGCTTGAAGCGAGCGAAGCGCATGTAGCTGATCACTTCATTCTGGTGGTGCTCATTGAGGCCCAGCTCTGCCTGCAGGGGAGCATACAAGCACAAAGACAGACATGAAGCAAAACGGGGCATAAGTATTGTGAATGCTTGTCTTCTGACTAGTTTCTTTGATTGCTTTCCCAGGGTTATCATGTTAATTAGCATGCTAAAAATCAATCATATTTTTGTACGTGTATCCCTCACATATGTGCTCTCCCTTTAAAACCACCAGTACTTGGAAGTAAGAGCTCAAGTGACTAGTAGCCTCAAAAAAGCCACACAAAATCTAAACCAGAGGCAATCAAGAGGGTCAGAACCAGAAGGACCATAGAGAAAGCTCTTGATAAATCTGCCTTTGTACTCCGTGTTCATATGTATAACGTAGCAGAATGATGTATCTTTCATAGATGTACTAACAACAACAACAAAACCACAGGAATGTATGCTACCTTTCTTCATTAAAGTATTTGTAGAATCTTGAGACCTCTCGTGTAATCACAGCATCATAGAATGGTTTGGGTTGTAAGAGACCCTAAGGATCATCTTGTTTCCTCCCCCCTGCCATGGGCAGGGTCACCTTCCACTTGACTAGGTTGTTCAGAGCCCCATCCAACCTGGCCTTGGGCACTGCATGTATGGGGCACCCACAGCTTCTTTGGGCAACCTGTGTCAGTGCCTCACCACCCTCATGGGAAAGAATGTCTTCTGTTTATCTAATCTAAACCTACTCTCTTTTGGTTTGAACCCATTTACTCCTTGTCCTGTCACTACAGTTCCTGATGAAGAGTCCCTCTCTGGGTTGTCCCCCTTCAGATACCACAAGGTTGCTATGAGGTTTCCACACAACCTCCTCTTCTCCAGGCTGAACGACCTCAACTTTCTCAGCCTCTCTTCACAGGGGAGGTCTCCAGTCTTCTTGTAAGCTTTGAGGCCATCCCCTGGACTTGCTCCAACAGTTCCGTGTCCTGCTTATGTTGGGGGCACACAGTACTCCAGCTGGGGTCTCAGGACAGCAGAGCTGAGAGGGGAATGACTTTCATTGACCTGCTGGCCATGCTGCTTTTGACACAGAAGATCTTAATCTTGGGCAATAATCTGAATTTGTTTCTCAACAGCCTATTGCCCACAAACAAACATTCACAGGGCAAATTAAGAAGAAAACAATTTCAGGTGTGGCTAACTAGCCCTTCTGCGTGTGCCTCCATTTCAAAGGAAGGACTGTTGGCATGGACAATTACACAATAACCACTGCTCATGCAGGTAGCACAAGTCACAAGGAAGAACAACAGGGCACTGAATGGGAGTTTATTCCCAGTTTCCTGGAGAGCTGCTGCAGCCAAGGGTGAGTCTGTTTCACTGATTCCAATGGTTAGTGTGGCTGCTGTCGGGAAGGGACAGCAATGTAGCAACTCACACAGGTAATCCCATCACCTTGTCCTTAGCAATCGCCCTGCACAGGTGAGCTCCAGTGGGAACGCAGTGCTGGGATACCTGGATGAAGGGTCAGCAATCCGAGCACAGATCTCGACTGCCCGGGAATTAAAGGTGGCCGAGGAAGCAGCAACAGCAATAGATACACCCAGCACTAAATAAAATCAGCACTAGATAAAACCAGCTCTCATAGCGTGGCTGCAAGCCCAACACAGCCCACAAATCGCAACTGAGGGATCATATGGAAAAGCTAAATTAACGCTCTCCTTGCTATTGCTGGGGTGTGGTTTTTTTAGGTGAAAAGCTCTTATTCATCGCAGACGGCAATGCAATCAAACCAGTAAACAAACACCAAACCACAGGCCACTCGCGACGCGCAAGCCAAGCCACGCCGGCACGCAGTTCCGCCTCGGGGGCGGCGCACCCCGCACAAACCCCAAGCCACAGGGGTCTCGGCGGGGATGTCAGGACGGCCCCGGTGCCCTCGGGCCGAGCCGGGAGGGCCGGGCAGGAGGGGAGGGCCGAGGGCCGAGGCCCGGCCCGTACTCACCATGGCGGCCGCTCCCTCCGCCGCCGCGGCCCGCGCGTTGCCATGGCGACCGCCAGCCTCGCGAGCGCCCGGGGCGCGCCCCCATTGGCGGCGGAGCGCCCACGTGACCCGCGGCCCCGCATATAAAAGCGCGGGAGGGGGTTTATTTGTCTTTTCCGTGTTTGGGACTCGGTAAGGGCAGCGGGGTGGCGGCGGTGGGGAATGTTCCGTGTTAACACCCGCTAAGGTTTGTTTTCCCCAGAGGGTTCTTTGTCAAACACGGGTTTTTGCGAAGTGTAATCCCGCACGACAACACAGAAGGGTTTGGGGTTTAAGGGGCCTTAAAAATCATCTAGTCTCATGTGAAGGTTTGGGTTTGCTCCCTGCCAAACCCATTTGTTGACCACACAGGTTCCCCACCCCTCCCGAGGGAGAAAAAAAAGTACCAAAAGAAAATTGTAGTAAATATATATATATTCACATATATTATGGTTATATACAATTAAACGCTATGAATATACAGAACAAGAAGTCCAAACAACCCCAAAAGGGAAAAGGGGGGAAAAAGAAGAGGGACAAAAATGGGCAAAACCAAAACAAAACGTACACACACACTCATAAACTCAGGGAAAAGCTCAATAAAGTAACTAACACAATAAATTCTCACCAAACTCCCCTCAAAAGTAGCAGTTCCTTCCCCTCTACACAGCTTTTGGACAACGGCTCTCAAATAGGCCTCAGCTCATATAGATTAGAGCCAAGCTGACACACTGAGACCTGATGTCCTCCAAACACCCGAAAGGAAGAGAGGGAGAAACTCCCTCCTTGGTCTTTATATACCCCTGATTACGTAAAAGAATGGTGTGGGATACTTCCTTAGTTATAACCCTGTTACCAGGGAAAGCCTAGACCAAAACCAAGAAGACTAAACCACCACAGCAGGGACACCTTTCACTAGATCAGCCCCATCCAAGCTGGCACTGAACAATTCCAGGGATGGTGTCACCGGAACGTGGCAAAAAATAAAACTCTCTAACACTGTCTTTAAACTCCTGACTCCTCTGGTTTTCAGTTCTTTAACCCCACAGCCAGTCAGGAGTGAGACATGGTGTCAACTCCTTTTTTACCCCTTGGTTTTAATGAACAGCACTGTCTGGTTTGCCCCCACGTGGAGCCGTGGGGTGGACTGGCAGGTATCCAGCACAGGTTACTGGAGCCCAGGGCTCACAGCAAGCCAGGGAACACACTGGCAATCTTGGCACACCTCAAGGGCTTCCCATCAAGTTTGCTCTGTACATAAGGGAAAACATTTGGTTTGATTTAGAGGGGGCTGTTTGTGGGCTTTTTGTTTCTCTTTATCTGTTACCTCATATCTCACCTACTTAGAGCAAAAAAGTCCAAATTACTCCATTGCTTACTCATGTATTTTCATGTTCTTCCAGTTCCATCTCTTCGTTCACTTGCCTTGCTTTATTGTACTCAGGGACAGAATAGGAAACTCCATTCACTCACAAATGAGTTGCAGGTAAGAGACTCACAGACCAAGAAGCTGGAAAAAGGCAGTTTGGAACATTCACAGGCAGGAGGGCTGCTGTATTTGGGCAGCTGTTTCCATCCAGGCACTTTCCAGAGCAGAGTGACCCCAAGGGGAAGCTGCCCTTCTTTGACAATTTAAGAGGAAAAAATGGGATCCATTTTCACACCATTAGAATGCAATTGGCGTTACTCAACATTGTATTTGTCTTATTGACTACAGCCTCCAGTGCATTTTCATTAACTAATGGCCCTAAAAGCAGCAGTGACCAATTTAGGATTAACAGGGGATTTTGAGTCGGTAGCTGTATTAGTAGCAAATCTAACCTAATTTCTATTTACTTCAGACACAATCAGGAGCAACTGACACAACTTAAATCAAAACTGAGCAGTCTGGATCAGCTCTTGAGACAGATAGAGCCTGACTCCTTCCAAATCTGTCCTCAGTAAACACCACAAGTCACAGGTGCAGCCTACACTCAGCACAGGAGACTCAGAACTTGTTCACAGGAGGCCCTGGAGCAGGTGACTCCTCAGGGAAGGGCATCCAGGTCTGGCCTCAGAACTGGAAATCCACGTGGCAATCAAGGGACTGCAGAAAGACAGACCTTATATGCAAAAGGTTGTTCCCAGCATAAGCAGCATTACAGTGTTGGAATTTGTTTGGGCCAAGACATGTTCCACCATGGCTTTCTCTTATTCCTGTTCTTGAACAGTTCCCAGTTATAGACTTTGGAATGGTCATGGATTGCTCAAGAAGGCCTGAGCTGCAAGAAGAGCCTCATCCTCTGCTGGTTTGTTTTTATGTGTCTGTTCTGCACTGAAAAGGTCCCTGCACCTGGAAGAGCTTATTTTGGCTGGTTCTGCACACTTGTTAGCTAAGAAACCTCAGCGAAATGAAGCACAACAGAACAGAAGGACATGTATTCCAGGACCAGCCACAAAGAGAGCAACACCTGAATGGCCATGGTGTAAAGAGAGAACAGTGCAAACTGTTGAACAGATGAACCTCCCTTTCACTGATACCTTTACCCCTATGCTTCTGTCAATGCAGGGGCCAAGGGCAAATGAGGTGCTGGGGAAAGGTGAAGCAACCAACAGGTGCAAAGGAGCTGTCACACAGAATCAGACTAAAAAGGCATTTTGTTCCCTTTTCTGGTTGTGGCAGTAACCAGGAGTAAGAAGAGGAAGAGAATGAGATACATGTGTAACTCTGAGCCCCCGCTAGCATTTATCCTTTCTGAGCCATACCCAAACTGCAATGGCTGATCATCACTCTGGACCCAAATGCAGTATTCTCACATAGGAAAGCCTATACAGAGCCCTGCCTACATCACGGTGCCCTAATGCAACTAAATGCACAACTTAAATGACTTTTGGTACTGTTGACTGCAAAAAAACCCAAACCCCCAAAAGATTATTTTAACTTTCTAGGGAATTACAGCATCCATGAGGCTTTCAAATAGCACTAAAATTGCATTCCAAAGGAAGTAAATCAGGAGGAGAGGGAAATTCAACAAAACCTGAGTTGCAAGAAGAGACCCATCCTCTAACTAATGACCTCAAAACAGTTGATCATATCCCAGGTGCTGTGAAGTTCACAGAAAGTTAATTTCAGCCTGTGATCAGTGTGAGTAACTCAAAGGACCACTTGTCCATGTGCTACAAGGGTGGGGAGAAAAGACAGTCACTCAAGTGTCCTTGCAGGCTTTACTGCTGCCAGTACACAGTGAGTTATGCAATGAAGAAGGACTAACAAATTAAGATTACTACTGTAATGGCATCATAGCTAGTGCTTCTTATGCAAAATATTATCTATGAGTAATGGAAAATCTGTAAGGCTGAGTTTTCATTACTATTTGTTAGCCATGAACAGAGAAAGAGAATTCCTTTAGGAAAATTCTGACTGTGCTTTTTCCAAGAGCTTCTGTTTCATAGCAACTCTCCCTTTGCTTTCTTTCTCATAAATACACACAGCCTGAGCTGTGAAAACAACGGACATGATGTCAACTAGTTAGTTTTCTTAGACCAGACTGATGTCAGTTCAACATTTTTATTGCTTTAGCAGGAAAGAGAATTTCAGGGGAAAAAAAACCCCAAACCTAATAATCTACTCAGAGAAGCCATTTTCCTGTAGTATCACTGAGATGCCTCTATAATGCACAATCCATGTCAGTAACAGTGATGCCAGAGTGCATTTTCCTGAATGAACTGAGAATGAGCCATAAACACTCCCGTGCATCTTTTTGGGGATATCTCATTACTGCAGGAAATATTGGCCAGTATTGCATACATTTTTCTTTCTTGGGATTATACTAAACAGTTACAGGCTAAAACTAATAGGAATTCCATCACCACAGGATTATTCCTTGTAGCTTACCCTGTGTTCCCTGCAGTATAGTCTCACTATAACACCACTTCTGTTGGAGCTGAGAAACAATATGTAATTACATGCTTTATTGTGATAATTCTAGCCTCTGGGTACTGTGCTAGTGATGAGATTTTCTTTAAGCACACATTATTTTGTAGTTCTTTCAAAAAGATTAGCTTCCCCCAATTTCCACAGGGAATCTTAATAATTCAGAGTGCAGCCTTTACTGAATGCTGTTGATTCAAGCACTCAGAGTTGAATCATAATAAAGGTTAAAGAGAAGTGCACTCAGCATGGTCTGAGTGCAGTAAGATATAGATTTTTTTAAAATTATTATTTTTTTCCTCTCATGCTAAATCTCCCTTCACTCTTGGACAAGTCTTTGCACTGTCTTCTTTCCAGGGCATCCTAGCACGAGTTTATGGAATCACAGAACCCTCAAGGTTGCAAGGGACCTCTGAAACCATCCAGACTCTGAGAGTCTGTGTTTGTGTGTCTGTGTGTGTGTGTGTCTGAGTGTGCGTGCGTGTGTGTGTGTGTGTCTGTGTGTCTGTCTGTGTGTGTCTGAGTGTGTGTGTGTCTGTGTGACTGTGTGTCTGTGGGACTCTGTGTGTGTCTCTGTCTGTGTGTGTCTGAGTGTGTGTGTCTGTGTGACTGTGTGTCTGTGGGACTCTGTGTGTGTGTCTGTCTGTGTGTGTCCGAGTGTGTGTGTCTGTGTGTCTGAGTGTGTGTGTATGTCTGTGTGACTCTGTGTGTGTATCCGTGTGTGTGTGTGTCTGTCTGTGTCTGAGTGTGTGTGACTCTGTGTGTGTATCCGTGTGTGTGTGTGTGTCTGTCTGTGTCTGAGTGTGTGTGTGACTCTGTGTGTGTGACTCTGTGTGTATCCGTGTGTGTGTCTGTCTGTCT
>JAWWMP010000081.1:44969401-45023932 GCA_035047865.1 Dendrocincla tyrannina
CCTGCCGACCCTCCCCATCCCTGCCGATCCCCCCCATCCCTGCCGATCCCCCATCCCATCCCTGCCGGTCCCCCCCATCCCTGCCGATCCCCCATCCCATCCCTGCCGGTCCCCCATCCCTGCCGGGCCCCCATTCCCAGGGCTGTGGTGCTCTCGGGCACAAAATCCTGGGGAATCAAAGCAGTCGGACGGTGTTTTAATCTGCATTCCGTCTTCCAGCCGGGCAGCGCTCACCAGCTGCATCCTGTACCAAACAGCCCCAGGGGACGAGCCCACCTTGGGTTTAAGTTTACTTTGTCGCTTCCCCTCGTTTCATAAGTGCTTGACTGCTTCACGTGGCCTGTAAGGTAGAAGGGTTTTATGTTGTGTATTTCGTAGGTGGTTTATGCTCTTAGTTTGTTTTTCCTAACCCCCGAAGCAGGAAGATGCAGTTGCCCTGCTGGGCTGCACATGCCATTGCTTTGCTGTGACAAGAACAGATGGATATAATGTTGGATTTCCAGCGAGTCTTTTTCCATGGAGCATTCTTAGTCTTTACCAAAATTGCCAAATTACTAATGAATGTGACAATTATTGTTACAGGAGAGTTGATCTGGCATGCACACCTTTTGTACAAGGTAGCTGAGAGTTAAATTAACGCTTCAGTAAACAAAACAAGCACAGCATGGTAACATGTAAAAGAGTCTGGAGTGCAGTGACTTGTAGTATACCTTCCTCAATCTATTTCTGAAAGATGTGGCTGGTTTTGTAGTGCATCCTTTCTCCTCAGGGTGTCTGGGGGCAGTTCACACATGGATGTTCACAGGATGAGTTCCTGTGAAGTAATTAGATCATCTAGGTTGCAAGGTTTGTGATATTTTTCCATCACTTTCCTATCAAAGACTGTTAGCAGATGAGCATTTGTTGTGTGATTGTAGGGGGAAGAGAATGTTGTTGGCCTCTTGGAAAAGGCCTAACCTGGAAACAAAAGCAGAGATAGCTTTTGTTGCTTCTGTTCTTTTGGGGCCTCTATTTCTTTTCCTGTACGTTGAGCAGTGATGGTGCAAATAAAAAAAAGGAAACAAAAAGGAAACAAACCCCCAAACTTTAAATTAGTAGCAGTAAATTTTATTTTGTTGCCAGTAAAATGTTTGTATAAGTACACGTAGGGGTGTTGTCAAAAGTTGGGCCAGAATACCTCTGAATGAAAGTGTTTGTATCTCAAGAAAAGACCTGGAGATGTTGGAGAGGATGGCAATTTGGGAAGGGGACAGGGTAGCTGTGACAGGAGGGACTGTGGGAACGGAATGGCAGTTGGTAGAACCACAGACAGCCAGGCTTCCTAAGGGAAATCTAACCAGAAATTCAATTTTAAATATATTCTGATTTAGCAGATTTGTTACTGAACTATGGAAAACGATTCCTGAAAGAACTGGAGGCAGGGAGCTGTGCAGCTATTGCCTAATGAGTTTGACATCAGTAGTATGCAGGACTCTAGAGAATTTTTGAAGGAAAGAATTAATTAATAACATGAAACTAAGTAGACTGAGTCCTGTGTGCATTTGCTAAAGATAGATCATGCCTGACTGACCTGAATCTTTCATATTCCTTTATCTGTGAAAGAAATGGAGTAGCTCTAATCTGCCAGGAACTTGATAATGGACCACAGGGGTATTTTTTAAGGTGGAAATACTGGAGAATTAGTGCAAGTACTTAGGTAAAGTACAGTAGGAAGAAGAGGAAGCAGCAATTGATTTGAGTCAGAAGAGGAACTATTGGTTTGAAAGGTGCTTGCAAGGGGTGTTTCTCCAGACTGAAAGTGGTGCTGGTATTGTTTGCATGATCAAATTGAAGTATGGTGGGCAAACTTGAGGAGTCAGTGTTACAAAGGAAGAGCAGAATGCCATACAAGAGCTGGATAATAAGGAATGCTAGAGTGGTAAGAAATGGCGTGCATTTTGAGGTTGTGCAGTAGGAACGAATAATAACAGTATAAGCTTGGGAAGTGACACAGGAAAACTTCCGAAAGAGAAGAGGCCACATGTGATCAAGGGTAAGTCACAGAAGGGTGTGATTTGAAGGAAAGAGTGACAATGAATGTAGTCCTACCATGTAATAATAAGTTTATTGATGCATACAAATTCTGGCCCACCTTTCAGAACAGTAGATGTGGATCCTCTCTGTCACTTCCAGGACTGGATGAGATGGTCCTTGCACAGTCTGTATTAGAGAAGAACATGAAAGAGCTTGACTATGTGGGCTAGCAAAGCAGATTTTGAGGCTGTATTCACCTCTGTGAATACAGGAACATTCTTCCCTTTTCCTCTCCCCTGCTTCGCAACTGGAAAGCAGAGGCAGTTATGTGGTAAGCTGAAATGGGGAAGTGAGGTGACCAAAAAGCAAGCCTTCTTTTGGTGGGTTGCTTTTGAAGTGGTTGGTTCACAGGTTCTGTAAGTGGACAGCTGCAGAAGGCAGGTACACGGACACAAAGGAGAAGACCAGCAAGGGCTTGGAAAAGAGTCTCTTAAAAGTGGCAGTCTGGGACTCCTCTTTTTTGTTGTCATGTTTAGAATCATAGAATGATTTGAGTTGTAAGGGACCTTAAAGATCACCTAGTTCTAACCCCTGTGCTATGGGCAGAGTCACCTTCCACTGGACCAGGTTGTTCAGAGCCCCATCCAACCTGGCCTTAAGCACTGCAGGGAGGGGACATCCACAGCATCTCTGGGCAACCTGTGCAGGGCCTCAACACCGTCACAGAAAAGAATTGCTTTTGTAGGTATAATGTAAATTTCTCCTCGTTCACTTTGAACCCATTTACTCCTTGTCATATCACTACAGTTCCTGAAGAAGAGTCCCTCTCTGGATTGTCCCCCTTCAGATATTGAAAGGTTACTATGAGGTCTCCACACAACCTGTTCTTCTCCAGGCTGAACAGTCCGTCTTTCTCAGCCTCTCTTCATAGGGGAGGTGCTCCAGTCCTCTTGGCAACTTCGTAGCCCTCCTCTGGACTTGCTCCAACAGTTCTGTGTCCTGTTTATGTTGGGTACACCAGAACTGTATGCAGTACTGCAGGTGGGGGTCTGATGAGAGCAGAGTAGAGAGGCAGAATCACCTCCCTTGTCCTGCTGGCCACGCTCCTTTTGATGCTTTGGTTGGCTTTCAGGGCTGTGAGCACACCTCCAGCTCAAGGTGAAGTTTTCATCAACCATCACACCGAAGTCCTTCTCCACAGAGCAGCTCTCAATGACCTTTGAAGTACTGATAATGGCCTTTGAAGTATTCGTTGAAACGCTGTGCTATGTGCAGGTGTATTCCAAGAAACTGTTGGAAAGTGAAAAATGAGGAGGAAAAAATGGCTGTTTAATGTAAATGACAGTGTTGGCACAAGAGCAAGTGGGTATGAACCGTCTGTGGTTGTGCTGCAGACTGCCCCCATGAAACTGCAAAGTGCAGAAGAGCAAAGGTCCAAAGCAGTGCTCAAGCAGATGTCATTCAGAGTGAATTTGGGGACCTTAAGATAGAGAGACCATAGAGCCAGCCTGCCTGCCCTAACAGGAATTGACCTGGTTTGCCTGAGAAAGGCTCCTTTCGGTTTCTGTGTTTCCTTCTCTTTTTCTCTGTAGTCTTCCTAGGAAATGCATGTTGAGTTAGGATTTTTGATGGATTTCTGGATGTTAGGTCTTTCATTAGCTGGCTTTCCATCTGAGGCTTCATTCCCTGAAACGTGCAGCTCTTCCTGTTGATTAACTTAGAGGATAAGAAACAGTACAGTTGGAACTGTGGGTTTTTTTCTTCCACAGACTTGAAAAACAATCCATATGTATTTGTTTCTGAAAGAGGAGACTCAGGGAATCTTGTCTGTTTCTGTGAGCCTTTGGATTGAGAACACCAGCATTATGATTGTTCCACATGCTCCATCCAAGGCCATCTGTTGGACTGGGGGTCTTTTTGCTGAAATGTAAGACAAAAGTGCAGGTTTACCATGTGTACACTGTTTATTCTGGGGATGCAGTTTTCTGGGAAATCATGAAAAACTTGGAGCTCCCACTCGCTGTCATGAAGGCTTTGTGGTGCTATCTGAGAGCAGCACTAAAACTCCTGAACACACTGGGAGGAGTTTTCTTGGGCAAGTATGGAGTAAGCTTTTGGAGAGGCTGCAGGCTTTAGTTTGTTTACATGCACAGGTTGCCATCCGCCTGCCCTGGGCCTCTTAGTTGCTGAGTTGGACTGTGTATCCAACAAGATAAAAAGTGCTGGTTGCTGTCTCTCTTTGCCAGGGATTAGAGGGAATTACGGCAGAGTGCTAAGAGAATGGGAGGAGAAACTTGGCTGCAAACTACTAGGTCCACCTGGTATTTGACATGCTTTCAACAGGTCCATTAAGGGAATGTCAATTGCCAGGAAGCAGGCACTGTGACTGGTTTCTTGCCTTTGTACAGGCTGGCTCACTTGTGGGAACCCTCCCCAGTGAGTCATTAAATAGTAAATATCCTGCAGTGGGCAGAGCTCATACGTAGTATTCATTTGATCATGATTTCTGCTCATCTGGATTGAAATGACAAACATTAAAAACTGAGGTTTTGCTCCCTCTTTTCTGTGGATAAGAGGAACAGCAAACACATATCTTCTTCATAAGTAGTTGCTCAAACTCTTGTCCATTAATGTAAATCACACAGTTGTGTTGTGGTAGAAGTTTCTGTAATCCACAAGGCTCTGAAGGACCCAAGACACAAAAATATCAGGGCATAAAGTGATAATAGGGGAAACCTGCCTCAGAAATGGTGGTGTGTGTTCCTGAGTGTCATACAGCTCATTACTTACTGATCCAGTAAGTTATGAGCAGGTTACAGGTCCTGCTTCCTGGCTCTTGTTGTGTTCTCTTGATCTCCTGTTTCCATATAGGGTGGTAAGACTTGGATTTCAGGGCTGTTTGTGCCTTTCTTCTGGAGTGGCTGATAACAAATTCCTCGGTAGTTTTGAGGAACTGTAGTAGTGAGTGAATAGTGATGTCAGAGCAAATAAAGGAAAGTTGTTTTTTTTCAGAATCATGAAATGCTTTTTCTAATGACAAGTTAGCGATAAAGCACTTAATTTGCCTTGCAACGTTTTAATTTTTTGAAAGCAGCAAGTGGTGTGGAAAGTCCTTATCTACCTTTTAATAAGAGTTCTTTAGCAAAAGTGTAACCTGAACGTAGCTTGACTAGCAGATGCAAGCTGTGCTGAAAAATACAGGGAAAGACCTTTGCTTTATGGTGGGGGTAGAAGGCTGAAAGTCCTGAGCTGCAGCTCCCCAGCAGTGATCATGTGTGCTGTGATCCTCATTTGAGCTCTGTCTCCAAGCTTTATTTACATGGGGAGGCAGAGAGATGATAGTCTCTGAGGGTGTAGGAAGGCTTAAAATATCTCACGTACTCTAGAAATAATTCATTTTGAAGGCAAAGTTAAAAAAAGAACTCATGTATTTGTAAAGGAGAGGAAGGAAAAATTTGAGCAAAGCTGGAAAAACTTGGAGGTAAGAGATCTAGACACAAGTCCCTGTAAGTCCCGTGGCTGGTTGCTGAGGAAGAACATGGTCCCTTTGCCACTGTACTGCCTGACCTCCCACAGCAATCCCCACCTTCTCCTGATGCTGTGAGGCTTCAAGGCTAATTACAGCTGAGCAAACTCAGGCCCTGTGTCACCACCAGTCAGGCCACACATAATCTCACTTCACCTGGGGCAAGGCCCAGCTTTTCTGCACTCTTATGCATTTCTTACTGTGTTGTGGAAAAAAATGACGTTGTGGGTAGTAGGGAAAGTGAGGTAGTGCTGTGTGCATCCTGGACTGCTCACAGTGCTGGTCACTTCTGTTTGCCTGGGCTCCTTGATCTGTAAAATAACAGCAGTGTGTCTTGACCCACTTCTCTGTACTCCTATGGAGGATAACATTTCAAACTCCCACAAGCATGGGAGTGGATTATTATACATACTGAAAGGCATACTCCCCTGGAATCCTGAAATTTATCCTAAGGATCTTCAACTTCGTAATGTAAGTGTGATGTTTGCTTTCTCCAAAGCAGAGTCTGAGTTGTCTGTGTGTGACTGTTCTTGAGTGGACTGTGCTTGAAGATCAATCCCCCCATCTTGCCTGACCAGAGGTTTTCTTTCTGGCATGCAAAGGAAATCTAAGAGCAGCAATCACACAGCTGATACCTGAGTTTAAGAGGAGAGCCAGAATATGATCTTTGAAAGGTAAGAATGCTCCTTAAGGGTTCTTCCCTTCCTGAGCTGTGTGTGTGCTCCTCATCTTTTGAGAGCTTCCAGTGCTCTGGGAGATAGTGCTTGTTAGGATGTGCAGAAATCAGCATGTAACATGGCTCGAGCAGTCTGTGCACATGACCTTTTTTACTTATGCCTGGGGAACATGTGTTTTCAAGCAGAAATGTTGGCAAGTTAGGCTTGAGTTTACAGAATTAGGAGATGTCCAAGGAATGAGCAAGGTCAGCCTGCATTTTTTATCAACACTTTGGAGAGCTGCCTACATTTCCAGGTCTCCCCGTGCCCTTGATTGTAGCACTTCTTTTCAAGACGGAAATACTGAAGTCACTCTCTTCAGTAGATTCCACGGGCAGGAAGTTTCAGGGGAACACTTCTAGCTTGTCTCAGTCCCCGTTTTGCTTGCTGTCTTTCTTCTAAGACTCTGATTTACTGGAGAATTACTTTCTTCTCTTTTTGGTATTTGTCACCCCGGTAGTGTTGTCGTTCTCTTAGATGTGCTTAAACACACAAACGAAGTATATGTTTTCTTGTCTTTAAAGGCCTTGTGTCTCTGTTTTGGAGGAGCACAATAGTTAGGTATTATGCAGTAGGTAATCTTGTCTAGTGATTAAACAAAATCTTGTTAAAGGAACAACAGAAACAAAAATAACTTGAAAAAGATCTAGGCTGGAATCAAGCTAAAGGGCTTTGTTCCTGTTTCTGTTGATGATAACCTGTAAACATTAGCTCAATTCCTTTGGTTTTATTCCCTTCTTATAACAATATTAAAGCACTTTAAAGGACTGTTACGAGCATGAAATCTCCTGATGAAATTAATCATGGCATACTTTGAGACACAAAGATTAATCTAAAATACATGGATTTCATTATGTTCAACAGGTTGTAACTTTGAAAGAAGCTTCTGGGTTTTATTAGAGACACTACTCAAATTGGCATGAAATGCTGATCATTTTAAATACACAATTTATTGGTGGGTACACATGTACTTCTGTCAACAGTGCCACAGATTCTGATCCCTTGTCCAGAGTTACTGATGAGTTCCACTCTTTACATGTCTATGTAATCCACTTACTTGGTATTTAGTGTTCATTGTTCAAGTGCTCCCAGGTATGGTTGATTTTCGTTTGTTTCTTTGTTTAGTTTTTCAAGCTTTAAAGAGTCCTATGCTTTGATAATCTTGCAGTTGCTTCTGTGAAGCCCTGCCCAGAAAGTAAAGGGTTTTTTGTAAGGATTCCATGCTGGATATTTTCTCCACAGTTGCCCTGAGGTGTGACTTGAGAGAAGGTTCCTCAATACCCCATTTACTGTTGTGTAATGCTTCCCACAGTCATCATAGTTCATCCTGTATGAATTCTAACTTGCTTTCTGGAACAGCACGTAGTCCTGTCTTGATGTCCTGTCTTGGCTGGAATGGCTGCAGTAAAGATGTTCCTCTTCTGGGAGGAATGTGTGGGGGTTTTTGTTTTGTTATGTACTTTGTTTGAAGAGACTCATATGTGTCAAAGTTCCAAAGCACTTGAACTGTGTGACTGTAAAAGTAAAGTGTGAAATAATTGGGAAGTGTCTACAATGCACACTAGCATGACTTCAAAAATAAAGGTTTGGGTTTTTCAGGTTATTTTATCTTTTAAGGCTCTAAGTAAGAGTCAGGGCTTTACTAACATAGAGTTTTTGAAGCAAACTTGAGTGGTTATGTTGTGCATCTGTAACCCTTCTAATGATGTCTTAGAACTTGTGTGAGTGGCCACTGTAGCTTTAGCAGTATGGGAATGTGGGGAAGGTCCAGTTTCAGGAACTGAAAGGACAGAAAAGACCATACCCTGCCTCTTTGTGATACAGGGATTTCTTTTGCTGTTACTGTGTGTGTATGTAGTGGATTTTTAAATATATTTATATAAATTCGTATCATATATATTCTTCATATATATTTTTATATTAATATACTTGTGTTATACATAGTTGTTACAAATATTCATATTTATATAAATGTATAACATTAAAAAAACTGCTGTCAGTCATCATTGTATTGCTGCATGGGCATTATTGTTAGGTGGGTGGGCTCTTCTGCTTGTGGGTCCTGATCTGTTGGTTCTCCCATACAACAGTGGGGAAAATTTGTCATTTAAATCTGATTATATTGCTATTTAAATAACAAATTGTTCTCAGTGCTGAAAGACAAACAGTGCTCTTAGATTTGCATTTTGCTGCATCCCACAGTTGTTACGGTGCTTCAGATAAAATCATTGGTGGGCTGGTCTTCTCTGGGTCTGCCTCTGCTGGGACTAATAAATCTAGAAAATTGATCTTAGAAATCCCTGCCTCAACTGAAAATTAGTGACTTGTTTGAAAAGAGGTCTCAAGTTTCAGGTGTAATTTTAATCTGTTGGGGTTTTTTGTTGCTGCTGCTTAGTATTAAACTCAATAGTCAGTATATGGAAGGGTTGGTATCCTCGAAATTAAATGTGATGGAAGGATTTATAAAGGAAAAAGATTTTCTAAATAGGAATGTAGTGAGTGGGTTTTGCTGATCTCCTTTTCTTCATTTGAAGCAATTATCCTACCTATTTGTGGAGTACAAGCAGTGGGAGATAACATCAAAGCAATTGTTCAGAGAATGGAATGGGTTTGCTTCCCATAAATCAGATTCTGCAACTTACTGAAAGCATCCTTAGTTTTTAACATAATGCTGTCATTATAAATATTTCAGATTTTTTTTTCAATTAAATCATCTCTCCATTGTACCAAGGGAAAAACTTACTTGGGTTTTTGTTTACAGTCTGAAAAGAAATCCTCCAAAATACCTTATAATGTGACTGTGCTGAATAAGAGGGGTTAACTTGTAGGTGAAGTGTTTCAAAGCTGTGATAGTGGATGAAGTGGGGAGGGTGGGGAGTTTATACTGACTTGCCAGCACATTTTACATTATCACTGCTTAGTGTTCACTGAGGATTCCTGTGATTGTTAACACTTTTCACAGATAGGGAGAACAACCTTACCTGAGTATAAAGTTCACCAAAAATTAGTGCCAACTACCTGTTCAATGTTTGAGTGTGATAGTTTAGGTGGACATACACATATATTTTGGAAATTTCTCTTCTATCAGTGTCCTTTTTTAACCTTTCTTTGTGTACTTGTAATTTAGTAGAGGACAATATCAGTGCATTTTTCTTAAAGAAAAGCTATCGTGTGAGTCCCTAAATGTAAGAACTGAAATACATTTTTCCTTGCCTGCACTTGTCTTTTCTCACTGTGTGTTAATGAATGTGTAGTAATTTAATCTGGCTAGGAAGTGCCTTTAAAGACAGGGAACCCAAACAGATTGTCTGGATTTTTTTTTCCCCACAAACAAGATAAGACTGTGTGTCTGTAGATGCTTTATATCCAAACTGTTAGATTTGATACAAACTGCTTATCAAAGGTTGGTTAATGCAGAAGAATTACAGAAAAAAAACAATGTCAGTTTTAGAAATTCAGTTGTAGTTCGGTTTAGGGCATTTTTAAAAACTATATTTTATTTTAACTTGGTAATTCACAGGAGTTTAAGTATTTTGTGTAGTTTATTTTCCCCCTAGATCTCTGACAATATTCTGTATGGATTTTAGCTCTGAAATCCATCAGGAGCTCTCTGCTTACAGAACATGACAGTCTGAAAGGCAGAAAGCATTACCATCAAAACCCCTTGACACGTGTGAGCAATATTTCCAGCTGGAACGGAGATCCATGACACTTGGAAGAGTAAGAAATGTGTGGCAATACTAGCTCATGTTTTATGTAGTTTATTTTGAAGTCGTTGAGGAATTTAGCTTTGAATTTGAATTTCTTTTTGTTGAGGAGTCTTGTTTGATTCAGTTGATGAAACAGAAAACTGTGACATTTTCTCTGGCAGTTAGCTCTGAAAACTTGCATGTATTCCTTTGTTCCTGTTGACTACTAAGCTTTGTTAAAAGGTTTCTCTTATTTGCAGGCATTTTTTAAAAGCATACCTATATTAATATATTAATGACAGACAGGGAAGTTGAAGTGCATGTTTATGCATGCATATGCCTATCTGCATGGATTGACATTAAAAGCCATTATATTTAAATAAAAAAATGAGCTCCTCTTTCTTCATCCTGTGAAGAGGGAGAAAAAGAGGTGTGAGATAGGTCTCTTCAGCAGTCCCATCCCTCCCTCTGTCATGGTTTGTGTGGGGTTTAAAATGGAAGGTGAGAAGAAAATAACTTTTTGTTTTTAAGGTGCCTTCCCTAGGAACACTCCACTGTGCAGTTTGCAGGCTGAGAGAAGGTTTTTACTTAGACTCCAGTTGTTGAAAAACTCAGAAGTGATAGAACTGAGAATCTCCATCCCTCCATTATTATCCCCTTTGTGCAAGTACACTGCTCAGTTTCAAGATTTTCAAGAACTGTGAGGTTTCACCTTTTAAAATTTATTTATTTAAGGTTACTCAATGTTCTTATAATACCTGGGTTTAGAAATAATGATTTCTTTCCCTGCAAAGGATTCCTGAGTGCAGTTGATGCAAGTCTGCAAACTGAGCTGTAGAAATCAAGCAGAACATGGAGAGGATGGGGGGAACAATTAGGGTGAGTTCCATGTGCATTAATTCAGTCATCTTCAAGTTAGACCTACAAGTCTGAGCTAGGTCTCTTCAGAGAGGATGGAAAGAATCATCCTCTGCAGGTGTCTGGGTGCTCTGACTCTGCAGAATATTTAGGAACACTGCCTTGGAGACCTTGCTTTTTGGCATACAGGCAGCTGACATGAATCCCACCTGTAGTGACTACTCATTTAGTTTCAAAAAGTCAAACTGTCTCATCACTGGGAGCTCTGAAGTTGAAGGAAGTCTTCCAGTGCATTGAATGTTCTCCTTGCTTGCAGATTGTCCTTTTCCCTGCTTCTTTGCTACTTCCACCCTTTTAGTGGTACTTCTACAAGCAGCAGTCTGTTAAACTACACAAATGGGATTCCTCCTTAGAAACCAGTGTACTTCATACATGGATCCTCTCGGGGGGAGGAGGAATAATATATCAGAATGTAAATCAGATCTAAAGTATTAATAAAGTTTTTCCTTAAAATACATTATTTAGGGCCAATAAAGCAATCCCAGTTCTGATTTATCTGAGTTTTGTGATTTTCTCCCTTATATACACATGTGCATACAGAAATTTTTTAAAACACCTTCTTGAAAGAAGCAGACTAATTGAAAACAAGATTATCATCGGTGTCACTAGTGGCTGTTCTGGTTGTTGAATTTGGAACAGACAGAGCCTGCAGAAAGCCTTGCTGCTGGGATTGTCTGATAGCAGCTGAGGTGTTGATGGCATGTTGTGAGCTAGAACAAAGTAGTTCTTCAGCAAATTTCATGCTGTCAAAAGAACACAGGAGCCAGATCTCTCAGCTTTATTTTGGGCTTTAGAAGGGAGTATTCCTTAGTGAATACATGTTTTTCATCTAGCCTAACTTGTCCTACTCTTCTTTCCTTTAAATTTGTCTTCTAATTCAGTATTTTGTCTGGAATGCAAACTACAGCTGTAGTTCTGTACGTGCTTGGAAGCAGTGATGTCTTAGATGCTTGCTTGGAGTATTTCCATGTCAGGAATGATGCTTTAAAGGCATTCACTGAAATCTACGGGACTCAGGGTTTTCTCAGCATTCAATGGAGAGAAGCTCCTGTAGAGGATGAATCTGAATCCCTCTCTATTGGCCATGCAGTGATAGAGGACATGACTGTGCTTTAAAACTTAGGAAATGTGCTTTATTTATTGCTAAAGTTGCTCCTCCTGCAAGAGTCCAGTAATAAATCTGTAAACAGTGTTTTCAACCAGCCAGTTTGAATCTGAACAGCAGCAAATGCTATGATATTGTAGATGTTTTCATGAAGCTTCTAACATTTTAATTTGCTTGTAATCTGTGATTTGTAAAGGGTAGCAGGGATGTGTGTCCTAAATGGCAGACAGTTTCTCTGCTCCTTGTATGGGTGCTACTTCCAGTGTTTGTCTCTCATTTGGAAGTCAAATGCTCTTCTGTTTTAATTAATGGCATATTACATCTAAAAGATTCTCTTGATTCTTGATAGCTAACTACAACTCCAGGTCTGGATTCTTTCTTCCTTGCCTCACCGAAATTATAAAATCCTTTTTCTATTGCATGTCTTTTTTTCTACTCCATTGTGTAATTGTTCTTTGTGGTCTACTTACCTTTAGCTCAGGGTTTTGTTCTTCCACCAGACCCTTGATCTTTCTGTGGATATTTTCAAGAACCCTTTTATAATACAAGTGTGTTGGGTTGGCACAGCCAGGTTTTGGTAGCAGGGGGGCTGCAGCAGTGGTTTCTGTGAGGGGCCCTTGTCTGACAGAACTAGAACCAAGGCTCAGGCCATCATGGATGACAGAACACTGCTGGAATTTAATCATGATATATAAGAAGGAAAGAAAGTTACTGTTCAGAAACAAGTTGCAGCCAGAGAAGAGATGAGTAGGTGAGAGAAACATCCCTGCCTACACCAAGGTCAGTGGAGAAGGAGGGGGAGGACATGCCCCAGGTGCAGAGCAGAGGTTCCCCTGCAGTGTGTGATGAAGACCATGGTGAGGCAGCTGTGGCCCTGCAGCCCATGGGGGAGCCAAGATCCACCTGCAGCCTGGAGACAACCACACACCAGAGCAGGTGGAAGCCCAAGGGAGGCTGTGACCCCATGGGGAACCCATCCTGGAACAGGTGATTGAAGGGACCTGTGGACCCATGGAGAAAGGAGCCCATGCTGGAGCAAGCTCCTGGCAGGGCTTGTCACTCCGTGGGGGACCCATGCTGGAGTCTGCTCCTGAAGGACTGCACCCGGAGGAAGGGGCCCATGATGGAGCAGCTCATGAAGAACTGCAGCCTGTGGGAAGGACTGCTGGAGAAGTTCAAGGAGCAGTCTATCCCATGCTGGAGCAGGGGAAGGAGTCCTCCCTCTGAGGAGGAGGCAGCAGCAGTGACAGTATGTGATGATCTGGCCACAAACCCTCTTCCCATTGCCCTGCACTGCTGGGGGAGGAGGTAGAGAATTGGGAATGAAATCCAGGAAGGACTTAACCCTGCCCAGGGTGGGGAGAAGGTGTTTTCAAGAGTTGGGGTTACTTCTTACTATTCTACTTGGATTTTATTGATAACAAACTAGTTTCCCCAAGTGAGGTCTGTTTTTCCTTTGACAGTAATCATTGGGTGGTCCCTCCTTGCCCTTATCTTGACCCATGAGTCTTGCCTTGTTATTTTCTCTCCCCTGCCCAGCTGAGGAGGGGAGGGATAGAGCAGCTTTGGTGGGAACCTGGTGTCCAGCCAGGGTCAGCCCATCATATTGAAGAATAAGAAAACTTGAAATTGATACAGCAAGTAGCAAGACTGATGTCTTGTGATGTTTTCTTGTCCTTCATGCTTTTTCCTTAAGTTGGTATGGTTGTAGACAGAGTGACACCGTGTGTTAAAGTGAAGAATTTCACTTTTCTTATTTACCATTTCTTCTTTGGTGTACTCATCCTTTACAGTTTTGGTTTCTTTTTTAATTATTGTTTTATTTTAGTATCAAATGTTACGATTTTCTGTATGCTTGCTTTGTCATGCTTTTTTAGTTTCTGTGTGTATATAAATGGGAAGCTTTCATGTATACATTTACATCTCACTATTTTATAACTGAATGTCCTTGAAGAGAAGTTGCAGTATCAATACACAGTTTCTTTTACTGATAAATTTGTGTTTAGATTTTGTTCAGCAATTTAAGAATTGCCATGGCTGGAAACCCAGAGGGGTCTCAGTAGGAGTAGAAGAACATACTGTAAAGATGCTGAGGGAGGGGATCTGTACTAGACATGTAGTGTAGTGCAAGGAATGGAAAGGTTGTCCCTGTTTCTAGGAAAAAGAGGTAAATGGCATTTATTGGGGAAAGCAACAGGAGGTATTTAAGCCCAGTGTGTAGAACACATTGCAGTCAGGGATGTAAAACATATAAAAGCAGTCTTTTGCTGTTGGTGTAGTTTCTGAGATGATTCAACATCCTGTAGGGTGAAACAAAGGCTTGCATGTGTTAGTGTTACCCAGTCATGAGCACTGGAGGGGCTGAGAAGTCAAATCTGGTTTCAGGATGTGTGTGCCCCAGCAGAGACCCCTGTGACATTTCAGATGTGGCAATGTGCTGCTGCAGAAGAAGGAAGGTATGCAGCTCCTGGGTGATGTTTTCTGCTTGAAGATCTCTTTAATTGCTCTTGAGGAAGAGGAATTAGGCTGGATGGAAGCGCTGTAGTAGCCAAATTTGCCCCGGGCCTGTCAGTTAGACCACACAAGTCAGTCTGTGGATGCTTTGAAGGAAGAGACAAGGAATGGTAGCAGGAAGAAAAACTTTATTTCATACTGTTGGTAAAGCAAAGGTGCTAGGCTGAAAAACAGAGGCTTGCTTGTTTGGTGACTGTAATGTATTCTCTCTTTTCCTCTCCTCTGTTCCATCTGTTTGTGCAGGTTGAATTTTCCTATCCTCCCCTCAAGCCTGGAGAAGGACATGACAGTCACAGTTTGCCAGAGGAATGGAAGTACTTGCCCTTCCTTGCCTTGCCAGATGGCGCTCACAACTATCAGGAAGGTAAGAAATGACAGAGGAGAGTTGTATGTGCTCCTTCTACTGCAACCCAAAGAAAAATCCTGGTCCCTGAAGAGCTGATCAAGGATTCTTTTTACTAGTAGAATTTCTGCAATTTTTTAAGTTGCAAAATACATTGGCAATGATTCAAAATTTAACATCAGAGTAGATCATAAGGGTGTACCTCCTGTGTCCATAAATCAGATGTCAATCAAAACTGAAGGGTTGCATATCAATCGTATATAGTTCAGCACTAAACAAGGCTGCTGGCTTTCTCAGAAGTTCTTTGAAGGGTAAATAAACTCTTGAGTAAAACCTCCTCCAGTTTTGATGTGAGGGAAAAATAAAATTCTAAAATTCAGCTATGTGATGTATGTACTTATTATGAATTTTTTTCCTCCACTATATTAAAGATTCTTAAAATGATGTACAAGTCACTTCATGTCAGGAGAATGACATAAGCTTCAGTGTATTGTCAGCTGCATGAAGATAGAAATATCCCTTTGTCATATAGTTACCAGTATTTTCATCACTGTGACATTTATGTTCATGTTCAGTTGTTTCATCTTCTGCAGAGGGTCGAGCAAGGCAGTCACTTCAAAGAGCAAAATCACAGAAACCCTTTAACACTAATTTCAGTCAGATTTCTTTTTTATCTTGATATCTTCCTAATTCTCCAGCTTCCAAAGACTTTGCTTGGAAGCAAAGAAAGCCTTAGCAAAATAATCTCCTTCCTAGCAGCAATTAAGAGTCTCTCTGACTGTGCTCTGGCTCAGGACTTTTGTAGAATTTCTGCATTGTTAAATACATAAGAAGTAAGGTGCATTCAAAGCTGGGTAAAGAACATACAGCTGCACTTACCTGTGCTCTTTTGTCTCAGCACCATCCCAGGTAATCCTCAACTTTGAGCATTTTTGTTGCTGCATTAAGATTGTCAACGTGTGTTTTTTGGTAAGGAAAAAGAAAAAAGGACTTGGCAGCAAAACTGTTGTATGTCCTTGTGCTTTGTGGCAAGGATACACGTGAACTTGAAATAGGTAAATAGATTTCAGATAATAGTCATGTTACCTTTACTGTAACTTTATTAGACATCTATTTTTTGAGTTTTAAACTAATTCTGACAGATAGTTGCAGGAAATAGTCTTCCAGGTTTTCTAAAGCCTACATGATCTCCATCATATAAACCTGTTCAAAGGAGTAAGCTTTGTTATAAGTCACTCTGTAGGTGACTTTGTTTCTTTTTTCCTTAAGTCTCATAAAATAAGAGCATCAGTATTTTCAGTGGTAAAGCTCTTATAAATAAGTGATGCTGGAAATAAATATGGTGAACTCCTGTCAGTGACTTATGAAATGGTCTTTTCTTTTTCACAGACACCGTGTTTTTCCATTTGCCACCGAGGTGTGGGGACCGAACCACAGTATATGGTGTCTCTTGCTACAGGCAGATTGAAGCCAAGGTAACCTCCCAAGCTGTGAATTGATGATAGCAATTAAATAATAGGCTTGGTGCATTAACAACCCTAAAATTCAGAGGCTTGCGTTACACCATCAGTCAAACTGCATGATGAGCTTATGCTCAGAGTCTGTAAAAGTGTGCACAGTAGGTAGCTGCAGAACTTGAGAACTGTTCTTTCCCTTACATCAGCAGGCATATCGTGATCTTTTGAAATGTTCAAGGCAATTGGAAAATTTATTCTCTTTCTTGAGAGCTAATCCAGGCATCAACACCGAGGAGCAAAATGCAGCTGGCTGTCTGTCAGGCAGCCAGGTCATGTTTCCAGGAAGGGGGCCTCTTGGGGGGAAAAAGGTGGAATTTCTCCAGTGTGTGACCATGAAGAATTTGAGAATTTCCTGGGAGCTGACCATCCAACTGTAGGGATGTTTGTCTTCAACTTTGTCCTTTGCCAGATGTACACTTGCAGGGTAGAGCAGATTCTCCCCATTAATGGCAGCTGCTTAGTGATACTGAACTTACAGCAATAAAACTGAAAAATAGAGGCAAGCACCTAATCACCCCGAGGAAATTACGTACTTGATCTACTAAAATCAACCCATATTTTCAAAAGTAGTAATGGTAGGATGATCCATGCACTTAGAATGGCGAAGTTACTGCAAATTTCTTTTAAAATTACTTCCTTTTCCAGTGAAATGCCAACAATCTGGGGTGTCGTGTGGGTTTGAGTTATAATTTATGTTCTGAGTACAATACTCATTTATGGACTCTGTTTTTGTGTTAATCATACCTTGATTTTATTTCAAGTTCCTATTTATGCTCCAGGAGAAAACTTACATGTGCAGTTTTTAATTGTTTGTTTTGAACTAAATCCACATTGGTTTCTGTTCACTCATTGTCTTTGCAGCCAGTCTTCACTGTATTCTGTGATTTAGAGTCTTGCTTTATTTATGCAATTACTTGGCTTTATTGTGCTCTTGGTTCCAGTTTATGATGTTTAGTAACCAATGAGAGAGATAAATAGTTGTTTAAGATGAACACTTTGGAAAAAGTAGAATAAAAAACAGTATGTTTGATATGACACCTCTAGCACTCTTTCAGCTGTCCTCTTTGATGTGTGGGCCACAGTCCACACGTTTTCTCTTTGGTGCACTTAAGTGAATCATTGTCTGTATTTCTGCCCCTGCCATTTCTAGGTTTGCTGTTAAGTGCTGGGGCCATTTGCTCTGGCTGAGAATGTAGCTGATTCTGTGGATGAAACCTCCTTTATTTTATGGGTGACTCAAAGAAAATCCTTGAGTAGGAAGCAAAATATTTCCAGGCACAGACTTTTCAATCTGGTCCATTTTCACAGATAATGCTAAAGAAGAGCAAGTGATGTGTTGTGGCATCTCTCCTGTTTTATTACCCCTAGTTAAAAGGACATTGCTTTTTCTCATGCTAGTGTCTTGTAAATAGTCCTTTGCCTATCATCACAGCTTGCTGGGAACAATGAGTAGGTAGAATCAGAGAATCATCACAGAATGGTGATGTTGTGTCCCTTGCTGGTCTTGTCCTTGATTTTTACCCACAAGTTCTCAGCCTTTTCATGGCTGTTTCTCAGAGGCAGCTCTTCACTATCTGTTCCTTAACCCAGGGGACAGCACCTGTGCCTCTCCTTCCCAGCCTATCCCTTCTGAAAAGATAAGGGCATACTTTTAAAAAGGAAGAGCAAAACATTTCATGGTTTGTGCATTCCACCATTGAAGGTAACCAGTTTCAGGATTTCATTTAAAGAGGGGAGTAGTATGTGACAACTAGACTTGTGGAAGAATTCTTTTAGAAGTGTGTGTGTGTGTACAAATACTGTACTCCTTCTGTTTCTCAGGCATTAAAAGTGCGGCAGGCGGACATCACCCGAGAGACAGTACAGAAGAGTGTCTGCGTTCTCAGTCAGCTGGTAAGAGTGTTTCTTTCACTCCCAAAACACTTTCAGGGAACTTTAACAATTGCTGTGCTTCCATATCCTTATTTGGAACACTTGGCTCCAGATGTGTCGTAGTCATTGCAGAGGGTAACAAAATACTGAAGTAAAATTGAATCGAAAGGCTGTGGCACTGGCGTGAGCTGCCTTGAATTGTATCTCCTTGTAAGAGTAATTGAGAAAGTGTCTGCCTGTCGTCAGGGGTGAGCATATCTGTTTGCACTTTGGAGTCTTCTTAAGTGCTGCTAATTCTGTTTCATGTGGTGGGATTGAGGGCTTTGGCCAGTATAATCACAGCATGATTAGAGGGTTGGGAGGAACCTCAGAGATTATCTAGCATAATAACTGGAGGGAGTGGCTGTTGACCAATGTCAAGGAGGTTTTAAGGTAGTCACGCACGGAGCATGCTCTTGTTTTGAAGAAACATCTTTTATTTCTACCTCTTGAGCAAAAGCTGCTGGTCACCAGAACAGAAATTCTTTTTGTGCTTATAGCTGAAAAGAAGAACTATTACTGGTGCTGTATGAGCAGTGTTAAAGCAGGAAAGTACTTTGCCAGACAGGTGTTCAGTGATGGTGTCGTACATGTAAGTGGAAAGAAAATGGAATTATCATCATTTAAAATGAGCACAAGATAAAGATGCCAAGAGTTAGCCCCTGTGGACTGCTCTGAGTAATAATGTGTCAGTATTGCAAGATAAGCATGAGAGATGATAAAAGTTCAGAATGAGGGACTGACTAGTTTTACTCACTTGCTTTTGTGTCTGTTTTTCTTCCAAGCCTTTGTATGGGCTACTCCAGGCGAAGCTGCAACTCATTACACATGCGTATTTTGAAGAGAAAGACTTCTCACAAATCTCAATTCTAAAGGTAACTTTGCAGTAATGGCCATGTGGAACAAGGCTGTCAGTGTATGGCTACAAACCTCAGTGGGTTTAAGTAGTGCTCAAATATTCCTTTGGCTTATGTCATTCAGTTATTCAGCTTTTGTAATACCTTAACCTGATCTAAATGTACTGACAGATGATCAACTTTCTGATTTGCAATGAAATGCAAGAATGAGTGTGATTGTCAGCCTGTGTCTCTGTTGACTCCATTAGTAAAATTTTACTTTCTTTCTGGATTAAGCCATTGAAATCCTTGAATAAGTGAATTTTATTTATTCTGGATTTTGTGTGACCATGGGTTTTTTTACCTTTGTTCTAACTTTTACAGGAACTTTATGATCATATGAACAGTTCCTTGGGCAGTACTTTGCTAGAAGGGTCACAAGTTTATCTTGGTAAGTGACTTGTTTTGTACAAACAGCAGAGATAATGTTACACTAAACAACACATGCCTTTCCTGAGCTGATTTGTTTATGTGCATTAGCAGATTAGGCACTGGAGGTCTGTGTGGCTGCATTTCTTTATTAATGGATTTAAATAAATGTAAAATGTAGTGTTGCTTTCATAACAGGAGTTAGTTGTATGTTGAAAGCTGTGTTACTTCTTAACCTAACAGTCTGACTAGTAACTGCTTGTCTGCTTTGGGGAAACAGTACCTTCTTAATTTTTAGGCTGAACTATTTGATGGTGTAGAGTGCTCAAGCTGTTATTTGGGATACTGCCCCATTCTGACTCTTCCCTGTGTTTTCTGAATGCACAGTGTAGTATTTACCTCAGTGTTTCCCTACTGCTGTGTGATAGCCAACAGGAGTTAACTCAGAGCATGGCTATTCACATCATTACCATCTCATTGTTAACTCTTGCTCCTGTTCAAAGGAAAGAATTTTGTATGAGTTCTGCTACTGGAATAACCAAGCTCACATAGAATCCATAATGGATATCTCCCTCCTGCTGAACAATGGTGACAAGAAGTAAGTTAGTATCTCTACTAGCTATTCACCTAATAACTGCTCTCTTTTGGTGTCTCAGGTCTGTCTCCTCGGGATCTTGTTCTCCACTTCAGGCACAAGGTAGGCATTCCCTGCTAGATACATAAAGGACAGCACCTATTTGAGAGAGTAAAATGCTTTGTGAGGAACGGAAAAATAAACATGTCTAGACATATCTGAGCTAGAAGTAAGAAGACTCTGTCCTAAGTACTAATGGTTGCAGCCTCCTGGTTTTCCCTCCTCTTTCACCTGCATCTCTTCAGTGAGACTAAGTTCCAGACTGAGGAGTTTTGCCAGTCTGAGGGATTTCAGGAGATTTCTAGGTTTGTGTGACCTTTTTTCATCCTGTCCCAAAGTGCAAGTGGTATCTCATTTGTGGTCTTGTTTGTATTTCTCATCTGATGAAGAATGTTGCTAAAGTCTGTGCAGACACAACTTGGAGCATTTTCTCCTATATCTTGTAATTTTTGTAGCTTCTGCCATCCTTGAACCTGAGGGGAATTGCACTTCTCCTTTTTCCTACTGACTATTGCAATTGACTGTGTATCCTTATAGCTAAGGTACAAATAGCATTTACAAGCTTTTATTAACTGAGATGCATCAAGGAAACAAATTTGAGAATCTGGATTTCATGGTGTACTTGTGCCTGCTCAGTAGATTTTTGGGGCAGAACTCCTTTTTGTTTAACTTGTTGTGCCAGTCATGTCCCAGAAGCATCTGTGTCTTCCCTTCAGTGTAGAGAGTCTGGACAGCCACTTTTGGTCTAGATGGCTCCTCTGTAGATGCCTAAATTAGGTGAGGTGAATGCTGGTCTTGGTGTTTTGCTGGATTCTTTTCAGTATTTCTGTGAAGGAACTCTTTTATCTTTGTGCAGTTTACTGCTTTTTAAAATTCTGTCATTGCACAACATGTTCTTTCTGATAAGCAATGTATGATTCAAATTACACAGTTCTTGTTTGTGAAGGGCTTTTTTTGTGCATCTCATGCAATTTTTAAATATGTGCTCAGGTGGAGAAAGGGTATTGAAACACCTGTTTTCACTGGTCAATGTATTTGATCATTTGACAGCTATGCAGTGGTTAACATGAAACCCTGAATAAGGGATTATGATTGCACAGTATTTTTGGTAAATGACACTGGTTCACTCACCATGTTTTTTTCTTTTTGTGTTTTTTTCAGGTCTTGATCCTTTTTAAACTGATTCTTCTAGAGAAAAAGGTAATGTTTTGTAGGCTGAGGCAGGTAATTGAAGCAGAAGTGCAATTGTTAAATTTTTTTGTGTATAAAGTAGAGTATCTGAAGTAATATCAACAACTTTGCATCGATATATAAACTGGGTTATTGGGCTAAAAGTAAGTACTGTGTGTTGATGTCTAAATTTGCCTCCACTCCTGTCCTGTCCACACTCTGTCTCATTAACAGCTGTCCCAGCCAGACTGAGTAAAATGGGATGAAATGTGAGCAGGAAAGTTAACATACTCTAAAAGATAGCACTGGATCCAAGTCATGCAAATAGGGACCTGCCTGAAGGAACTGACAGGAAATGTGGGTGCCTAAAAGGGCACATGCAGCTTTACAGGCATTCAAAGTAAGTAGAACTTCTGGTTCAGGATTTAAATAGACACATGCCAAAGGAAACAAGTGCTAGAAGTGTCCTTCAGACCTGAATTGCAGGGACACCCGCAGGACACAATGTAAAGAGCCGTATCTGTTAGGTCAGGCTGAACTCTGATTATAAATTGGTAAAAACTGCTGAATTCTAGGCCCAGGGTTCACCTTGGGCTGTCTTTCTGCCTCAGAAGCAATGCTGTCTTAGTAATTTAAGTGTATTATGCAGTATGTGAAAGCAGATGTGAAACAGAGATGTTTGTTTTCTTCTGTGTCCCTGTTAATGGCCCAGAACAAGAGCTTTGCCTGAAATGACTGTGTATCAGCTGCCAGACACACATTTATGTAGGGATTTTGGTTTGGTTTAAAAATTTCGTTTCAAGTTTCGTTTCAGTTACTTTTCCTTCAGTGAACCTGCTGTGTTAAAACCCAACTACTTCAGGGTGCTGAGAAGGAATATTAGAATTTCCTGTTAGCTGCAACTGGAAAGTCAGGAGGATTTAATCTTTAAGATATCAAAACAGTTGTGGGGTCTTTTGAAGTCTATATCCAAGCCTAGGTATCTTTTGTGAGGCAGTAAATAAGCTATTATATTTTAAAATAGAAGTAGCAGCTTCTCCTGGGCTTTTGCACTTGTCACTTATTTCTGTAAGTTAGATGTGCTTTGACAGTTCTGGGTACTTATTGATGAGAATAAATGCAGCTTCTGCATTAAAGAGCCATATGCTGAAGATGGCTATATTAAAGGCTATGCAAAAGGTATACCTGAGAAAATATAACTATTGCATAGTAGGAGTACACATGTGGAAATGTATGTAATCAAGACTCAATATGCAAGTTTTTTCCCCAAAATAACTTTATACACTCTGAAAGTCTGCAGTGATTAATTTTTTTCAATGAACTATATGTGGAGACAGTATTTTTCAGTTAAGATTTTAATAAGCATCCCTACTGATCTATTTAAAATCTTACACCAGCATTGCACCAGGCCAGTTCAGCATGTAGACATACATTTCACTGACCTACAGTTCTTTGCTGAAACTGCTCAAACCATGAGACACAAATGCACAGGAAAAGAGGTGGGGAAGGATTTCCCAAGCATGTTCCTGTTACTCAAACATACGGAATTGTTCTGGAAGTAATTGGATGCTTATAGAACAAACCTGCAGGTTGCTTTGTTTCTGTTTATCCCTAAGCTCCAACAGGAAGACACCACTTGCAGTTTCAAAGGAAAGTTTTGGTTCTCTGGCAGATGTTAAGGTTCCAGAATAACTGTGGGAATCTGTGTGTTCAAAGACCTTATATATAATCTGCAAGAAGCCACTAGTAATGGCAATTTTCCTTGAGCTGAAAAATGCCACAGACCAATTTCCTTTAATCCGTGGCAATTTGGTTGATGTTTTTCCACAGGCTAAAAGGGTTTTTTTTCACCTCTCAGCTGTTATTAGGCTGGAAGACTGCTTCCAGATGGTGATCATTTGACTTTCTGCTGCCAGGACCACCCAGTTTGTTGGTGGAGATGCTATGGGCCATACTGTGGGGTTGGGAGGGGTAAGGAAGTGTGAAACCTTCCAGACAGAAAGATGGCAGAGGGACGTGATGGAACAAATATAGAAAAGTATTTGCCTTAAGTAAGTGGTCTACCCAAACAAAAAGCTAGACTGGAATAAATTTCTTGAAAACAAGGTGCTTCTTTATAGGCTTAATTATTTCCCTAGGCTAAAAAATAAGCGTGGCTGGGACTGCATGGTGTCTGAGAATCTAAACCTGTGGGAGTATCATAGGGTTTCTGTTGTTCATTGCTATCATATCATGCATTTTTCATACATACTTTATACAGCAGCATCTTAAAAGAAGTTAGACCTTTTTTATTCCCATTGTACTCAGCCAAAACTCTTTCCCCAGATGAGCTGCTTGTTCTCATCATGCTTTTTCAGTGGTTGTTGCCGTTTGAACTCACCTATCTTGTACAATTTTTCTTTTTAATGTTTGAGATAGTGTATGAAGTCTGTCTCTCATTGAGGTACCATTAAACTTCATTTGGTCTGTGTTGAAACTCTGTAGGCCTTTCTCTTGGTTCCATCAATCCAGTATCTTGTAGGCTGGCAAATACTGGTGAGATGTGACTTATGAATCACAGAATATGCCAAGTTGGAAGGGATCAGTGAGTCCAGCTCCTGGCCCTGCCTAGGACCATCCCCAAGAGTCACACCATGTGCCCAAGAGGATTGTCCAGTCTCTTCTAAAGTGTCTTCCTAGTTTACAGAAGTCTCTTACTAAGTCTAAGTCCACAAATTTATGTGTTTTATTTCGTCATATACTTGTTAATCTGGACTGCAAAGTCCTCAAGTTAGATAATTCTGTATTCCTTTGCATTCTTGATTCCTCGTAATGGTCACATACCATTTTTTTTACTAGTATTGTGCTGATTAAGGATGTAAAAATGGCATTGTTAAACTGACTTCTGTGGGGAATTTGTGGGTTTGGGTTGTTTTGTGGGATTTTTTGGGGTTTTTGTTTTGTTTTGTTTTTTCCCCTCTCCCCCCGAAAGCCTATTTTGGAGAAATTTCAGTACTAATATTCAGTCTGGCTTCTGTTTCTTCTTTCATTGCTAGCCTTTGACACCCCCTTTTAAATTCCTAACTAATTTACTAATCCCAGTCTCTGATTGAATGAAGGAGATTCTGTTTTCCCATGTTATGCCTTAAGTTCTTTACCAAAGTTAAGATCAGTCATGTCTTCTCTTTCCAAAAAATCTTTTGTTCCATAGGAATATACCCATAATAAATGCATGCTCGATTTATCCTGCTTTTCATTTATCTACATATCCTTAATATAACTCCTTAGAAGAAATGTTTTTGCATAGGTTTTTCTCAGAGTTCTGGAATGGAGATTATTTGGCCTCTTTGATTTATAACAGACATTTTAATGTACTACAAATGAGCAAGAATTTATGCAGCATGGCAGGAACAACTTCTTTCTGTCAGTCATTCAGTAACTAGAACAATTTTGGAAAAAAAATTGTTAAAAACTGACAAAAATCTTCATCACTGTCAAATATGTTACATGTGTGTATGTGTGTCTATATATTACAAATATTATAAAATATAAGGATACTATAGACATTTAAATATTTACTTTGAACTATTTAAGAGATGTTGTTAGTAAGCAGGCTTTCTAATACAATATAAAAAGCAGTGCCTTGAGTCGTTTGCATGTGTTCTATCTTTGTCATGCATAGTAATTTTATTTTTCTCCTTCTCCCCTCTCCTCTCTTGCATTCTCTCCTCCTCCCATTCCCCTCCCTTCTGCCACCAGGTGCTGTTTTATATTTCCCCTGTAAATAGGTTGGTGGGAGCTCTGATGACTGTCCTGTCCCTCTTTCCTGGTAAGAAAAGAAGCTTGGACTTCTTTTTATACACATTCTGGTGATAGCTGAGACTGGCTGTGCTGTGTCATTTGGAAATAAACCTTTGTGATAATAAAGTCAGGCTGATGTGTTGCCTGAATACTGGGTGACTTGTGTGCATGTCTATGTGCTGTGTACACACCTGATACTCACTGCTTGCACTTTGTGGGTTATTTCTCGTGCTTAATTGAAGCCACTGCATTTTCTGTATCGCCAGTGGGTGGCAAAGAAGGGACTCTGAATAAGTCACACATTCCAGTTGAGTTCCTTAAAAACCAAAAATACAAACCTTTCTCTTCCTTCTACATCCACTCTTAAAAAACCAACCAAACAAAACCCCTAACTTTGCTGATTCTTGGCTTCTAACCAGTCTTCTCAAAGCAAAATGTTGAGGCAAATGCTTTAGGAGAGAAAGTGTGGGGTTTGGATTTGTTTGGGGTTTTTTTAACACACCCTCTCCAAAGTAGTGTTTTAAAATACATGAGTTTCACTGTGTACACAAGAGCAACTGTTTATTTGTTTTTTTCCACTTAAATATCTCTTGAGGTGCTGATATTCCTGTGTGCTGTCACTTCCCAGGTATGATTGAACACGGTCTTAGTGACTGCTCACATTATAGACCCAGGAAGAGCATATCGGAGGATGCTGGCTTGCAGGAAAACGCACCCCATTTGGATGACTACATTTCTGTGTCTGCTGCTGATACTTCAAATACAGACTTGGGAGTGGGAAAGGGAGGCAGGAAGATGGCAGGAGGCAATTCACTGGAAGGTCCAAAAGCAGATGTGCCTTTCTCCCGGTCAGAGAAGACTTGCAATGGAGCTCAGTCCTCCAACGGTTCCGTGCAGCGCTTGAAACTTCCTTCCCGCCCTTCTCCAGCGTCCTCGGAAAGCGACTGGGAGACCTTGGATCCCAGCATTTTGGAGGAGTCTGCTTTGAGGGAAGGGGAACGGCAAAACTTAGCATCCAAGCGGGTGGAAAGTCCTCCGAGCAAAGGCGTGAGCTCCGAAGGGCTCCCCATCACTGTGCAGCCCCAGGCCAACACGGGCCACGCCGTGCTGGTTCAGGGACTGGTGTCGGGGCTGGAAGAGGACCAGTATGGCATGCCACTGGCTATTTTTACAAAGGTAAGCGTGTTCCTGGTGGTGCCTGCTGACTCCCAAAGGCATCTGTTTTTCAGGAGTGGGTGCTGGTTTTGGTCACTCGACTCCAGGTGGACAGTAGGGTGCTACAGAAGGTGTGAGTACGGTGTCTGGGGAGTGACTGCCTTCCCGGGCAGGTGGAGGGGTGTGAGGGCACCTCTGGGAAGGTTTGCACATGCACATTCCCCTTTTCTTTCATGTGGATACTTGAATACTATTTGCAGTTCTACATAACGGTAACCTGCAGCCCCACTGTGGCTAATAAATGGTGTGCATCAGGAACTACTGTGTTCTTTTATTCTGAAGAGTTGTTGATCTAACCTGTGTGGGACAAGATCAGAGTACAGCGTTCAGATTCCTTAGTCTAAACTAAGACTCTGAAAGTTCTGTCTTTGCTGACACCTAAGCATCAGTTTTTCTCTTTTAATTTATATCCACATGTGTATTTTTGAATGCCTCTGTGTGTATAAATGCACAAAATGTGTGTATAAATACACATACCAAAAAAAAAAAGAAAGGATAAAATGTCCCCCTTCTGTACGTGATAATTTTTCCCTTTTGTCTGTGTCTCTTTCTCTGTGCATGGTGATGAGCTGCTGAATTTTAAGCTTGCACTGGTTTCTAACTGAACTCCAGGTATTCCAGAGTCTCTGCAAGGGCTCTGATGGGCACAGTCAGAAAACAAAGAATAGTGCTGAATATAAGGACTGGTTTCCCATAAAAAGCAGGGAAAATTCATCCCTTTTAAAGATAGTTTTGGCAGTAATAATGAATTTTATTATTTTGTTTTTAATGTAATAAACTTTTAGATGAACATTTGCCCATAATAGATGATAGAAGTTTCAGATTTATTTCCTTAAGCTGATGAGGTTCAAAGTGGTTTATTTTTCCTTTTGAGGGGTTAATTTGCATTTCCTTGGAGAACTTTATATTTGAGGGTTGTGTTTGAGCTTCTTACAGTGGCTTTCATTGGAAATGGTGCATTGTGTGAGCCCAAGGGAGCAGCTCAAATGTCATTGCCCTGTATTGCCTCATGTCACCCTTAGAAATGCTGCTTCAGAAGAGACCTGCAGTCTGGTGTTTGTCCTTATGATCTGCCTAATGAGAAAAATAGCCTGTAAATTATATTTATTCTAGTGAAAATATTGAAAATACTAGATGGAAAGCAAGAATTTATAAGGGAGTCTACAAGTGCAAACTTCTGTTTGCTGCTAAGCTCATAAGATAGGAAACAATTTTAAGGAAGCTGACAGTGTCTATTATGTTTACCTTTCATTTCACAAAGGCACTTTTCACTTGAGTTCATCCAATGTAATTAAAGCAGAAAAGGCTTTACACGTCTGAGTTAGCAGAAAAATCCGATTCAAATTGCACTTTTAACCACTTACTGGAAGGTTTGCATCTCTCTTAGACCTCTCATCTCAGGCTTGTTTTATGCCATGCCGTGGAAAGACTAGTAAGTCTGACAAATTGAAATGGGAGGTGATTTTACCAGGTGGCATAAAACATTATACAAGGACACCTGAGCACAAGGAAAAATAGCTTGTGATGCTTGTTTCCTCAGTACCAGTTCTGTAAGATCTAATAGTCATTTCATTTGCACTCTTTTAAAAGAGGAATGGAACGTGTTCGCAGAAGTAAAAGTTGTTGTACTTACAAATGTGCCTTTGACACTTGATACTTAAAGTAGTGAAAGATTTCCCAGACTTTGCTACTTGAGTATACAGTAGTTAAACCTTCCTTTGCCAGCTTTTTAAGCTGCATTTTTTGAAAATTTCCCATTTTAGGTTGGTGATTCCTCTGAAAGCACCGTTGTTCCTTTGGCACAGGCTGTTTGTTTTCAGCTGATAAGTCCTTGTCATTTGGAAGGCCTTCTCTGTGTCTAATATAATGAAAGGAAATAGTTTTGCTACTTTCTTCCGTATGTTTCCAGTTACCACCTACTGTGATAAAGCGTGTGTGCTCTTTGTTTCTGTCCAGTGTGCCATTAGCCCTTAGTGAATCAATTGCTTTGTGCTTTATGCACTTGAACAGCTGGAATGAGACTCCAGGGGTATGTTGATCCTATCTATACTAAAAGGGAAATGACCTACATCAGCTTCTCGATGATCTCTCAATGACTAACTCAAAGCCTTTTCTTAAAATGTATGTTGTTTGAATGTATTGCTTTCTGCCCTGCTCCTTCTTAGAGCAGGCATGCATGTGCTTATCAAAAATTGATTGTCATCTCTGGTGTCTGGAAATCTCCACCCACAAAATGTGGATGGCACTCTGTAGCTTTTCTGCATTATGTCCCTCACACCCCCAGAACTGGAGAGATGAATCCTTCTCTCCACTCCCTTCTTGTCTCTGAACTCACCTGACACCTTACTCTTGTTCCTTGTTATTGTTCTTACACTGCTTATTCTGTCACCTTATAAACACGTTTCATTCCCATCCTTTGTGTTGCATTTCAGTTTCAGTCCTGAAACTGAAAGACATCACAGCCTCTTGAAAAGTTTGATTCCTGTGGTATCTGGTGGCCTGGACTATTATTTTTTTTTATGCTAATTCTCTACATCTCTGTTGCTCTAGGGGTACCTCTGCTTGCCCTACATGGCCCTGCAGCAGCATCACCTCCTGTCAGATGTCACAGTCCGTGGCTTCGTTGCAGGAGCCACCAACATCCTGTTCCGTCAGCAGAAACATCTGAGTGATGCCATTGTGGAAGTAAGGACCTTTGCAGCTGAGCTCCTGCAGGGGGGAGGCAGGGGCTGCATCTTCAACACAGCTTGAAAGTTCCATGTGCACGCCCAAGTTTTGAATCCCTTCCATAGGGGAGAAATTCTCAAATGCAGAAGTTGATTCAATTTCTGTGATTTGAAAGGATAGGGTTAGATGAGCTGTGCAGAACTGATATACATGTTTTTATATATACTCCAATATTTGAATTTGCGGGCACCTGTTAATTCATGTGTTTTTTCCATGGCTTTGTTCTTCAGAAGTAAGTGCTGGCAGCTCAGAAACAGTGCAGATATTTATATTGACTTCCTTCTGATTTAATCAAGAGGGTTAAAAAATAGTATCTAAAAAACCCACTGTGTCAATTCTAGCAAATAGATACAACTCTGTAATCAGCATTATTTAACATAAGGCAGGTCTATATAGGTAATCAACTTAATAAACTGAGGTGAAAATCAAAGGGCCTCTAGGGAAATACACGTGAGCACTGAAATTCCCCCTGCCAAATGCTGTCAGATCAGCAGCTTTTGCTGTGTGCCAGGGAAATGATCAGATTCTGATATGTCAGAGCAGTATCTCACTGCCTGAGAACAGTAAGTTCATTGTTTCTTTGGCCATTTGTTTCTTCTTGGTGTCTTGGGGGAAGGAGGGTTTAGATTTAAGTAGCACTATGTAATCATATAAGGATGTATTAGCAATTTTATTTCCATAACTGTTTACCCTTGGAATTATTTCAAACAGATAGAAGATGCTCAAGTCCAAATCCACGATCCCGAGCTCCGTAAGATCCTGAACCCAACAACTGCTGACCTGAGGTTTTCAGATTACTTGGTGAAGCACGTCACTGAGAACAGAGATGATGTTTTCCTCGATGGCACGGGGTGGGAAGGAGGAGATGAGTGGATCAGGGCTCAGTTCAGTGCTTACCTTCATGCACTGCTTGCTGCTGTGCTGCAACCAGGTAGGGCAGATACCTCGTTGTTGGATCTCCCTCTGCCTAAAGTTTCATTTTAGGCTGCTTTGCCAGTTGTCCTTGGCTGTTCTTGTTATTCCTTAACAAGCTCATTACTAATACTTAGTTCACAGCCTTACAGACACTTTCTTCTTAGACTGTCTCCTTCTCCTTGATTTAATTAATTTTTCCTCAAAAGCAGAAATACCTCATACATGATGAGAGTGTTACAAACTTGAATGTCTTACAGATTGTGTTGCAGCCTGAAGTTAATTTTGGGAAACTAATTGGATTCAAGGAGACATGAAGTCAAGTGGCTGTCTTCAGAAGTTTTACTAGACTCTTCCAGCAATTCTGCCTTCTTGCCATCATCCTTAGTAGGGGCTCACATAAGTGAAGTGTCACCTACAGGCTTTATAAGCTTGTGTTTCCTGAAGCTCAACATCTTTTGCTTTAGCTCAGAGGGAATTCTCAATGTTCCAGCCTTTGGTGTGAATATAAATAAAAGAATCAGTGTTTTATCTGTGGAAAGTGTTTAGTTTGCCCAGCACTTGCCCTGCTAACTTCATTCTCATCAGATTTTTCTTTCTTCATTCCAATTAACAAATCCAGATTTTGTTCTTTGGTATTTGTGAGAAAACATGGGATTGAGAACTTGATTTTAAGGTCTGGAAGATATTCTTGGTCTGACAACCTTGATGTTTTAAGGTGATTACCTGGTTGATACAAAATATCAGGGTTTTCTGGGAACTCTTGCTATTTCACTGGCTGGCTCAAAAATGATTTCCTACACTCTTCAGTGTTTTAAAAGGGTTATTGTTATGATAAGTTTATGCCACAGTTGTTCCTACTGTAGTGTTGGAATGGATTTGGGGGTTACTAAATTTGAATGAGTGATAATAACACAGTACAGCAAAGCCCAGTGTATCTGACCAAGATCAGTGCAAATGGTGGGTTTGTTCTTGGTTACTGTGTGGCCATTCTCTTCCCTTTCCTGCCTTTGCCCAGAGAGTAAGTCAAGAGACATGTTTGAATGATTTTTTTTTTCCAGTTGAGCTCTTTACTTAGAGCTTTATAAATCAATTAAAAATAAGAAAACTATTTTTTAAGCTTTTTTCCCCCTTCTTTTCCTGGAATAAAACATTTTTGAAGTATCCAGTTCTTGGAACTGGAGTTTTAACTGTCTTTGACTTGATAAGAACCTGGAAAAAAAGTAATTTGTCTTGTAATTGCATCTCTAATGAATTTCTGCAAATTTTCATCTTTCATTTATCAGACAACGAAAAGACTTTGTCAGACTTTGGAACAGCATTTGTAGCAGCCTGGAAAAACACCCACAACTACAGAGTATGGAATAGCAACAAGCATCCTGCTCTTGCAGAGGTAAATTCTAGGTAAGGAAACTTCTTAGCATTTACTTTATCTCTGGGCAATAGTGCCATGAAGAAAAGTACATCCAGAGTCAGGACAAGTGCAGCTTGTTCAGGTTGATTGTCAGCTGGCCCCAGCTCTAGAAAGTTTGTCATTCCTTAGGAATTGCCCTCAGATGGTTCAGCTCTTTACTGATTGCTCTCAGGTGCCCAGGGAATTGCTGTGCCCGGGGTTGTCACTGGAGCTGCCCGTTTCATGTTGCATCTTCTACACCTTGCATTGTTTTATGTGTACTTTCACTGAAGGCTTGGCTGTGCATGTGGTTTGTGTAGTGTGGGTTATTACTGCACTGCAGGGAGTTTTATTTGCTCTTACTTTGTCAGCTGCTGTAGCCTGAAAAAGGTTTTTCTTTAGATCTCCTTAAGGGATGGCTTTTATTTGCTCTGTGTTGTTGAAAGGAGGTGCTTTGGACTTAGTGTGAAAAGGTTGCTAATATCTGGTCTGTAAATAAAAGGTACCTTATAGGTAGTTCATAAGAAATCTGTGGTTGAATAGTCACTGGAACTCAGCCTTCTGTGAAGTGATAGGGTAGTATATCTGCAAAATATTTTTTAAGCTCTTTTTGGTAAGGCACAGATAGGAGAACAGCTGATAGCTCTGTGATACAAATTAATACGTGAAAAAAATATTTACTGTTTTCTTGGGTTTCTCCTCCTCTTCTAGCCACCCATTCCAGGGACAGTACTCTGTGTCAGATGTTAAGCTAAGGCTGTCACAGTAAGTATATGGCACTTTGGTTTGCATTTTTTAAAAGTGTGCTCAAATATTAATAACTGTATAACTGTTGCCATGATGACCTAAACAAGATAATGATTCAAATTGGCCCTGTCCATGAAACTCTACGCAATGTTCTCTTGCAAAACATTGCCACATCTAAAGACCAAACATTTGCCTGAAATAAATAATAATAAAAAAGCTAGTGCAATATTTTGTGTTGGACTTTACATAATAGAGCCTTGATTTTTTTTTTTTTTTGTGTGTTGCAATTTCAAGGCTTTTTGATTTGTAATTTGTAATTTTTAATTTGTAAGCTGAAGTTTAAGCTGGTAAAACTTCCATCAGTGGTTTTGTGTAGGCTGCCTGTAGGTCTCATTATTAGGAGACAGCAGCTTTTTCTTTTTTTAATTAGCTGGTTTTTAATACAGCATTGGTCTGAAATATGAATAATGATAATACGAATGATGATAATTTCTGTCATTTGTTTTTGCATTCTTTAACAAAGGCATTCGTGTAGACTGGCCTTGATCAAATATTTAATCTTAGAGAAAGAGACAAGGTAAACTCTATTTAGAAAAAAACCCCAAACTGATCAGTAACACTGTTTTGTTTAAAGGGCTGTTTTAGGGCTGAAACTTCTCAAACTACTGACTTTGTAACTTAGACACAAATGCATCTTGGTCAACATTTAGGAAAGGGTGATCAGAGAAGCTTTCCCAGCTGATCTGTGTGGATAAGATGCATGCAGGAATTATGGGCTTGAGCATATATATGAACTATATATGTGTATGCTATGTAAATCTGTGTGTAATGATACATTTAACTATGTCTTTTATTTACTCCTGGGAGTAATCAGAAGTCAGTCAGCTAACATCTCTCTTGTTTAGCTCTGTGCAAAACAGTGAACGTGGAAAGAAGCTTGGAAATGTGATGGTTTCAACCAGCCGGAATGTTGTACAGACAGGAAGAGCTGTAGGTAAGAAATGTGTTTAAAAGCAGCTTGCATCTAAGCCGTAGCCTTTTGGAAGGAGCATACTGTTTCTCAGTTGTGTTTATTTTTAATCCAAGTGTGCTTTCTAACACACACACAAACCAGAGCAACGTTTTGAAGGGCAGAGCTGCTGTATATTGAATAGTAGTGCAAGGAGAAGCAGCTAGACAAGAAAGTGGTGTACATTCCTTTTTCAGTGTGTCCTGGAGATGGATGTTGGGAAGGATGTTCAGGTGGGAGCTTTCATGGAATCTGGAAACACTTAGCCCACACCACCTTCTGCCCTGAGTTATTCTCAGTTTTTATATTACTTTGAGTGGAACCACCCAGAGCTGGTTGAGATCACAGAAAGTCCTGGTGTCAGTTTCTGCAGATCTTGCAGAAGTCTGGTCATTTTTTGGAAGAGCACTTGTTGAATCCCAAACTGGACAACTGATTGTGTTAATTTTTTAAAAAATCTCTGTGATGTTTCTTTGTAGTGACTCAGATGCAGTTGAGTGTTGGTGTGTGTTTTGAACGGCAGGTCAGTCTGTGGGAGGAGCCCTCACGAGCGCCAAATCAGCGGTGTCGTCCTGGTTTTCCACTTTCACCCAGTCACCCCCGAGCCTCGGCGACTGAGTGCTGGGTTTGCATCATGCTGGTGACAATTTCAGGTGCAATGCTTTCTCTGAGCTGTAAAAAGACTGCTCCAAAGTGTAGGAGTGGAGATGAACCACCCAGGACCAAAATAAGGTACATGTTGCTTGCAAGCAGGTGTGGAGTGTTATAATCCAGTTTCACTAGAAGCATAGAAGAATGGTGAGTGTCTCCATACAATGGGATGGCATTTGCAGTGCATTGGTTATATTTAAAATGACTACTTCTCTCTAAAACTGAGCCTTTGTAAAGACATTAGCAAACAGGGCTTGTTGCAAGCCAAATGTGTTTGACTTTAGATTTGTACATTTTCTTGGATGTTGAAAATATTTATGTAAACTAGGTATATTTTTCAATCCAGATAGCCAAATGTTTTTGAATTCTTGTTAGAAATAAGCAGAATATAAATGCTGATTCCTCTTTCAGGTTGGATTTGAGAGAATCTCTGCAACCCTTAAAGGGTTCCAAGCCAGGTGGGACTTTCTTGCTTTCACCTGCAAACTAAACTCAAAAGGTGCAGAGTAAGACTGTGGCTGACAAGGGTTTTTTTTTTCCTTCTGTATCCATGTAGGGTTGTTTGTATTAATCTGTCTCTGGCTCTCTTTGTGTCTCCAAATCCATGTGACAGTTGCAAAATCAGTATGTTTTTTTCATGTTATATAATAGGCCTTCATAACTTTCCTTATGTTTTGGCTTCGTTTCTACCCTGGGACTTGAATTGGATTCCAGTTGGAGAGATCTCTTCAGGGAAAGTATTACAAAACATTTCTCCCAAACTGGGAATGAATGGAGCACAGACAGTTCTGTTTCCTCTGTTAGGATGAAATTACAACTTCAGTGTAGCTGCATACATCTGAATCCAAAGTACTAAACCCACCCAAACTAGCACAGCAGCAAACTCTGCGTGGCTTTTCTTTCCCCCCCCAGTAAAGTAATGAAGATTCTTCCAAATGAAAATCAGCTCTACCGATTTTCTGTGTCGACTCAGGGAATGTTCCATTTGGATAACTACTTTTTTCATAAGGAAAGTAACACTAGAATTGAGGGAGTAACCCAAGTGTCTCAGTTAGTATCCTTATGGGAAGAAACCTATTGGAGCAGCTGTGGCACGATGCTGTATTTCCTATGTAACATGCATGCAGTGTCTTCTGTATGCAAGTGTATTGCACTTCCTACATTTCTTGATTCCAAGGGAGATTATTTCCTGTTTTCCTGCAATGTGTGTGCCTCTCTATGCCTTCTGACATCCCCACGTGGTAGCTGTAAACATTTTCTACATTACATTATCAAGTGTTCCAGCTCTCTTTACCACGAGGCTCTCAGTTTGTTGCCTCCATGCTAATCTTGTCAGCATTTTGCCATGTTCTTTTCTGGGGCCAAGACTTGTAGTCATGGTTATTCCTCCTGTTCCTCAAATGAAATGCAGCAGCTATACAATAGATAAGTAAAAAGGCTTGAATGTAATTTGTTTTAAGGAATTATGTTCTAATTTCCTATGTGCATTTGTAAAGCTACACTTTCATCACATTGTCACTGTCCAGCAACATGGGTTTGTTTTATTGCCTCAAACAGTGGTTTGAAAATGCAGGATCTGGTTTAAGGCCTTCATTAATTTTTTTTCCAGGACAAACTAGATAGAATATGGGAAACCTGAAAGTATACAGCTAGTTTAAGTAGCTTGATTTGAGAAGGGCAAAAAAGGGCCCTAAAGCTCTACTAACCTACTGCTTTTGGCACAACAATGAGATGTATCTATGGAACTGCAACTATTGCTCCTGGTGTCTCTGTGTATTTGTGTGTCTCCTAACACTGCTGATGCTCTTTTCTGTTTTATTCCACAGCCCTGTAATGGACATCTGTATCTTTTCAAAGACTAGGTATTACTTTATATGCAGAGAAGTAAGACTAGGGCTGTGTTTATGTGTGGTGAGTCTAGAGCTTTCTGAATCAGCATGCAGCTAAGAAAATAACCAAAAATAATCCCTTGCTTTTGTGAAACACCTAATGTATTATCCAGTGTCTGGGATTGAAATGGTTAGGGTTCATGTTGGAATGAAGACTGAAGAAGGGCTCATGAAGGATTTAAGCACCTATAAAACCAACTTCAGCTACTTAAGGCACTCTTAGGAGCTCAGGATGGCGAGTTCTAGAAGCCAGGCAAGTGGTTGGTACTTACATGTACAAGCTGTAGAAGCAGGACCTTCAAGGATCCCTTTTTAAGACCCTTGTCTTTGTCACCTCCTCACCTGGGTTTTCTCTGTGGAATTCTCCTGTGTTCCAAATTCATATGGCAGATTTATTAGCTCTCAGCACTCCCCTTCCTCCAACAGACTCTGTTGCTGGCCTAGGGATGTTAGGAGCTGACTTTGTTTGTTTGTTTGGGGGTGGATTAACCCAAGGAAAGGCAGAACAAAGTGCCCTCTGCAGTGCTGAGTTGATGCAAGGCTGCTCGCTGGTTTGTGAAGCAACTCTTGTGATGCTTCCCAGTATTTCTCTGCTGGGCAAGGACAGATCTTTCTCTGCAGTCTTATTCCCACTGTCCCAGCTGTCTCTGTTGTGCAGCCAAACATACAGCATGATTAAGAGTATTTTCCTTTCTTTACAAATGACAGAATAAACCCCTTGTATTAATTTTCAATCTTTTAAAGAACTGGCATCCTGCTAGCAAGTTGGTCTCGGATTTAAACTCATCCAGTGATTAAGACTCATGGAGGGGGTAGATATGAAGTGATCTTCATAATTAGTAGTCTTCATTAACATCTCTGTTTGCTCTTTGATATTTGCTTTTGGGCTGTAGGAAGACATGCAGCCACTGAGGATTATCTGAGCTCCTATAGCTATCTTCTTAACTTAATGCTTGCACCATCTTTAGTTAAATCCAATGCAAATGCAAGCTATTTTCCTCTCCTCTGCTTTAAAACTTCCAGTGCAGGCATCATTAATAATTCAGAAAGACTTAGGCAGCTGACTTCCATTTCACAGGCCCTGCCATCCATTTCTGTGCCCTAAGAAACAATGAGTCCTGAGTGAGTTGGTGCTGGTGCCTCTGCTCAGTCAGCTGGGAAGGTTTTGTTACAGCCCTGCTGTGATTTGGTGTTGCAAAGGCATTTCTGGCTGTCAACACACAGCACACACTGACTTCCAGGTAATGCAATAGCACAGCTCTCAACTTCCTGGCATCAAAGGCATCAACTGCAGCTTTTTGTGTGTGCCAGCACGTGAGGAACTGCCTGTGGAGCACAGGTATGGGATGGAAGTCCCCAAAACCCCCCAAGGCTTAAGTATCGCTGCCCTGGTATCTCATTGGACTGAAGTGTTCTGCATCTTTCATGTCATAACCTTAATTCCTGTGCACATCTGACACCAGTTTCCTCAAATGTCACAATTCCATTAGAATTTTTAGGTCAGTGTTCGAGTACATTGCACTTGTTTGACCTTGTACATCTGTTTTAAGCACCTTTGTAATTAAATATAATATTTTGCCTAAACAAGCTTCTGATTTCCATACAAATTATTCCCAAGCAGAGAAACATATGTGGCAGTATTTAATTGCAAAAGTGAAGGCGTGAGTGCTGTTTTTAAACATAGAAACTATTCCTTGGTAATTGAACATGCAAGTAATGGATTTGATATTCCTTGTGCTGCTTGAAAAATAAAACACATCCAGCCTGGCTAAAGTTCGGTCTGCTCCAAGAGCTGTATTATTTTAATAAATTAATCCCACCAGAAGACACTTGCAGGCATCTGGTTTTGATATTGGTAGCTGCTTGTAATTCACTGGCAGCCTTTTTTGAAATTTGTCTTCCATTTAAACTGATTGTGGATGCTGCTTTTTGCAAATTCAGGACAAGAGGATCCTCTAGTGTGACATTTTATTCCCTACAGGGTGCTGCTTGTTGTGAATTGATTGAAGTCCTCAGGAGGTCACAGACCTCTCTTATATCGTTAAGAACTTCAGGTACAACTCAAATTTTGGTGTAGATTTAGCTTCAAAGCAGCAGTGTGTAATTCTTGTGGATTGTGACATCTGGTCAAAATCAGGATGCCCCGGAGATGAATTGCTGCACGTCCAGTTCCCTGCCATAGAGAGGTGATTTAAGAGCTTCAAACTTCTGCTGAGAATGATTTGGTAAATGGGTGTTCCCAGGGGGAAGAAACTCAACTGCCTTGGGTACCAGTCAGATGTGAATTAGCTGGAGCTTGTGTCTAGCAAACAGTTGCAGTTCTCTCAGATTTGTTAAGGTTTTCCAGGCCATGTGCAAGCAGTTGTGCAAACACACCGAGAGGTAAACTCACATCATGTCTTTTATGCACCTCAGTTTTACTTTCTTGCAGGAATTTAGTTTTCATTTAAAAAAGCAGCATGGGGAGCACTCATTAAAGGGAAAAGCACTACATTATTGTATTATGATTAAAGATGTATGACAAATTGCGTCACGGTGTTTTGAGTCTTTAATATTATAGCAGAGAAGGGACTGACTTCATTTCTGTGATGTTGCTGGTCTTGACCCCATTTTTTTATCAAACATTAGGAAGTTTGGATTCATAAAAGGTATTGAGATGGATCACTTTGGTCAGTTAAATGGTGAATCTTACTCAGATCACCTTTATTCCCTGTAAATTGACAACATCTGTACACAGGTGGCCTCATCTCAGCTGTGATGGAACTTGGAAGTCTGGCTGTCTTAAGTCCTTCTGTGTAGGTTCAAATACTGGGGAAGGAAACTCCATTGCTTCCTCACCTCTGAATTCAGACAACACAGGGGAGAATGTAAAAGTTCAGACATTCCAGAAGGTGGGAAAGGTAATGCTGAGCTAAATATATTGCCGAATGTGACCTGTGGTTGCTGCTCTGAATAATTTGTATGTGTGTGAAGTTTGACAAGTGCAATGCTGTGCCAAAGGGCTGGCTGAGGTGTGTGTCCACTCTCAAATTTTGGAAATTGTTTCTTAACTGTTTTTTTTCTCTTCAGTAAAAGCACATGCTCAGAGTTACAATGAGCTGGCTGTGCTTCTTGCACTTTCTAAAGCCCAGCATCAAGATTTAGCTTGGTGTTTAACACATGACTGGAATAGTCTTTAAGGTCTACATCACATCATTACCTTTTGTTAGTAGTACCTCTTACTGTCCTCTGGGCACATTAATGCAGTCAAGTTCCTGGGTCTAACAGTCTGCTAACACTCCTCTGGGCTGGGAGAACTCTGCCTCGCTCAATTTAGTCATGAGAAGTGTTGTAGGAGGGCAGAGACTTTAAATACTTCTGAAAGTGGAACTAAAAAGAACTTTGTGTGGCTAATGCCGAGTGGAAAGTGGAAAGAAACTGGTTTTAAGGGTGAGCCTACTACACAGAGTCTGTCTGAAATCTCCTTTCATGTAGGAATCCAGATCCAAAGAGAGAAAACAGTTTGCAGGTAGCTGGAAATGGGAAACAGAGAAGGAAAAACACCAGCTTGACTAGGAAGGTCAGTGGTCTGCAGGTCCTGCCACGTGGGAGGTGCTTGTGCATCTTCACAGAGGCACTGAGAAGTGAAAAGAGAAATACTGTGAAAAGCAGCAGTGATTGAAATCTTAATCTTTAGAATGTTGTCAAATTATTCCCCCCCTGCAAATTGACTATCCCTCTGATCCCGTTCTCTGTAGAGCTTGACACAACTCACTGCCCTAGATCTGACTGATGCCCTTACAGCACAAATTAAACTTGCTATTAGGTATGTATTTAAACAACTGTAAAAATGAGTGGATGCGTTAAAAATTAGCAGAGGCCAGATCACTTTTTTATTACTTTAGGTAAGGGGAACTGAAACTATGGAGAACTCACCTAAATTTAGTTTTACCATAAAAGAGGCAAACTTGCAAATATAGCAGAGCTTGAGGACATACAGAGTTGATTCATTGAAGCTGGTATGTAAATATACTTCAAAGACAAGGACAGGTTGAAGATGCTGGGATTAGGCTGAGGCTTTGGAGTAAGATACTAGTTAGAGCTCCGGGGAGGCTTTAATCATTTATGAAATGAGAACTGCAGGGGTTTTTAGCTGTTGCCTTTGTCCCTGCAGAAGTCTTTCTTTAATTCTACCACCAGTGACCACTTCCAGGCACCTGACAATGCACAGTTTCCTTCCTGAATTATGCAGGGAAAGAATCTAGACTTGAGAACAGCGTTTGCCAGCTGTTTTCCTTTGGGCTTGAACTGACTGCAGCACAGTCTAAGTAAGTGTGAGTAACTCATAGTGAGTATGGCTTTAGCAGCCACTGAGAACTGTTCAACCCTGGGCTGGTCTTGTCTTTAAAATACCCCATAATTAGCAGTAAATAAATTTTAAATAAGGTACTATATAATCTTGAACCATACAGGATACAAAGGATACAGGTAACATCAAGAAAATAATACAAAAAGTGTAGACTAGCAGGAGGTTACATCGACTGTCTGTATTTCAATAGATGTTCCTGAATGGATAAAATCAAGGAGTTCTTCTGTGAGGCAATTGTTACTTAAAGCCACTGCAATTTAATATCTATTTCCCATTCAAATGTGCCTTTTTTTTTGTTTTCCTTTGGTAAGAAACTATGCATAAGATTTTAAACCCAAGATGAAAGTTCTCAGTAAGAGAACCAGCCCACTCTGCTCCTTCAGTAGCTGTAGCTCATCTACACTTAACCAACAAAGGCTTATCCTCAGGCCTGGTGCCACCTGGAAACAGGAGGCTCAAGTGAAAACGAGCCACAGCACTGAGCAGTCTGTCCAGGCTCCAGGGACTTGGATACCACTCGTGTTTTTCCTGAGGTATGTGATTCCCCAAACGGAATTGTAAAAGAGTATCACTGGTTTTGTTTTAATGCAAGCTGAAAGCAATAAAAACAGACCTAGTGGCAGGAGCCCGAGTCACCTCTTATCTAAAAAATGTAGGTGTTAAAAAAAGCCAGAAATGCAATGGTAAATGCAAACATGTCACCTTCATTAAAGATTGGTAGCTTGCCATTGTTATTCTGTGTCCAGTAAATCCCCTCTTGGCACAAAATGCCAAAGTATCAGGAAGAGTTTTGATATAAAAAAGCTTTACCTAAAAATAAAGCTTCTTACCTAAAGCCCCCTTTCTAGTCAAAACCTTTAATAATTGTGCAAGACAAAACTTTGTAAAGCCACTCAAGAACTAACCCCAACAACGCAGAGGTGTTGTCTTTGTTGAAAGCTGCAATTGTAGTTACTGGAATGAGGAATGGAGTTTGGGAAAAGCCAGTGGCAGTCCGGACAACGGTGTACATAAATGTCATTATTAAAGACTGAAAATGGGTCTGCCATCTTCTGAACTTATGCCTGCTGTTCTTCACTTTTAGTAGGGCAGAATTTGTCTCGTGGTTTATAAAAGTGCTGATTTATAAAAACGAGAGCAGCAGATTAAAGTTCTTTGGACTCCTCAGTTTGACTCTGAACACCCCGTTTCCAGCTTTCCCTGACCAGTAAGCACTGTCAACAAAATGGACTTTTCTAGGCTAAACTATTTCAAGTCACCCTCAATAACTGATTGGTACGAGGGCACAGGTGGTGGGAAGGAGGCCCAGCTCTGTTTCAACCAAAGAGCACACTCAAGTGGGTTGGATTCAGTCTTTTTTAATAAATTAATGTCATTCAAAATACAGTGCCAGAACATGATGCAGCTGAACATGCTAGTAAGGTTTGTCATGAAGCACCTGTGTCATGTTAGGTTGGCGGCGCCCCGCTACTGCTAGTGGTTCCTGGGATTAATGCCAGAGCAGCACTAGGCATCTGCTCTCCTGCACACACAGCACAGGAGATTCCTGAAGTTTGCTCCCCCCCAAAGTAAAAAACCTGACAGCTAAGGGATGTCTATACACAATCACACTACAGTAATGCTTGTTGTTAAATTAACAGAAAATAAAGACCTGGTTAATCCACGCTAAAACCTTTGTTTTACAATGGAAAAATACATCAGCAGCAGGAAGTAATATACATGAGCCAATGTTACTGTAATACAGAACGTGGAGGCGTTTCCTGATTAAAGCCCCACATAGACCCGCACTATGAGGGCTGGCAATTCCTATTGCAAGCCCAGCAACTTAAGTCCACACCTGGTAATCTACCAGCTGCTTGGAAGACCTGTATTCTAAAGAGACAGGTATAAGTTAGTGAAAATAGAACACATGCACCTCATCATACAGCTTGACTGAACCTGCAGTCATTTTGCCCTGCATGTTACCATACAATGGAAGATCTACCCTTCCTACCACAGGTAGATCCATGGGATTTGTTTCTTTTTCTTTTAATGGCATTACTATACCAACATGAATATTAGTATTAAGTAAGTGCAGCACAGTCCTTTTATTAGGCCACACTGACAATTATATTACTAGCACTTAAGTAGAATATCCAGAAGTAGTTCAAATATAACTGGAAGATACTTTCAAGAGAGTTGAGACATCATCCTAGAAACAGTTAACTACTTTTTTTCTGAAGCTAATTTTCCTGAACTGAGACTTCATAGAACTAGAATTAATTCTTTAGACAAGTCAGATGCTTAAGCTTATGATATACATATATGTTTCTCAATTATCAGATAATAGTAATTCAGATTATGGAAGCATATCTGCTCTTTTCATTTATTTGTACTGGATGGCGGCAACTGTTAGGTAGGGCATAAAAATACAACTCTTGAAAGACAAGCCTGACATTCCATTCTCAGACATGTTCTTTCACAGCCATTTCTTTACTCTTTTACAAGTGAGCAGGGGATCAGTTGTGCAGCCTAACACAACTGTGGGAGCTATACAGGTGGCAGGGTAACCATCTCCCCGTCCAGCTCAAACTCATCCGCTCCGTCTGGGGAGAAGAGATACGTTGGGGGTTTCCAGGGGGACTCTTCCAGGCAAGAAGGGTACAGCTTCCCTACGGTGCAGCGGAAGTCCTTGCCCAGGTCCCAGAGCACCCGTTCCGATATGTGCTGCCTCAGGAACCAGCGGTCGAGCTCCAGGTCGTACTGGTAGGTGGCATACTTGGCCCGCTCGTTCATGTGGGTTTCCCGTATGAACACGCACAGGGAGTTGGAGATGACCACGGCCCTCACGCACGGGTCGGAGTAGCGCTTGGCAGGGATGTTGGCTGCCATCCGCCACTCGTTCTTATGCACGTCGTAGATCTCCACGGTTACAGAGGAGCCATCCACAGTACTGCTGGGCAGCCTTATGCCAGAATTGCTGGCGATGTGCAGCCCTCCGATATAGAATATTTTGTCCCCGAAAGCAGCGGCCGAAGCGAAACAGCGGCTTGTTTGTCGCATGGCCATTTCCACCCACGCGTCTGACCTGGGGAAATAGCAGTACATCAAGTTGTGTGCCATCACGTAAATGCAGTTGTGAGCGGCCACTGCCGTGCTCCACTGCCAGGCGCAAGGCAAGGGGCTCACCATGGTCCACTCATCCTTCTCCGTGTCGTACCTCTCCACAGTCCTCCTGTTGAGCTCCCCGCCGACGCTGTCCCCCCCGATTGCATAGATGTATCCTTCACAGCACACCAGCGACGGCTTTATACGCACAAACAGCATCGGCGTCTTGGGGAACCAGGTGTTCTGCTGCGCATCAAACCAGTAAAAGCAATTCACAGTTCTGAAGGCAGCCTGCAGTTTGCTGCTTTTACTGTGGTTGGTTTTCGTGTTTTTCAGGGGAACTTGCCCACCCGCTATGTAGATGTCGTTGTCAGGAGTTACAAGTGTCCCCACCTTATGCAAGTCAGCAGGAGGGTTGCAGAGTTTGTAAACCTTTTCTGCCTGGGGGCTGTAACAGACAGACGAGTAAAGACTACCAGGGTTTTCAGCAGCAGCTTCAATGAATATCATCATCTCCTCTTTTGTCATGCCAAGTCTGGGCTTGAAAAACTTGGGCATTGATTTGTACAGGCCTTGCACCACCACGGATTTATCATTAGGGGGCAAGCCTTGGAACCAGGCTCTCTGTGTGACTTCTGAAAGTGCATCGATTCGGATTTGGCTAAGAACAGAGGACAAGTACTGCGACCGTGACTCCGTGTTGTACTCCAGCCATAACATAGCAGCTTCACGAACTGTCTCCTCCTTCTCCACGTTTAAATTGTCACTGCTTAAAATATCTATCAGTAGGTCATGTGACAGTTGCATGAAAGCCTCCTGGTGGTACACAGCTGTGAACTTGTGCTCCACCATCCTTTTAGCACTCTGTTTTAACTCCTCGCAGCTGAAGAGATCAGCGAAACTCAAGAGACGCACACAATTCTCTGCATTGATTTTTTTGATTAAGTATTCCCTACACCGCTGTAACACATCATCTACCTGCGAGGCAAAGGAAAAACACAAGTGTTAGCACACACAGTCTGGGCCTTTGTGTACCAGCAGCACATAAAAGCACCTGCCTCTCCTGTTGAACAACAGAGTTTAGGCCTGGAACACTCCACATAAACAAAAATACAGCAGTGACTCACTCAACTGCTTCACACAGCTCAAATGCACCACATGATTATGTCCGCTGGAGAAACTAATTTTCCAAATGTTAGAAGTGCACTGCTTTACTTCCACCCTCCACAGGGACTGGTAATGCGAGGAGGGATGGGTACACAAAGTGCATCTGCTGCCTGTACTGAGCAAACTGAACAAAGGTATTTTGAAAGGAGTGAACAGGAAAGCTCCTGTAACAAGACAGAGAATAAACCAGTTTGTAGATCAGAAGCTGCTGTTCCACACTGAAAACATTGCTACCTGTAAGAAGCAGGCAGTTTCGTAGAGCTGCTCCACTGTGCTGTCGCTTATTGCCAAGTTACCCGTGTACGCGTAAGTTATGATGATCTGCAGAGTGGCTGCATCCACATTCCTCAGGTGGACGTGGGTCTGTTTGCTTTCACTCAGCCCGCTCATGAACATGGCTCTGAGGAGAAACACACACATTAAGGCAGGGCTCAGCAGTGGGTAATCTTACACAGTCACCCCAAAAGGTGAACAGGCTTTTTGCTTGCCTGTTTACAGGTGTTTAGCACTTACCTTAGGCTAACATCTAGTATTTCAGATAAAGCATTTCTACAGAACATTCAGAAAGTACCATCAGCGAACCCTTCTGTGTTAATCAGAAGAGTACTCTAGTGATTTTGGAATTTTACTGGTCCAATTTAAACCTTTTTCTATGATAGGTGACAAGAGGAAAGAAACATTCTCCAGAAAACACTGTTGAAATGTGCTGCAGCTAGATTTTAGATACTAAAACAAAGGAAGCAGATTTATATAATGGACTGAGCCAGGTCATATCAAAAAGGATGCTCCTCTGGGAGGAGGAGAAATGGAGCGAGGACTAGCACTCTATGAATTATTTCTTATATACCATTCATCATAACATGCAGTAAACTTCAGGTTTGCAGACAAAAATGAAATAAAGAAAAACCTGTAAGACCTGGTCTGGAAAAAAAGAAAAAAAACAGTGCAAGTATTTCCATTACATCTCCCTGAAAAAGAGTAGAAAGGCAATTTAAAAAAATGGTTATTGTTTCCATAACGCTTTATATTCCTGTTGCCCACTCTGGTATTTTAATTGCAACACAGTTAAGAACTATCTGGAATCTGGTACTGTAAACCACATATCTGTCAGTTTTCTTAAAACAGAGGACATTGGTTTTAAGAGCTTTACATTAATTCAGGTTTGGTATTTATGGTTATACTGAAAAACCCAGCTCAAGGCTCTTTGTATTTATTTGGGTGTTCTTTAGGAAACCAGGTGTGAGAGAAGTTAGAAGGGGCCCTTTAGCCTGGCCTGTGGCTGGAGGTGAAGGGGCCATGGGGATAAACTCCCTGAGCAAAGCCCTTCCAGGAAGCATCCCACACAGAGACAGTGTCCCATCCATGCCCACCTCTCTGGTTTCTAAGCCCCCTAACTCAGGGCAGTGTGCATTTTAGGAGGGGTCACTGACTATCAGCTTGCCCTGCAGATACTTCAAGGCAAGCAAGGGGGTACAAGTGCTCTCCACAGGGAGGCAGAGGGAGCTGCTGGAGGCTCCTGCTCCTGCACTGCTGAGCAGCCTGTGCTGGAGCGGGCACAGAGATGGAAGGTGGGCTGGCTGCAGTCACACACAATGGAGCACACCAAGAGATGCTCTGCCTTTCTTCCCCCTTCTTCAAGGCTATAAATTTTTCAGAATAAAGCTAAATTTAGGAAGCTGAGCATCTTTTTGTAAACCAAAGTAGAGAAGAAAAACAGAACACGACAAAACCACAAGTTTGATACTTCTTTTAACTTGTGCCAAAACCTCATTCCATAAATAATAAACAAACACATATGAATAAGAGATTTGACTGCACATTCTGATGCAGCACACTGTGTGCACTCATGACAGCTTTCCAACCTTATGATTAACCACCCACATTAAATCTGGCTACATTTCCAGTGACTGTTATTTTACAAACTGTTGGAACTATGTCATCTGCACAAGGCCAATGGCAATAATCATTATCTGGTGATCACACAATACGTGTTGCTAGAAATTGGACCAGACTCATCTGAGATGAAGAAATAAACACAAACCCCAGCAGCAACAAAAGTTAATAAATTAATCCCTGAATAGTTTTCTACAAGAAAGGAGACAAAATACTGATAATATTGTAGATGCGTTCTGTATAGTGAGGCCATCTCAAGAAAAACAAATCTGCAAACCCTCCTGTGACTGAACAGGAAAGTTACAATCCCCCCACAAGGCATCAGGAAGGTAAAACATGCGTGGATGTCACCAAGACTAGTTTGAAGCTTCAGAATTCCTCTCAGACAGGCAGATTAATTACACTGTGTTGCCAACAAAAAATGATTAATCACTGCAGAAAATTCATGGTGCTTCATCATCTGGGTCTTACTATGAAGGTATCTGCAAGAAGTGTTAGCACTCAGTGTTTCTTATTAATAAAAGCTTTCAAAAAGATAAGAAACAGGATACCTGGGAAGCAAGAGTTCAATAGTATTTGGGGAAAAAAAACAAAACAAAAGAACTGAAAGTCTCTCAGACAAGGGAAGAGTTTCTGGCTTCTTTGCTGAGCAGAGGGAACCAGCTGGTTAGAAAAGGAAGCCAGCCCAGCAATCCCCACTTTTAGCAGAGGCTTCTGCTAAGAAATTACAGTTGAACACGATAATGGAATTCCCATAGCCAAGTCTCAATAATCTCTTGTTATCCTACCTTGGGAAATAAGAACAGATTAAATATTTTAAAGATTAAGTGGGGAAAAAAGAAATTTACTAATTATTCAGACTTGATTAACTCCCTAAAGAAAACAAGCCATCTCAAGTGTGAATTTCTTCCCCCCCCCCACATTTACTGTAGAAACTATAATAGTTATATAGAGGAAGTCACAAGATGCTAGAAATCTTATTTTACTCTTTTGGTGTTGGAAAATAAGAATATTTAAGCTTTCTACTTACTTCACTGACCTTTAAGTCTCTGCACCACATTGTTAATTAGCATCATACTCAAACACAGGTATCACAGATTTTATAGAATTAACAGAGCCCAGTTTGAATACTGACCTGAAATACGAGCTGCAAGTTGCAAGAACCATCTTATGGCAGGGAAATTCAGTGCCCTCAACAATCAACACTATGTCAGTCAGCAACTGCTGTTCATAAAAGAACTTTAACTGCTCCAGCAAGGAAACAGCATACTCTGTATTGATCTGCCTCTCGTCCTGGGTAGACATGACTGTATTCCATTAATATTTCCAGGACCAGAGAGAAAAGTGAAGATCTTTTCACCAGAGAAAGGTCAGCTGGGTGTTTCTGAAGGAACCAGGGAAGAAATGGCAGGAGGTCCTCAGCCTTCAGAAGTGATACTGACACAAACAGGCAGTTTTATCTTGAACTGCTGCAACAATGTTTGAGACTTTGACCTCCTGTTAGGTCATCATGCTTTAACTTGATGTCACAATGTGTTCAGAGGCTTTCAAGAGTGTCTGCAGAGCTCCTGTTGAGATCTGGGACGCAGCAAAGGAATGAGCAGAAGTGAAGTCTGAGGTAGATTTCGTAGTAACATCTCGTGATCAGTGGCTGCACTGGAGTGACTGAAAAAAGGAAAATAGTTTACCATTAGCACTTTTTCAAAAACCTTTCTTAGTTACCCCCTTAAAACTAATTGTCTAACAAACATCTCTAAATTAGTACTTCATTACTTGCACTAAAATCCTTGTAGGAAAAAAAAATTAAACAACAAAAATATCAAAGACATGAAAAGCAGAGGAGTTTGTACATTAATTCTCATATGACCCAGACTCACAAATTAAAATAATTTATTTTGTCAACACAACTTCGAAAGCTGGAGATTTAAAACAATGTTCAGTAAGACTTTACTCCTCCTCAAATAATTACCCAGATTTCCCATCCAGTACGCCTGTGAATTTCACTCAACCCTTGATAAGGCAGCCACTTTCCCCCCTCCATTTCCTTATGAAACTGCTACTTTTTCCACTTCTTTGTTTTTGTCTACTTAAAGCTTATCAATACCAGGCCACTCAAAATATAAATGCAGTTTCTTCAGCTGCAACTGTAGTTCTCCAACTAAACTCACAACATCACCATCAACATGCTATTTCACCTTTGGCATTCTACCAGAGAACAAGCAGAATCAGAGGTAGGAAGTAAAAAACCCTAAAAACCTATATCCCCAATGCTGTTTGATTTATCTTCTCTGTACAGAAGGACTTCACCTATTAATACTTCACATGCCATTCTTTAACTTCTGAGTCATTTCCACGCAGCCAGGTAAGCCTGCCTGCTGCAGACAAGGGAAACAAAAAATAAGGAAATAATAGAAGCAAGGGATGCTGGAATGGCAGGGGTCAGAACACTGACAGGGGCTACCAAAGCCTATCTCCTTGTTTGGACATTTCTCCTCCTCTTAAAAATGGAGTCAGGTTTTATTTCATCTTCCACGTGGACACAAACCCATAATTAAGAATTAGATGGTTGTAACAATAAATTACCATCGTAACAGGCACCAGAGCACCACAGCTATCAAATACTTCCAGATTTTATTTAATCTCTTCTGAATTCCAAAACTGAGGAACAACCAGGGACGTGCTTGTTTTGTGTCTAAGACATCACCATCATTACAGTTCATGATGAACAGAGAATGCAGAAACAACTTGGTTGAAATGACATACTTTAAATTCCACACAAAAATACATGATTTAATGCAAGATGAAGGCTGTAGAAATACCTGCCAGCCATATCAAAGATCTTGTCTTTCAACACAGTCCTGCCTGTAATACAATTCAAAAACAGCTGCCTTTCAATATTCACTCACTTGAAACAGACATGCTTAATTAATGCCATTTCAATTACTGCTAATTTAGTGTCACCGATCTTTATCAGTGAAGAAATAGACACAAACAGGAACCTCAAACTCTTAGTCTTCTCTGGTTGTTTAACTGGAAAACAGTCCAGATAATGAAACCTAATGTTCACTGTTTATTCAAGTGGACACAGGTAATTAAGAAAAACAGAAAAGGTGTTAATATTTGGGGAAAGAAGAAGTAGAGACTACGGTCTGCTCTAGTAACAGATACTAGCACAAGTCTTGACTTCAGACCTTCAAGTTTCAGGTAACCCCTGAGGTCACTAAACCACAAGTATACTGAGGATACACAAAGATGCAGCTCATCTGAATCAATGACCTTCTGCTTCCAGTCACAGCTGCTTTTCAAAAATTCATCCGCATCCTGTCTCTGCAGCACTGCCCACTATCCCGGTTATCTGAGAACAGCTTTGCCATGCAACCTAATCCATTGACAGATTTTGCATTGAACTTTAACTGGCTGCAGAGACACACAGACTTCCTAAGTGTGTTAGGCCCACAGAAATAAATAGCTCGTGGCTCTGCTGGTATCCCGGGGCTCTCTGGAGCATTGTTTTTCCTGGCTTAGGAGTAAAGTTTCAAGAACAATACAAGCCGGTGGATTAAGCTCTGTTTGGGCAGAGCATCAGTAATGCTAAGCTTTAGCAAAATAAGTCATTGATATAATAATTTCCTAGTCTGATGTAAGTGTAAAAAATACAAGTATTTCTTCAGAAACAGGAAATAAGAGTGCAACTAATACACCCCAGTCCAGTCATTAGGTACCCCAGAACCAGGCAAGGATGCCGTGGGGTAATGGATATACACCTGCCAGGAAGATCAAAGACATGTTTTGGCAGCACGTGGCTGACTCCCAATAACTGAAAAAGCAGACCTGTTCAGCAGAAGATGAGTTGAAACTGTGAAATTAATTACTATAAATAACTGGTACATTTGAGTACGACCCTCAGTAGCAGAAAAGGGTGAGGAGATGACAGGAGTCTTGTTGCAGAACATTTATGTGATGTGAATCACCTCTGAACCGTGCACTGACAAAGCTGCAGTCCCTGGTTCACAAGGAGCCATCTGTCATGTGCTCCAGGGAGGTGCACGGGGTAGCAACATGCTATGGACATGGTTCCTGTTTTCCACATCCATCCTCCATTGTACAACCATTTGCTAAAGAGCAAAGTTTTGTATTTGTCACAAAATCCGGAGTTTTGTAATGCAAAATGTATTTTGTAATGCATTCCCTTGTAATGCAAACATACTCAATACTCCTCAGGAGAACGACACATCAAGGATCTCTGACTTTCTGGTCCAAAATCACCCTCATTTACATTGTCATTTGCCCAAGAGAAGTGAATCTGTTCAGAACATTAGAGTAAGTGGTGTAGGAACATCATTTAGTGCCTGGAAAGTCATCCAAGATTACCTAACTCTCTCACACCTCTCTTGAAGAGTTCAAAACAATGTTAAAGGAGATACTGTCCTCACTTTAGAGGCTGAAAAACTGAGGCTCTGGAGTAAAAAGCAGCTTGCCCAAAGCCATGTAATTCCAGGGGAGAAAGGCAAGAGGCTCAGCTCAGGCCCAAGCCAACATCTCTCTCACTGCACTGGGCTTGGCTTGGATCTCGGGTAAATGAAAAACTACAGACTTGAGAAGATGTCCAGAGATGCACTGCAGTCCACACACAGCACTGGACATTCCTGACTTAGGGATGAAAGGATCTATGGCTAAAGTTAGTTTGATATTCTGAACTGAAATTCTGATAAAAGTAACCCCTGAATACAAGTTCTGTGAGTGCTACTCTGCCCTTCACAGTGCCACTGGAGTGACCATTGTGTTGTGGGTCAGTTTTGGAAGCCAGCTCTCCAGAAGGGGACTGGCAGTAGCTGCTGCAGGGCCACAGCAGTGCGGCATTGCACATGATATCAAGTTATCACCGGGTGATTCAAAGTAACTCCTGTCAAGCTGGAGAGCAACATTAAGTAACACCCTGATAAGAGGGTTTGTTTTTAAGTAATTACTCCTTTTCTCTTAAGTAATTTTGATGAGGTGGCTTGTTAACACTTGTTCGTGTACTTCAAATCTGAATGAGACCATTCAAAAAATTAGTCATCAAATGGTAATGAGGTATGGGATGGGCTATTAATTGCCTTCCTTGAATCTGTTTATTTTCTGAGGTCAGGCAAAGATTGATAAACAGAGATACATACCATATATGCATGACATACATGGCAGTGTTAACACTATACTTCAATGTATAGCATGGAATAAGTTTACCGACTTTCCAATTTAATTGGTAGGGAAAGATACAAGATATACAGATATAATAGTCTTCAACTCATTAAAAAAATACTGTTTTCCAAATTATAAGAAGGGCAAAAGATGTATAGACATGCATTTTCTCTTTTCCTTGTGATTTTTTTAAAGATAATTTGATACTAGGAAAAGAAATGAGTCCTTCTGAAAATCCCAGAAACTTCCAGAAACTTCCATAAACTTCCAGATTAGGTGCCTAACTTCCCACAAGATGCTGGGAAACACTTAAAAGATCTACAGAAGTCTCACAGGCCCCCATCTGCATCTTCAGCCATCGAAATAACTCTTGAATTCTAACTTCATAAACTACAGTTCACACTTCAATAAACCCTTATGTGTGGAAGGAAAATTAGAAACACAACCACCAAAACTTATCTCCTTGGACGTTCGATTTCTTTAATCTAGTTTTAACTAATTTCAAAAAGAACTTTAAATACTACTTTTGTGCACTTTTAATCAAATTCCCGTTTCCATCCAAGGGCAGCTTCACACAAATCACAAGTAAAAACACGTCTGAGGAACTGAGTCATTCACTATTTTTAACACAATAAAACGTCAGGATTCAGACCTGAACAGGCATTGGTGTGTGTGTGTGTGCAGATAGCAACCCTCCCAGCCAGCAACAGCAGGACCAAGCTCAGGCCCCTCAGTGCCTGGCTGCTGTTAGGGATGTTCCCAGGTCCAAACCAACCAGTCTCACAATTCCTGTAACAGCTAAGAGCAAGGGGGAATGGGAGTATTAAAACTGATTAGAATCAATTATGTAAATCGATACACCTAGTCAACAGATCTCAGAGTAGGAAAGAAAGAAAGAAGAAAAAGGAGTTGGAAGCTCTAGATTCTTGAGTAATGTATCAAATTTGCATCCTTGGCAGCGAGAAAGAAATAGGTAATTGATGAAGCAGTTCCAGACTTGGAAGTTTTCCTCTTTTCTGAAGCCATCAAAGGTGTCTTTGATAGCACTGCAGTCCAGAAAGTCGAGGACATTAAGGAGATTCTAATACGGCAACAATGTGAAATTTCACAGAAAACAAGAACAGATTTTTTCCTACAATGTAACCTTGAAAATGACTATTCACTTGGAAACTACTCCTCTTTTCCATACGTATTATGTTTGGAAAGTGAGTTTTCTGAAACTATGTAGAAGTGCGAGACTAGAAGTATCAGACTCCCTGCTAACAACACGTTAGGTCACAATGCACTCCTCATTACCAGTTCCTTTCCTGTTTTTCTGCTCCCAAAGGAAAATATACACTAAAGGAAAATACCTGCTCGGAAAGAAAATTAGCACAAGATAAATCAACACCTTAAATTGGCAGCTGGACTTCTGCACGGAGCACAGGTAGTTTCCATCCCCAAGGGCGTTTCTGTTTTGTGGAAAGACTTGACCTGTTTTGGAAAATTAATCTTTGGAAGAAAAAGTGGGCCATGGATGTCTCCACTAAGACTCAGCCATGTATCATGGATGTACAGAAAACTGGTGGGTTTTATTCGCCATGAACTCTAATACATGAATGAAGCCAGGCTGTTTTATTTAACAACTTAAACTCCAGTTTTCAAGTACGTGTCACTCCCTTAAATATTCACTACATGATAGAAATTCAACTACAAATTCAGGCATTTCTACATTAAGAAATTAAATCAATAATTAATGTAGCTTAATTAATTGTAAGTTTCTGAAAGGTTAATCTTGTAATGGATATCATATTCATGCATATAAAATTTATTCTCAAAGCACAACAGCCACTAAATTAAGAAAGAGAAACTTTAGGCTTTGCACCAATTCCGGTGTGTTTCATAATCACATGACCAAAACAAAAATGCCTGCTTTGGGGAAAAAAAAACCCAACACGAACAGCCATCTGCCTAAAACGTAGTAAAAAACCCACTAAATAAGCATCATCATCTTTCCTTCCCCCCGGGTCCGTTCCTGCAAGATGCTGCTTACACATCTTTGAGTATAATGGGCCCCTTCTACTCCACATGCAAAAATAATTAGGAAAGAGGTGCGACATCTACACTCAAATCATGAGACTACACGATTTATGTACCCGAGTGTATTAAACAGCAAAAGTATTTCTGAGAAATCGAACTACACTGAGTGTGTATTTTACCAATCTCTTAAATTAAAACATCACCCCAGCTAGACGCAGCCCTAGGTGAGCTCACACCAGCCTGCCAGGCCCGCTGTCATCACCCAGCAGATGCAGATGATGCAGAAAGCCAAGACGTGGCTTTGCAATAAAACCTCTAAAAACACGCACGCTGAGTACTGCACAAACCCATTTCTAAACCCTAATTAAAGCTCTTTCAGAAGCAGCAGGTATCTGTACTCGCAGAAATAATGGCAAAACACCGTAAACCCCCCAGGCACGCAGATGCCTAACTTGTACACTACACTACGCATGTATGCAGCCTACGGACGCTTACTAAGAATTATGTGGCTCTCCAAACCCGCGTGTAAACGCTGAAGCCCACCCTCGGCCGCACAGGGAGACACACAGGGAGGCACATACGCAGAGCAGGGCAAGGCCAAGGGCAGTGCCGCTGCTCTGCTGTCCCTGCGGGCCCCGCACACACACACACACACACACAGACACAGACACACACACACACACACACACACGAACCCCGCCGCGGTAATGCCTGCCCTGCTCCCGGCGGGGAAGGGGCACCTGCCCTGCCCTGCCTGCTCTGCCCACCGACACGGGCTGCGGGGGGAGGGAACGGAGGGGAGGGAAGGGAACGAGGGGAAGGGGAGGGAGGGAAGAGGAAGGGAAAGAAGGGAAAGGAAGGGAAAGGAGAAGGAAGGGGCAGGGAAGGGAAGGGGCAGGCGGGGTCCGCGGCCGCCGCAGGAGCCCCGCGGGGTCCCCTCAGGGCGGCCCCTCCCCCGGCGGGGCCGGCACAGGGCACGGGGCCCGCGGCACCGCCATGCCCCAGCCTCCCTCCCTGTCCCTGTCCCTGTCCCCGCACCAACCTCGGGCGGCCCGGCCGCCTCAGCGCCCTCCGGAGCGGGGCGGGGCGGGGCGGGCGATGCGGCGGCGGATCCGGTGTCTGTGTCTGTCTCTGCCGGGCTGCGGAGGCGAAGGCGGCGGCCCCGGGCGCGCAGGCGCTGCTGCCGCTGCCGATG
>JAWWMP010000081.1:45024366-45046228 GCA_035047865.1 Dendrocincla tyrannina
GCGCCCCCCATCGGGGAGGGAGGGAACAGCGCCCCCCCACCGGGGACAGGGGGAACAGCGCCCCCCACTGGGGACAGGGGGAACAGCGCCCCCCATCGGGGAGGGAGGGAACAGCGCCCCCCCACCGGGGACAGGGGGAACAGCGCCCCCCACTGGGGACAGCACCCCCCATTGGGAACAGCCCACCCCCCACTGGGAACAGCCCACCCCCCACTGGGACCAGCCCTCCACTGGGACCAGCCCTCATTGGCACCACAGGCTGCCCTATCCTGGAGTGATGGCATCCATCACCACTCCTCACTGGAGCTGTGCCCCAGCCTTACTGCAGGCTGGGGTCCCGTGGGCTTCACAGCTGATGCCCGGTCCAGCCGTGTCCCACTCAGCATCCCAGCATCGCCTTATCCCCCTGGGATCCACCTGTGGGCCGAGCCTGGCCATGTCTGCTCTGCATTCCACTGCCTCCTTTTCCCTCTGGGACCCACCTTTTGTCCTTTGCCTATCCTGGAATGTCCTCCAGACAACTGTGGAGTTGCTGGCCCTCGAGTGAATGCTGCCAGTGGGACCTGAAGTGGCCTCAGGAGGGGAGGAAACAACAGGGGCACGGGAGGCAGGAGTGGGTTGGATTCCCATATGGGCCCTTCACTTGGACTCAGTGATCCTTGTGGGTGCCTTCCGGCTCAGATGATCCTGTGATTCTGACTCAGGACTGATGGGAGGTCCAAGGGAAAGGAAAACCCTGAGAACGTGCAACCTTTTGAAAGCTGGCAAGTGTTATTTATTTTCTTTATCTTCCCTTTGGGTCCATTCACCAAGAGAAAGGCTAGGAATTTCACTTCAAAAAGGTGAAAGTATGATGGATGCAGGAGCTAGGGATTTAAAACATATGACATAAGGTTGGAAGGGATCTTAAAGATCATACAGTTCCAAACCCCCTGCCATGGGCAGGGACACCTTTTACTAGACCAGGTTGCTCAAAGCCCCGTCCAGCCCGGCCTTGAACACTTCCTGGGATGGGGCATCCAACAACATCCCTGGGCAGCCTGGTCCAGTTTCTCACCACCCTCACATCTGCCTAACATCTAGCCTAAATTTCCCCTCTCTCAGTTTGTACCTATCACTCCTTGTCCTGTCCCTACAAGTCGTACAAGTGACTGGTGCACGAAGTACAAGCACTGCCATCAATGGAACGAACAAGCTTTGGCTGGGGAGGTTCGTGAGGAATGGATCAGCAATCCTTTCCAGGCAATTTATAGTTTGTGTTGTGGTGCAAAGGACATGTTTAACGTGGATGTTATAGAGAGAAACCCCCCCGAGATTTTGTGAATTTCCCAGCACAGAAATGCAAACAGTCCCTAAGCATCCACAGCTCTGTGTCTTTCCTTAGCCACTCACCTGCCTGCACAGCTCATGCATTGCGCTTTCTTCTCCTGACACCTGCCCCAGTACCCGAGCACTGCCATTTGGAGATGTGCAATTCCAGAGTGACAATTCAGATTCTCATCTCCTGTACAGACCCAGGGCAGGGTCAAATTGCAGCCTCACATTTCATAAATCCCTGTTATACACAGTGGAGTACTCTGTACTGGAATAAGCACTTCTCCTGTTCATATGGAAAGAACATTAGGCTTCTCAGCCCACTTGGCCACATTAGGATGGAAGAGCATTGCTCCCTTCATTCAGTGCTGAACAACTAGCAAACCTTGGAAACAAATGCAAACTTGGCCTTGCATTGTCTGATTATTTTTTTTCCTGCAAGAAGTGTCTTTAACAGTAGCTTTAATGAGATCAGTAACACTTCCCTCCTTTTTAAATGTAACTTTCACCATTACAAAAGAGAAATACTGCAAAATCCCTGAGAGATGCAGCTTAACCACCTGCAAGATGAGACTGCTACACCAGCTGAAGGCTTTTACCACTCTCCCTATCCTCTGTTTTGACTTTCCTCCCACGCACTGATGGGAAAAGGTCCCCTGCGTCAGTGCTCAATAAGCCTCAGGTGGAAGGGGGAGCGGACAAGCAGCAGCTGCCTGCCACAAAAAGGGTGAGCACAGCACAGGGGGAGTTTCTTGCTGGGCTGTGAGCAGCAGCAGCAGCAGCAGCAACCACCTTAGTTTTGAGGGGCCCTGAGGGGGCAGGAATAGCTTAGTGTTTGTAGGGGGGGGGGTGTTGTTTTTTGTGGGGGTTTTTTCTTTCCCTACATCTTTCTCTCTTGGAAAGGTCAAAGCAGCTCTGGGAGCTTTGGCCTAGGAGAGTCTGTAGGCTTTTTGATGCCTTCAAGAGCTGGACAGGCCACCCTACATGGAAACTGAAGAGGGCTCCAGTGTTCCTAAAAGCATTCTGAAGCTCTAGGCTGAATGGTGTGCTAGTTTGTAACAGGTCTTGAATTAATTTTTTCTCTAACTATGAAGTGCTTAAATTCTGTAAAGACTTAAGCTGCTGTTTTATTATTATTATTCTATGCAGTCACTAGATCATTTGTGTTCTCTGAATTCTTAATATTCTTTCTTATAAACTATGTGTGATAGAGTTGCATAACTTGCATGGGTGGGGATGGACTGAGATTAATGTATTAGGCAACTGAGGAATATTTAAGTGTGGAAGTTCTATCTTGTGAATTTTGTATGGCTTTGAAGGCAAATTTCCACACAGGGATTTTGGTGGACTTGTTTTTGATACCAATAATTTGGTTTAAGCATAGAAAGAGTGGGGGCACTGAAATACTTGGTTTGCTATGTTAGGTAAATTATAAAGTACAAATCCTGAATTAATAGAGTTCTTACTGTGATGTGTAACAACACATGTGTTAGCATTAAGAAGTGTTTTCTTTGTGAGGCATTAAATGTCTGTTTGTGTGAAGCCTTCTATTACTTTTATTGTTATTTTTGTTTTGGTGTGGCCTCTTGCTCAAGGCTGCTTGACTGAAGGCTATTTTTTCTTTTAATTGACTAGGATGCTACTTATATGGATATATACATCTAAGACTGCTAAAGTTCTATGGCTTTAAAGCATGTTATAAGGTTGGCTTGCAGGACTAATATTGAGAGCTGCATATAAAAGGTATTTCAGCAAAAGACAATTGAAATATTTGATAGCAATGTCAGTCTTCTACTTTCTGTTTGGAAGACAGTAGCTTTCTTTTGGAAGGATCTGGTTTCTTTGGGCTGGGAGAGGAATGTCTGCTGAATTCTGACAGAGTGTAAAATCATTAGGTTGTGCAGGTTTTTGAGTGCTTCATAATTTCTCTCTTTCAGTGCTTAGAGTAAAAATGAGTACTGCCTCAACTTCAGAAAGTGGATCATATTCCACAAGCCGCACAAGGCCCTTTTTTTATGCTCAGGCATCAGCACAACAGCCTTATCCAAACCCATGGTACCTCAGTCATGCGTACAGTCCATACTGTGTACCTGCTCCAGGTAAGGTGAACACAGCTCTCTGTGGCAGCTTTGCTTAGGAAGTTGCTGCTAGAGCAGGGGAAACAGATTTGTATGTGTGGTTATGGGATTCTTGGGGGTTTAAGGTAAAATTAATGTAATGCTTTAGTTGGTGAGAATCTGATTTATTATTAGATCCGTTTCTGGAGAATGGAAACTAAGCAAAACATTAAATAATGGTCATGCTGCAGATACAGCTCTAAAACATGCCTGGCAATTACTGTGTGTGTTTGTATGAGTTCCATATGTGCATGCACCATAGGTATGAATGGATATAAGCTAAAAAAAGTGATAAGAAAAATGTTGTTAAATAAATCTTGTAAGTGCTATACCTATGTTAGCTTCTATCTGGAGCTGTCTCTTTCAAAGACAAGGCTATAGCAATATCCCATGAAATAACCAGAAAAGGTACAGAAAGCTACCTGGTGAATGTTCCAAGGGATGAAACTGAGATCTTGATCAAGTGTAGATGTCCAGATAAGCTATTCCATTATAAGGAACTCTTTCTGGGGTTTTGCACCAGATTTGTTTCCAAGCATTGAAAGGTGGAGTGCTTTATTTAATGATGTGTCTGATCTTGTAGCTTTCCCTGTGTATGCGAGTAAATGTTAATCAGGATGACTTGTTTGCAGAAAGAAGATATATTTGTCTTTCCTTTTTATCACCACTGTCTAGGCTTCCGAAGTGGAAATCCATATTTTCCATTTTATTCTGTTGCGCTCCATGAGTACCCTGGATTTTTTGTTCCACAGCATCCAGTGCATGCAAGAATTAACAGGAGGCCTTATTTTAATGCTGCCCCACCTTCCCCTATGTTTTATCATGCAACCAGATTTAGGCACTTTAATACCCCTGGGAGAAAAATGGAGACAAAAGAAACACAGACTGATCCTAGACAGCCTGAAAGCAAGCAGAGAAAGCACCAAGATACCCGTATGGAAACGAAAGGTTGTGATGCAGGAAATACGGCCTGTGTTTCTTCTGCTATAGGTACAGAGACTGAAAGTACTTCAGAGAAACAAGATTCATCTGGATCTTCCATTGTGGTAGACAGAGAGTTTCATAACAAGAATGCTGCCAGCTCTGCACAGTATAGGAATCTCCCTACTGGAAGCTATGCCTTTGAGAAGGAAGAAGTGAGGATAGAATATGGAAATGGCTCTCCAGCTATTCAGCTGTGGAAGTCATTTAAAGAAACTATCCCTTTGTATGATGTGGCAAGTGGTAAAGCAGTCCCAGAGAACCTAGTGCCACGTGACTTGTTTTCTGTTAGCTCGTGTGAAGGCATGATATATGGCCCTCATGAAGGGGAGCAAATGTTGCCAGGGGCTTCCTTAGATGAGAGAAAAGCTGTAGTCCCCTCAAAACAGGGCGCTGACGCTGTGCAAGAAAAAGATGTCCCAAATATTGAAGTGAAGCTGGAAGCAGAAAAGCTGGCAAATACAAATCAAAGGGCAAAATCCCCCCCAGATGAAACAATGGCAGTGCAAATCACAGAGCTGGCAAGATCTGTTGGCATAGATCAACCAGTGGTAAGACAGGATGTGGTGATAGCTAAGAAATCGAGCACGAAAAAATCTCCAGGCTCAAAAACTCCTAAAGAGGAGCCCAGCTTTATTCAGCAAGCAGGACTACTTCCATCTGCTATGGAGGTAATGAGCGACTTGGGTTTTCAGCAGAAAAAGCTGAATTTAAGCCACAGCGCCACAAATGACATCCAGACAGACAAAAGTATTTGGTGTGACAAATCAATTGAGAAGTATGTTCCCTCTGGCAGCTGGCTGGCTCGTTTGGACAGCAGGGACACAAACTACAAGGTTTCTTTGCCACAAAGGAAGCGTCAAAGTGTAGTCAGTCTTTCTTCTGATGACATGTCCTCTAGAGAGGAAGGCTCATCAATTGACAGTGCCCCAGGGCCTTATTTTGTCCCTGACTATGTGCTTCAGAAAAGCATGTATACTTCTCAGAAAACTACAGAGGGCTTGGAGAAAGAGAAAATTAAAAGTGGTGGGACCCTTAGTGAGGACGAAGTGGCAGGAAAGGAGCAGGTGAGCAGCCTAAATGACCAAGATATCAGCTCTACAGCCACAAAGATTGAAGAGGCTTCCAGTAAAGGTAGAAAGCTGGGAGCCCTTTCTAGACCTTCTAGTAGGAAAGAAATCCATTCTCCCAGCAAAAAAGCAGTTGAAAGTTTGTCAGAAGTTGAGGACTCCGAAGAATATTCTGTGAAGGGAGAGGAGGAGGATGAAGATGGAGAGGATGAGGAGGATGAGGATGATGATGACACGGATGACATTGAGTATTTCTTTCAAGAAGCCCCTCCGTATGGAATCTTGACACCCAGCAAAGGAAGTTTCTACCAAGTTGGCCAGAGAGTGCTTTGGAAACCACCCAAAAATGTTGTCCCAGCACAATTAATTAGCTGGCCTGCTCAAGAGAAAATAAAAACTAGGAGTGGGCTTGTTGAAAATATCGGTGTAGTTTACAAGCCAAAGGAGAGAGAAGATGAAGTTGTATATAGTGACTATGGGTATTATGGAAGAAAGAGGTCTATGACGAGAAGAGAAGGACTTGAGCACCAGCGAATGCTACGGAAATTCTTGGGAGGTAAGCGAATGGCTGAGCACAAAGTGCTGATTAACAGCATGCACAAACCACCTCACTGCAGCTGCACATTTTAGCATTAACCAGTGGGAAGGTTAGAGGATGGCTTAGTCAGAAGTGCTGCAGGATTCTGTTTCTGAGCAGAGGGAGTTTGCTGTGTTTTTTTAGCTTATTGCATAAGGATTGTGCATCTTCGTGACCACCAGAGAGTAACACAGAACCTCTCCCTTGAGTTAGGTTTGATATACTTCACTTTCTGGCACTAGTGGCAATTTATTAATTTGAAAATCTTAAGGTCATTTGAGCTCCACATTTACTGTTGATACCTTGGAAGCTCTGCATTTAAGTTTATTCAAACAGTCTGACTCTCCCATCACAAACTCAAGCCAGAATTAAACAGGATTAAGCTCCTTATAATCTGGTGGACATACCTTGTATAATTTCTCTGCAGAAGAGGGGTCAAACCATTATTTTTAATTTTAGCAACAAAAGTTTTGCTGTATTTTCAGAAAAACAGTGTGAAGCTATTAAATTTGACCTGGAAAAAGAACATCTTATTTAATTGAAGGCCCATGTTGGAAATTGGATTAATCCAAACTGAGAATAAGCAGAGTTATCAGAGTTTGCAATTGGTTATGTGGGCACTTCAGTGGGTGGCTGCTGTTTAGTACCATCTTGTGTTGTGAAAGGCAACCATTAGATTTACTTGGAGTAACAGGTCTAGTGTTCTTACATTTGGGGTTTTTTGTACAAGAGCTGTAGACTTAAAGTGGCTTGTAATTTCTGTCAGATGTGGTCTCCCAGAAAACCCTTTCTATTTCAACAGACTCCTAAAATTGGATCCAGCAGCTAGCTTTGTGTTCTGGTTTGTGGGTCAAACAGTGTATCAGCATTAGCAAAACTAAATACTGACCTTAAATCAACTATTTTTTTTTCTTTAATTAGGAAGGCTGCTAAGGGAGAATGTGAGGATCCTACCTGAAGAGTATTGGGTTAGAAGTGGTGCAAAGCCAAAATTTACCAGCCAAATACGTGGTAGTCTCTCACCTCCAGCCAAGAGCAAAGAACAAGGTACAACTTCCTCAGTGTGTTTTTGTTCTTAAGGAACATTCAAAAGGATATGATAAAAAATAGCAGGCATAGGATATTTGGACAAGACTTGAAAATAATAAAACTAATTCTTTTTACTCTGATATTGATGAAATGCCTGTCAGTCAGCACATCTTGGGCATATTTATAGCCTTTGCAAACCCAAAGTATCTCCTAATCTTTGAGGAAAACATATAGGGAGTCATATGTGGTAGTTCCATAGTCCAGTGATCAGGGAAACTACCAGGGACCAAGAGTTGCCCTGTTACTGCTGAAGGATGACTGACTGCAAATCATTGTGATCTGGCTAAGGGGAAGATGAAGAAATCAGTTTTTCTAGCAAAGTAAAAGGTTAGATAGTTTCAATACCTTTTCCTTAGCTCCTGAAGCAGAATGCTTTTTCTTTACAATTGATGTTCACTTGGAGTTCAGATCTGGTGTGGGTGCTTTTTAAGGGTGTTTCTTAGTTGGAACAGCTGTAGAATCTGCTGTGGTGCCACTCTCCTGGGTCACATGCCTTCAAGTATCTCAGGATCAGTCCCTCAAATAATGGAGTATGAAGCTATTTTCAGAACAGACTGACTTGCTTCTCCTCAGTTCACTGATAATATATATCAGGTTTCCTGTATCAGCAGCCCAGTAGACTATTCCTCAGAGTGTATTCCTTGGAGTTTTCCCTCTGCATTGCTTTCCTGCTTGAGCATATTTGGTTTGGGATTCTTTGCTTCTTGTATTGGAGGCTTTCTATCTTTCCTATCCACAGACTTCAGTGTTGTAGGGGTTCTTTGTGCTAGCCTGCTCTATGGAAGTTGAAAACATTTTACTTTAGCAGCACTGTTCTTAGCTCCTCTACAACAAATCACAAAAACATGATAATAGTTCTAAAATAATCTTGTTACCTTTAACTTTCAGCATGTGGCTCTTTCTCTCTTTGCAGTTATGGCTGGTTCAGCATACTGAGGAGGTTTGGTCTGTGTGCTCTTCCTTGCTTTCTTTCTCTCCTTTTCTAGCCCATGTAGTGTGAAGAAGCTACTGCAGGACTCAGTGCTTTCTGAATGCCTCAGAAGTGCTGGTGAAATAACTTCCTTTTTAAAATGTTGCCTATACTAAGACTTGTTTTTTTTCAAATAAATCTTAAAACTTGTGTCCTGTAAGTAAGTGGGTTTGGCTAAACAAGATATTGCTTTAGCAGGAGTATTATATGCTAAATTTGACTTTTTGAACAGTGTACCTGTGGTTCATAACTTTACAGGTCTGAAGAATTAAGTTTCTTAAAGACAGTGGATGAGTTGGGTCACTTGGACAGCTATCAAATAGTCTTGAACACTTGAAAACTGAACTACAGCAGAATTATCCAACTAACTGGGTTCTTTTTTGCCATACTAACACCTATCCAAATTATGACCCAATATACAATGCATCCAGAATTATGGTTAGCTAGTTATTAAATACTGTAGACATAGAAGACTTGCTTGACATATGTAGAGTTAATTTTATCTGCTACTAAAATGGGCACGCAGAGGGAGGGAGAAAGAGGAACATCACAGGCCAGTTGCTGAAAGGCAAGGTTAAATTTGCCTTGAGACTATGTGTTAGAGACATAACTCCAGCTGTGTCTTGTTCTTTAGGATGCCCACCTTTGGTTAAACCAAAGAAGAAAAGAATAGGCAAGCCACCTTCAAAACGCAGGGACACAAGACATGAGGTGGAAGAAGCAGAAGTGTGGGAGATGCCTAAACACAGTGCACACAAAGGTTGGTAAACAGTGACTGTTACAAGCATTTTATCATTGTCTCAGTTTGAACTGCAAGGATGTTTGGTAGCTTGTGAAATAATATCAAATGCTATGTATGTGGATAAGGGGAGGAAAAGAGGCAAAGCTAAACTTTAAGCACTCAGTCACCTTGTTATGAATACCAGTGTAGCTTTGACCAGGTTAGGTTCATTCTCTCTGTTTAGTGTAAAGATGGGGGAGAAAACCCACACCAAAACCTACTGTTTTAGTCTAGTTGTTCTTCAGAGTGTTGTATCTCTTTAAAGTGCTGGGTCCTGTGTCACTTTGCAGCATATCCTTTTCTTTAAGCTGCAGGTCTGTCTCAGCCAAAGCACTGTAATTTGATACAACACAAATGAATATAGGTAATTCTTAACAACTTTAAATTTATGGAGTAGGAACTTCTTGCTATTTTGGAGGAAGATGGGAAAAACATTGGAGGGAAAAATCACATTAAGTATGTTCATTTGTGCATTTGTGTGAGAGTCTGAGAAGGTTATAAACTGAGAAGGGGTCAGTACATACCAGAAGGTACCTAAAAGATCAGATTTCTTTCTGGAAAATAACAAGCTAACACAGTAAAGTGAACCTGAATATTCCATCAGGGAACAGGAGTCAAAAATAGTCTTTCTCATGTATTAAAAAGAGCATTGCACTTCCATATATTTGCAAGGTTGGAAATCAACTCAGACTCAAGTGCCTTAATTAAAATTGGTGTCAGCCCTGAAGTCAGATTGTTTGACCTTTAATTCCTGATCAGGTCTTAGTAAAAGAACTTGCATTATCCCAAAATACTTCTAATTTGTCCCAGAAATAGTTGATGTTTCTTGGATACATTGAACAATGTAGTTAAAGAGCACACTGAGAATGTGCTATGGGTTTCATGTAGAACTCTTATTTGTTATACTGGGATATTCTGAAGTCCCACACTATTCATGCAGAGTTTATCCTTGCTGGGAAGTTGAGTACATAACTGCAATATCAATCAGCAGTGCCTGCAATAGGAAAGGTAATCACTGTGTCAACCTTTTTTTAGGAGCAAATTGATATATTTTCATATTTTGGAGGTAGAATGCATACCTAAAGTCTCTATTTTTTTTCCCCCTCTTTTAGGTCATGGAACAAGAAAGTCCCTCTCTAAGAGAAGATAATTACAAATATTGGGGCAGGAGGGGGGGGGAAATGTATCAAAGGTTTGTTTTGCATAAATCCAAAATTTGATTATTACTCTCTTGGTACATTTTGTAAGTTGCTGTGCACTCTTGAGGGATAAGAAGTGACACTGTAAAGACTGAGGATGCTATGGAAATGGAATGAAGTATTTAACACTAAAATCACCCTTTTACAACTAGCACATCCACTATTTAAGTAATAAAATTTCATAGAATTGCACTTGGGGACTTCTTGTATTCCATCTATACATGGTACCAAGAAAGCTTAACATGGGCATGTACATGCACCACTGCTGTTACAGCATGCCAGTTATTGGTGCCCAGCTCTTAAACTCTGCAGGACTGAAGCCTCTCAGTGTTATCTCACATATGATATGGACAAAGTACAAGATCCTCTTCCATCAGTTGCATTTTTGGCTGGATTTTTGCCAAAGTGTAAAGGAATGTAGTTAAAGCTGTATCAAACCTTGACTTGTTTCAAGGTGGTCCCTCAGATCTTCCTCTCTTCAAATCCATGTTGAGGATTAAAACTAAAGCACTGAGTGGATGTGATGCTTCCCTCTCCTCCCCTTCTTTTTCTGTGGAGGTTCTTGAGTCCTTCATGGAGACCCTGAGCTGAAGGTGAGAAAAAGGTTTTGGTGGTGTGCCCTGTTTTCTCACTTCTTACTGATGGCTTCTATTACAGTTGATACAAACCTTGGCAACTCACTACAGAGAGGTCTCTTTATAGAACTCAGATGGTAAAACTAGGTCTCTGCTGAGCTACCTTATGAATAATGGAAATAGACTGATCTAAATGAGGTGGGTAGCTCAAAAATGTGTGGTGGTTGTGGTTGGTTTTTTGTGTTTTTTTTAAATGTCTATTAGGGCTAACATCACCATGTGAAAAGAATAAACATGATATTGCCAGACCTGAATGATTCCCAAATAAAGTGATAGTATGAACCACAAAAGTAGGAAGACTTAAACCCCAAAACCAACGAAACAAAAACCCAAAAAAACCCCTACTTGTACTTTTTGAATGAAGGATGGAGGGAATGGACAGGACTTGTCTTTTGCCTCCTCTCCCATGTTATTATGTGTCCTAGAGTAACCTACATTGATAAAAGCAGTGTTTCCTGTGGCTACATTCAAGTTTTGTGCCTGCCTATTATTAGTGTGACTTGTAAATGAAGTTACAGTTTCCCCTCTGAGTAGATGCTTCCCTACTCAATTGATCCCTGGCTTTTCCATTATTTTTAACAGCACTTGCTTACTTCTTAAAGCTCTGCTGTAATTACAGCTTTTACCTCAAGCTGCTAGGAGAAAGAAACCACTGTGATTTCAAGTCCTCATTTCCTTTCCACCCTAAGCCCTGCAAGAAAATAATACAAATTCTTATTTGGTTTTTGTGCTGCACAAAATCTGTTGCAACAGCACCTCAATGAGTAAAATGAGGGAGGGAATTACTTCAAATATGGAGCTTTTTAATACCCAGTTCTGCTGACAGGCTTGTCTTTTGCTGCTTATCAGATAAAGAAATATTCATGACATCACAGATGGCACTCTTACCTTTGGGACTGGCTAATACTTGATAGGTGCTCCCAAGATCATGCTAGTCATCCTTTTTCAGGTTTTGCACTAGTCAGTGTGATTTCTACTCAGATGCAAGAAGCAGCTTAGGGCCTGGTGATGCTAGCTCCACAGGAGATGTGAGGGAGTAGCAGTAGGAGTGTTTAGACAGCTCTCTGTCTGAAAACAAATGCTATTTTAAACTGATTGCTTATATCTTGTAGTATACTCATGCTCAGCAACCACACCAGTGCTTAAAGTGGTATGCATGAATATTCTAGGGCTCCAGAAATAACTCTTTGCTAACGTTGTATGTGGTGTATTTCTACTCTAACAGTACTGGTCCTGTGACCTTAAAACTAAATCTTCTACTTGGCTTTTTTCCACTCAGCAGCAGGGATGATTTGTGGATTGCACCTTACCTGGCTTAGAGATGTATCCAGTGGGTAAAACGGCCACGCTTCACAAGGGCTGTGAAGTACCAACTGCATTTTAAGAGGCTGTGAATTCAAGGCCAGGCTCTTTCTATTCAGCCAGGTAACTAGCCCCAGGGATATTTAATTCTGCAGATGCGCATACGTGTCAGCTTTTGCCTCACTGCAGTGCTGGCAGGGCTGGGGACCTGTCACTGTGGCAGCTCTGCATTGCCTTGGCAGCTTCCACATGCTTCCTGCAGCATCTGCTCAAGGGCAGCTGAAGAATCTATTTGCTGCTTGGCACCCCAAACAAACCTTAGAGGCCTCTGAGACTGCCATACTGGGATCTTTGTTTGGACAGACTTGCTGTCTGTGACTCAGGATTTCTAAACCATTATCTCTAACTAATAACTAAGTGAAACCTCTGTTGCAAAGTGGAAGTGCTGTAATCACTAATGAGGAGCCAGTGGGCTATGCTGGCTTGCCAGGTTTTAATACTCCTTTAACCTTCAGTTTGGTAGCACCTGGGTGGCAGAGTTTCCCCTTTCACAGTGTCCTGTTTTCTGCCTTATTTTGGAACAAATTAGTTACAGGTCTTTCTATTAAAATCAAACAATGGAAGATGGGAGTCAATGACCAAAATACCCACTTCCATAACACACACAGCATGCTAACTCCAGGCATACCAAGGAAAAAACAAATTCATTCTTTAAAAAAGAGTCCTCAGCTTCCCCTGACTTGGGGCCACTGGCTGTCCTCACTCAACGAGATTGTAAACCCCAAGTAATTTCATGGCCAAAGAAATAAAACAGATGTCTGTATTTTTCCTGAAATACCTTTCTGACAAAAATGGTTCAGAGTATTAAGATAATCAGAGCTGGGGGTTGAACACTTACAAAGGGAGGGTTTGTTTCAGCTGCATTTTGTACTTATTTAGATTAATGGAACTATATATTTATGCTATGACTAACCCTTAAGCTTCAGCAGAACTTGCAAATGGAAATACATGTCTACAAAGAAGGTCAAAAAAAATTTGAACAAAAACATTTAAATGGTTATGATTGAACAAATTAAGCTAATCAGTCTTTCCAGTCTATAACTTTCTATCCTGCTTTCTGGGTTTACTTCCACATAGAACAATTTTCCATTAATATAAAAGAGGTGTTGGTATTTATCTCTAGTCCACATATTTCTAAAAGACTTCAGAGTCTTAAATGACAGCTTTGGCATTGTTTAAAATGCCAAATGATGACATCAATTGTGCTTCTCAGCACTCTAGCAGTGGGCTGCTAGTCAGCACTGCTATAAATGTTACTCTATTGAAAAGGTTAGCTTTCATTTTAAAATGCTACCTTTTATGAGTTTCAGTGAAGACTGGAAAGGACTTAGGGAGAACAAATAGGAGTCAGTTGTTCACGTACTTTCCAGTGCAAGAATGAAGGTGTATGAGTCAAACTAGTAGGAAGCAGTGTGAAAGCAAATCATTACAGCTTAATTAATAAACAGTGAAGAAGGAAATTGTAAAGTTTGTAAAAGTGACTGGTTGTAAAGCAAAAAAATATATCCAAGGCTACTAAATATTAAAATGTATGATTCAAAGTACCTGCACTACAAGCAGTAGAGGCTCACAGAGCACCTCAGTAAAGCAGCAAAAATAATGCCACTAGAGTCTGCACTGCTCTGCTGTGAAGGCATCTTCTATTAACCATGACTGGAAAGAGATAATGGTATAAACAGATCTTTAGTCTGGCCCAGAACAGAGATTTGCCAGCTCAATTTTTTTTAATTACATTTGGTAAGAGTTAGAAATTACCTCCTATATGATCTTCCTTAATTGTCCCCAAGTAAACCCTGGTAGGTATAAAGGGAAACATCCATTAACAAGGAAGGGGGTTGCAAAAGGAAAAAATGAATTTGTTTTAAACTGAACTTCAGAAGCATCTTATGTGACTGCTGAACTAGATCAGTCTATTATAGATCTCCCCACACATTTCAGCTGTTAAATCTTTCTCTGGTGAAAGAGCAAGCAGCTCAGAATGTGCTCATGATGACTAGGCTGATACAGGGAACTATCAGGAATCACCAGTAAATCCTGTTTCAGGGAGATTTGCTAAATTGAGGATAAAATGCAACTCCACAAGCTCTGGGACTAAAGAATCTTTTTGTAAGTAGGCCTTGCCTATCTTATGTTTCCTCCATGTATTGTGAATGAGTGGCAAGGAATGGGGGTTTATTTTTAATCACTCTCAGACACGTAGGAGGGAGAAAACCCAAATTACACTTTCCCCTTGTCCTCTTTTCAAAAGCTCTCAGGAGTTAAAAAAAAGTCCTAGATGGATTTTTAGCCTGTGGTTCTTTTGTTTCACTGTTAATGTTTGCTCTGCTATCTTAGAGCTTTATCATGTGTGGGTTTTTTTCAGTGTTAGTATAAGCAGAGAGATGAGGTTCTACAGAAATCCTTTCAAAGCAAATCTAGTTTTCTCTGTCCTTTTGCAGAGTACCAGTATCCATCATCTAGTTCCTCAAACTGCAGCTTGTATCTTGAGGCTCCAAAGAGGGATGCTTACTGTAATGTTGTTTATAGCTATCTCAATCTTCCTACTTGAGTCTGCAGGATAACTTAAAAGCATGGTCAGTACATAAAGTCTACTAAGTACACAAAGCTTTCTCTTCTTCTTGCTTACAAGTTCTTTACTACTGCTCTGTGGTTTGCATGCACGTAGTTGAAAACCACTTTGAAAGCCTTACACATTTGTAGCCTTGTGAGATGATTCAAAAAATGTTACTTCATCAAATAATTCTAGCAAACGTAAAAAGTAGGTTGGAATTTATTTCCCACAAGCCTTTTCAAAAGGAAACACCACCCCCCCTCAAACTGTATCAAAACAACTGATACTGAAGTATATGCAGAAATTAATCTTTTTAATTTCTTACATGAAGCCCCCCTTTTTAAATAACTAAAACTGCTACCTCCTCACAGTAAAGTTTGACAACATCATTATGCTTGACTCCCATTCCTGCAGTTTAAATATTTTAGTAAACACTTTAGATGTTTCCGAACTGTGCATATTAAGGATGATGATGTGGAGATGTTGTTACATGCACACAAAACCATCAAGTCTTGCTGATGCTGCAGTTTTGTCTTGAAGTAAATCCCCTTGATTAACTCTTTCCCCCCTTCAGCAGTACTCTTTATTCAGCTAGCTGCCAACATCAGGATAAGTACACTGAACTTCAGCAGAGAAAAAAAATACAGTACAACCTGCTTATTGTAAGCACTGCAACTGAACTCTCAGTGCCCTGCACGGTGCAAACTGGAGTCCTGTTACAAATGAGGCTTTGTATATAATAAAATAACTTCATGGAGAGAAGACACTTCAACAGGCAGTCTGCTAATGCTGCAGAGGTTGGTGATTCCTCGCCAGTCACTGCTTTCTGCTGATGGTCACACATGGCAATGCAGAGGCCCAATCTGATGGGACGGATGACCCTTAGCACAGGTTTTACAGCACAAAGATATGTTGAGTATTGTTTAATGCAGCTTGCTTCTTTCTGACTGCAGAGGGGCAGAAGAGGATGCCAGTGTAGGCTGCTGTATGCATACATCTGTATGTTCCCAGTTTAACAAAGCCCTTTCTGGTGTTTCCTTCCTCCTTCTTTGGATCTTTCCTTGCAGTTTGCAAGTAGAGAGGTCAATGAGCACGTAGCAGGTGACTGCTGTCAGTCAGAGTCTGACTTCTCGTTAGATTTGGATGATTTACGCTTCCTCTTTTTCTTCTTCTTCTTTTCTTTTTTTTTCTTTTCCTTTTTTCTCTTTTTCTTCTTGTGTCTATGTTCTGAGGAGGTGGAGCTGCTGCCATCTTCATCATCCTCATCACTGCTGTCATCTTCTGAGGTAGAGTCCTCCAGGAGTTGCTTCAGTTGCTGTATCCTGAGTTTAAAAAATGTGAATGAGAATCCTTTCTAGCTGTCCTCCACCTGCAGCCATTTATTCTAGCTTTCATGTTTCCTTCCTGGCTTGAGGAATGGAAGCTGCATGCAAAGGGCAGGGGAACACTTCCTCTTTTGCCTAATTATGCTCCTGTTACAGATAACATCACAGACTGATAAAAGCAACCCCCTTTGGGAGAAGCAGATGTTGTGTTTTCAGGGACCTTCCATCCCATGGGATAGCAAAGGCAGACTGGCTTATTTATGTGTGCAAAATAATAAGGCAACAGCTATCACCTGACCACCTGGTGGTAAGTTCTGTGCTCATCCACACAGAGAGGTGTATTGGGATCATGACACTATGACATTCATTGCCCTGCTGATACAGAGATGAGGTCAGTGAAGCTACAGAGTAGGCTCTACTCTGAATGCAGAAGTATTTTTGAAAGGCACTCTTAATTGAACTTTCCAGGATTACTGGCAAATGAGGCCAAAGTATTTGTGTATTTTACTGTTGTCTTCAGTATCCCCTTCAAGGATTCCTCTCCAAGGAGAAGGCAACACACCTGTAAGCAGCAGTGCTGCTTTATGGGCTGCCTATAATTTCTTTCAGTTATTTAACTGATGCAGTTCAAGCAAGAAAGCATTAAAAACTCTGCTGCTCTGTATACTGAATAATGACCTCACAAAAGGAGCAACATCAGGTGCCTAGAACTAGCTTTCTAAATCCACTGCTTCGCGGCTACTGAAGACATTTTGACATATCAGATTTTAGAAAAAAATCAGTGAAAGAAAAAAAAAATCAAACTGTTTTTTAGGCCTAAAACAAAACTAAACCCAAGTACTTGAATGTTATGGTATAAATGAATACAATTAATCTTTAAACTTTGTTTTGGGAAAAATATAGAAGCTAAAAGAATTGAAGAGGTGGGAAGTACTACTGAGAAAAGTAGAAAGCAGAAATGCACTAGTCTGCCAACATAAAGAAATTGCCATTATAAAGGTGTTCTGAGCTAAAAGTAAGCTTATATCAAAATTTCACCTATACATTAGTATCATGTTATCAAAATCAAAACTAAATTGGAAATACAGTTTGCTACAGATACACTTACCTCTTTTCTTTCTCATGACGTTTATTTTCCCTTATTATATCGTACATTGGATCTTCATGTGCCTTTAAAATGGAAGAGAGAAAATCCAATGTTGGTAAATAAAAGTATTTCTCACCAACAGTTGTATTTCCTAAAAAACATAAACCAAAGCAACCGAATGCAAGAGGCTTTTATCCAAAGATGGAACATGCTTAGCAAGCTCTTAATTCACAGGTATACTCTCAGACTTAACATCATTAATCTGCACTGGTGTATTTACTTCAGGGAAAGCTTATCTAGCTACAGCAGCAGTGAAGGGGATAGTCACAGTTAACTACAAGAATACCACACATAATCTATGGGACTGGCTAGACATAGAGGGAATACTGAGGTTCAAAATAATGAGCTGGACCCTTCTAGTATATTTAAAAAACATGGATACAAACATACAGGAATAAAGAAACAAGAAATAAGACAAACAGACAATAAAATTGGAGTTGTCCTATCATGCTACATGCTACTGGTAGTGGTTCTTAAATCAGCTAATTTTCATTATACAGGCAATGCAGCAAAAGACAGCAGTGAAGGAAGACAGCAAATAAACTTTAAGGTGGGTTCATGCCATGCAAGAATGCAGCAAAGAGATGGAGTGATCATTTCAGCTGGAAGATGAAGCAAACAAGTCTGACAGAAAGGAGACAGCAGGTGCTGACCAGAGGTGGGAATTAAAAAGCCAGCAGCAAATGAAAGACCTTGGACACAGAGCAAGGGTTTGATGCAACAGAGAAGAAGCCCGAGGAAAAATGAAGAATAGAGGTGATCTGGTCATGGGAGCGGGCTAAAAATACTCTTTGCAGTTGCACACAATCAGTAGGAGTCCAGAATCTGGACAGAATGAGCCCAGATTACATTTTTCAAGCATAGAAATGAGGACATAAGACACAAAGTGATGAGAGCTTGAAATATAGGTTAACAATGCAGAGCAACAGGAAAAGTTATAGCGATCACACAGGAAGAATCTGCAGAAGTGAGATGTAGCCTCATGTAGCAAGAGATCAGACTTGTAGGCAATGACTGGATTACAGACCTAGACAACAGCATTCATGATGTGGTTGTTCTCAGCGAGAGCAGAAGGCCTGAAGCAGCTGTAATGGTGGCAGCTCAAGCTTGCCTAAACATTTTTAGTGTTGAAATTTAATCAGAAAAATCTGAATATACTGGTTGAAATAAGTCCTTGAAGAGTTCTAATTTATATGTAAAGATTACTAATTTTCCTCTTGAAGAGTAGATTTTCTGCAAAGTAGTCAAACATCCAACCACATCTGTAGCTTTTTCTTTATTAGGAGATTTTCGGCATCTATATTATACTAGAGACAGAGGAAAAGTCCTTAATAAAGCACCATCTAACAGGCTTCTCTTCACAAATTATGCATTGTCAGTACTAAAAAAGACAAGCAGTAATACTACAATATTTGTACTCACTACTCTAAATTGTTCCAATTTCTGATTGCCTTTAATAAAGAACGGGCATTCTTTATCTCCTGTCCTGTGTCCATAACGTTTACACCTCCAACCTTTAAAAAAAGAAGCAGCAGTGAATTGCACCTCTGAGACAGATCAGGAGTATAAAACCACCAAACCCACATTTACACAAAGTATTTCCAATTTGTTGGGACAAACAGATACAAGTACTATGTTGATAAATGTAATGTCCATAAAATACAAGGCTTCAAGGTGCTGGATGCTTTTATACCAGTATGATGCCAATCCACCAGGACCTCATCCTCTGGCCAACAACATTCTGCCCTCTCCCAGAGTAAACGAATGGACCTATGAAGGTCTAATGGCATCTGGGATATTTTCAGCCTTACACTGCATAACTTTGACTTCTTTTCCCAAAGGCATCCAAAGCCCTTTTGTTGGGGCATGTGCCAGGAATTCTCGTGCGCTTTCATTGCCTGGTACATCAGGTATGCAGTCTTCTGGTTTGGTTTCATTCTCCTATAAAAAAAAAATGACAATAAAATAATTTCCTTTAACTTTGTAAAAATTAACCCTTTCAATGTGCAAGCCTTCACTTAATATGAAAAAATCTATTTCCTGTTACTTTTTTTCCCCATTGTAACTCACAAAGGATTTAAAGTTCTTTTTCTTTCATTCTTGAATATTCCAGGCAGAACTTTACTGCCATAGAATTCCATTCCTTCTATCTGTTTCAGTAATTTATCTAAATAAATCATATAAATGAAAACTTAACACAGAAGCAAAGACTTTTTTCCTCTTTCTGCTACAAGACATAACAATTGAAAAAGAAGCCCCTTACAACACAGCACAGTATTTTTGAGGTTAAAAGCATTAGACTATGGCTTAGGTATACAGATTTGGCAAAAATTTGTGATGAAACAAAAGCACTTCTACAGAAATATTTAAGCCCAAGCAATGGAGAAGAATCCTGAAAAGATGTCATTCAAACTGCAAACCTACTTTCCAAATGACTTCCCTCTATCCACAATATTAAATACTGCATGAAGTGTGTGTGCTAAAGAGACAACAGAAGAACTGGTTTCCTCCTATCTGATTTCCTATCCATTTCATCTTTTAATTGAGAATTCTCTGAGTTTTTCCTTGGAAGCACTTACTTCTCTCTGTAATTGACACAGGTAACACTGACACAAACACCTCAAGAACAGGTTGTGTGAAAATCCCTTGTAATGCTAAAAGTTTACTGCTATTTACCAACCTTAATTAGCCCTGGGGGAGGTTTCTCATAGCTGAAAAGCAATAGAAATATTGTTACTCTGCAGCTTAGCACAGACAAATAAATTGAGAAAATACAGTTTTTCCATGGTGTAGAGTTAAAACCTTCAGCTCACATTTTTCCTTCAATGTACTCTATCACTAATGACCAAGAACTACAGCAGAACATGGATAGCTGGATGGATGGACAGGCAGCATTTGTCATATCACCACACGTCTCTCTCGCAAACATCCTTCAGCCTCACATTCTTGTGGGAGCACAACTATTTGTTGTGGAGGTGTGGTACTTCAATTTAGCTTCAGTTACCATCAGTGCATAATTCCCTCCTCTTTTTTTTTCTGTTGCACTCCTCCCCAAGATCTCACTGATCCAGACTTTTTACTCCAGGACTGCTGAATCAGTCACCTGAAAATGTCAAGTCAGACCACTCGTTACATCCAGCTTTGCCAGCCAAGACTAGAATATATTGATTTCATTATTTTCCATGTATTAAACCTAAAGGCAGAACCTTTCTGACCAAAGTATCATATTTTCTGCAGCATTTCTCTGGGGTTAACAGTAGATATAATATTTATTAGAATCCCAACAGCAAACAGGTGTTACATACAGCACACAGCAACAGAGAAAGTGTATGTGCTTTAGAGTTAAATGCCAAGACACTATGAAATGGCCAAGGAGGTGAAGAACATACATCACTTAGAAATATGCAGGCCTGTATAACTGAATGAGTTTTGTTTGGGGTTTTTTCCCCCCAGATTTCATCTGCATTTAAACATACATGGTCTTCTGTAAACTGCTACCTTCAGGAAAGTCTAAAGAGTGATTTTTTTAGTTTTGTTTCTCAACAGCACATAAAGAACAGCACTATGCAAGCCCAGAGTCCTGAGATCCTTTTTCAATGGGACTTTCCAGACATTATCCATACGTCAGGACACAGAACATCTGTCCAGGCTGTACATCATTATAGGCCATAGGTTTGATGGCATATCCAATATCCCAGTGGCTTAGCTGGGCACACACACCCCCCCCTTACATACCTACAGGAATGCCAGGCACGATCATAACAATACAATCAGATCAGCAGTGGAAAGGTGGATAAAGTGTGTTCATCCCTCCTTTACAACAATAACTTGTAAGGAGCGCTGTTTGGTGCATTTAACAACAAACAGATTTTCACTTCCACTTGGGGGGGAAAAAAACCCCAAATCATATTCTTGTGAATCTTCTGGTCTTTTTATTCGAGAACAAAATAAAAAATCACGTTCTTGTGAATCTTCTGATCTTTTTATTCCATTAAAATAATAATTCCCTTAATAACATAAACCTTTCACAGCGCCGCGGGGGGCTACGGATGGAGCCATTAGGAGGCTCTCAAACCTTTCAATCCTATTTTATTTTTTAATTTTTTTCAGCCCATAACAGCGGAACACCCTCTGCTTTTCTGCCGAGGCCTTGAAGGATCCCCAGGCCCCCCCACGCTCACGGGAAAGGCCGTAGCGCCGCTGCCCACACCCCGCCCCGCTCCTTACAAAGACTCCAGGTGCTGGATCTTCTGCAGCTGCTGCTCCTCCTGCCTCCGCCTCTTCCTCTCCTGCCGCTCCTGGGTCCTGCCCGCGGGCTCCGCGCTGCCCCTGGGCCGAGCCTGGCCCTCCGCCTGCCCGCCCTGCTCGCCCTGCTGTCCCGGCCCCGGCCCCGGCCCCCTGCCCGCCCGATGGGACATGGCCCTGCGGCGCGGGGGGCCCGCCGGGCACCGCCACGGCCTGCGCTGCGCCCCGCCCCGCCTTCCGGCCCTGCCCGCGCCGCCTCCCTCCTCCACTGCTGCCCTGCTTCCCTTCTGCCCTGCTTCCCTTCCTCCCGCCTCACACCGGCACCACAGGGAGCGGCGCCGTCTCCCCGCCGCACCCTCAGGCTACCCCCTCCATCGCCCCTCGGTCTCCCCCCTCCATCGCCCCCCTCAGTCTCGCCCCCTCCATCCCCCCTCGGTCTCGCCCCCTCCATTCCCCCTCGGTCTCGCCCCCTCCATCGCCCCCAGATCGGAAGAGCGTC
>JAWWMP010000081.1:45046739-45077957 GCA_035047865.1 Dendrocincla tyrannina
CCTCCATCGCCCCCCTCGGTGTCGCCCCCTCCATCGCCCCCCTCGGTGTCGCCCCCTCCATCGCCCCCCTCGGTGTCCATCATTCTCAGTCTCCCCCCACCAGCCTTCCACCCCCAACACGTGTGGAGTGTGCTGCCTTAAAACCACCAGTATTTAAAAATAATGATAATTTCCTGCCCCCTGGGGATCCTGCCTGCTGTGCTGCACCCAAGCCTTGGGGCTGAGTCAGAGGAATGGACCCCCAAGCTGAGCTGTAAGCCCAAAGTACCTTTGGTAGCAGCGGTGGGGAGAGCACGGGGTCTGGCACCTTCCAAAATGTGGCTCTGCAGGAATAAAATTTCGGCCAGCTTATGTAGTGAATTTCTCTAAGGACACTGTTCATTCTGTGGGTAATTGCCTGGGTCTCAAGGCATCCTTTAAATGGTATTTATGACTTCACATTTTTGTGGATTCATGGTTTTACTGGTAGAGAGCTCCAGTGTCTTAAGCTTCTTTTCTTGCTTTAAAAAAACCCAAAAACAACTCTTCTTTCTTATCTTTGGCCTTAAGACCAAAGGAAGGCCGATTTCCTGATTACAGCTTACCAATTAGCACATCTTATTTTTCCAAAGGCTTTTATGTCCTGCTAAGATCCTCATGATAAATGAGGTTCTCTTATACTCCCTAGGTGTTCTTCAAGTTCTTTCCAACCAAAACCATTCTGTGATTCTATGATTCTGTACTTGCCAGTGACCAAAACACACACAGATGGAGGGAGGGGAAGGTCAGTGTCCAAAACACTCAGAGCTGAGTTTTCTTTCCTTAATGGGCAGGTTGGTGTCACAGGTGGTACATGTTGGTTACAGGGCAAGAAGGCCTTATTCCCATGAAGTCTCTTAAGTAGAGACTTTATTTTGGAAGCAAACTCAGCAGGGTCTGCCTAGGGCCATGCTACTGCAGCAGGAGCTACCTGACAAGCAAAGGGCAGCCTCCTCTTCAGTGTACGAGCACCCCTAGAGAGTCAAATCTACCCCCAGGCTTTGTAGTTTCCTGCCCCAGCTGTGATCTTTCTGTTGGAGGATGAGGAATAGAGGTAGGTCAGTGTTGGGAAGGCAAAGTTTAAATTTCTGCTTTAGTTTCACACTGAAGTTCCAGGTCACGTGAAGTTTTGGTAATTGCTTAAGGGCTGAATGAAATGCAAAAAAAATATATCTTAGAAGCCCAGGAATTTAAGGTGTTTTTAACTGTGATCATCTTGGTGCTTCAAAAGTCAAAGGATGGCAATTGCTATTATAGCACCCTGTGATTCTGAAGTACAGTAAGACAAACACAGTCTTGAGAAGGCCTATCTTTTGCAAGGGAAATAGCAGTCTTGGGGTCTTTTTAACAGTGTAATATTATTAAACAAGCAGTACTTTAATATTATTTTAGCTTCTAATTGGTAAAACCTTATTTGGGACAAGAGATCATGAGTCTTGTTTCTCACTTGGGTTCAGCTAAGTGGCTGCCATTGTAACTTGAGATCCTGGCAAACTATTTTTGTCCAGTTAATTGCCACAGCCCTTTGCAAGGCTTTAGTGCTTACTTTAAGGTTTAAGCAAAATAATCTAGCTTTTGCATGACATGACATTAACATATGCTATTGATGAAGATTTTAATTTCATGCACCAAATTTTGTAGGTTTACTGGCACGGGAAGGAACACAGTGGCCATTCTACCCCAGAACACCAAGCAGCAAAGCCACATAACCTTGCAGATACACTTCTCAAAACAACCCAACTGCTGCTCTTCATAAACTAATTCCAAGGTATCCATCTGGCCAAGATGTCCTGAGATGGCATAATAAGTTGTGAGTAAACCTTTTTCGTTCATGCCATGGGTTCATATTCAGCTTGTGTGTTTTGCTTAGCTGTGGGCCTTTACAGACTTTTATTAGTAGCCTTTCTTTGGGCCTGTGCTCAGAAGAACAGGCTGAGTTGCTGCCAAGTCTTGAAAAGCCAGATCGCAGCAGCTGCCCTGTGGTGCAAAACTTAAGGAAGACCTCTTGTCTAAAGGTTTAGAGGCAAAATCAGTTTATGTGCTCATCTGAGTTAAATATCTGTGTATGAGGCAAATGCAAGGTGATGTGATTTAAGATAATCCACTATGAAGCAAGTTAAGCAGATGACTTGATATTTGCTGGAGGCTAAGAGATTTGCTGCTGTCACACTCCTAGCATGTGGTAACACATCAGATCTCAGTAAGTCCCTTACATGGTCACATATCTTCAAGCAACAAGTGAGGCAGGATAAATATTTTTAGGTGTTGCAACTACATTAAAAATGTCTAAAACAACTTACATAAGACACAGTATCAATTTTTTGATCTATTTAGAGAAAGGACAATAGTTACTAAAAGTTAAGGACCAACTGGACTGATGCCTACCGAACAGAGACTTTATTTTGGAAGCAATCTGAAGTGATATAATGTGGGTTTTTTGGCCTCCCTTTCAGTCCAGTGTTATTCTGCCATTTTCAAGTACCTTTTTACTTCACATTTGCACACCAACAGAGAAGTCAGACCCTGGCACAGCTTTCTAACATGTTAGGACAGTGACAGAAAACCTAATTTATTCTAAGGTGGAGTGTTTGCAGTTTATGAATGGTATTCTGTGAGAGAGATGTGTGCAACAGCAAAAGAGACAGTTCCCCAGAAACCCTACCAGTCTTGCTTTTGTACAGCCTCGACTGTCCCAGCTTGGCTGAAGTAAGAAGGGTTCTGCCAATTTGGAGCAGGTAAGGGCCTGACTGAGATGACCTCAGATTAAATGACTTCATCCTTGACAGAATAATTGGCACAAATTCAGGAACTACGTGCACAGTCTCAGCAGAACTGTGGGGTTGCAAGTGGAGGCAGAATGACAGACCATAATATGGATATTATCCTCTTCTTTCTGTTAAGTCAGTGGGATCTTGGCTGTGTTATTTCATCCCAGTGACTTGTATGTCCAGGCTGTAATTTTTGAGCAGATCAGGGCACTTGGATGACACTCTTTACCATGGTAACTTAATGGGGCATGCAGGATGTAGAATTCAATAGGTACATAAGTCCACTCAGACACAGTGGTTTAAATGTATTCTTTCTTCAGTTTGACACAAATAATTTTCATTGCATTTACTCATCTGTCTTAGAAGTGAACTTTGTCCCTTCATTACTCATCTTAGAAGTACCAAGGCCAGGATATTTTAATAGGAGGAAATTAATTGAAGCTGTAGGTAGCTCCAAAGTTTCTCTTTTTTTTTTTTCTCCTTTGCTGAGAAAAAGCCCTGGATTCCTGTGACTGTTGCACACTTACCCAAGAAGACAATTGCAGTCATATCAGTCCTTAGGAAAGATCAGCACAAAATGAAGTGTGAAAAGGAGAAAGTAGGAAAAAAACCCCAACCCTGTTATTTTTAGTTCTGTTTATTCTGAAGCAAAGATGCTCAGTATCTGTAAACTGCTTAAATCTATTCTATTTAAAGGGTTCATATCAACTGAGGGTCTGTTCTTGGTACTTAGAAGGATATTTATTTGAAGTTGTGGAGTGGAGGTTTTTTCCCCTTTCTTTGAATGTAGTATTTCAGCCATTTCAAGAAGTTAATTTTTTGGGGGAAATACTGTCTTACTGTAAGAGCTGGCTGTCATCACACTGTAATTCCAGCTTCATCAAAACATCTAAGGAGAAACATCAATTGCTGTCACAATGTGAAGTATCTGAAAAGCCAGTATGTTTCTTAATATCCACTACAACTTCATTGTGAACAACTGAGTGTTTCAACTGCAAGTGTTAAGACTAGGCCCAAATTAATTTACATCTATGTCATCCCATGGGCATCAGTGTTCCTGTGAGAGTGTAACCCGGGCAGAATGTCAGCCAATCTGTTTTTCTCCATTTTTGGCTGGCTAGAGCTTTGGGACAGGATCTGTTTCTGATTATGTGTCAGATATTACACACAGAAGAGGAATCCAGAACCCGTGTTAGGCTCCATGGGAAGTTAAGCACCTCCTAATGGGTTCCAGAAGAAGCAGGAGGCTGAGCAGAAGAGTCTAAATCCAGTATGGCCAGCCCGTGGCTGCCCAAACCTATGTGATTGGTGACATTAAAAAAATAGAGGCAGTCTAATATCTGGACCATTTCTGACCACAGGGAAGGCTGTCTCAGAACAGCAGTGGCCCTTCTAACCACTTGGGAACCTCAGCTGCAAGGAGAGGTACTGGCATCCTTTCTTACAGAAAAATGAAAAGCTTGGTTTGAAGTGGAAGTGCTGGCAGTGACTTTTGATACTAGTTTAGCAATCAGAAAATGACAGGCTGGGGTTCAGCTCCCTCCTTGGTCTGAGTGTTCAGTGGCGGTGGGTTCTGTGTCACTGGGACAAAGTGCCTTAAGCATCAGGCCAACACCTACAGTGGTGGGGGCCACCCACCATTCGTATGCCACTCTTTGGAAGCAGTAGAGAAAAACATTTGAGATTCACAGGGCTGGAAGGACCAAGTGTGTTTGAACGTGGCTGTGAGAACACTTAGAGGAGTGTCCATCCCAACACTGGAAACTGCACTTCTTTCTGTGAGATACCAGATCAAAACTCTAAGCAGGGGCCAGAGCCCGGTTCTCCCTTGATAATATTGTGCTCTTGGTTCCTGCTTCTCAGATGAGTCTCATGTTTACAAGGGCACTGCTCAGCAGTGAAAAGTGTTCCCACACACCGTGGTGGTCATGCCATGTGCCATCACATAAAGGGAGTGAGGGAGAAGGGAGCAAATGTCTGAAAGGACACGAGAGCCACAGCTGTGTTTTGTACAGCCCTGGTCCTGTCAGTGTTCAAGACTATACATGTCTACAGGGAAAAGCCTTTTAGGAAACTTGGGGCAAACACTTCCATCAAAGTTGCATCCAAACTAAGCACAGACATGAACTAAGCACTGAATTGGGTTTTTTTCAATAAGGACTAGGGTTTTGAAAAATGTGCAGGAAAGCTTTATAGCTGAGCAAGGAAGTGTCTCTGGAAATTAGTTGGGTAAAGGTGTTTGAACTGCAGCTTTAGTTTGAAGTCCCTTCATAAGGCTACGTGCCATTTTAAGCACTTAAATCTATTTATTGGATCTAACCCAAAGACCAATTAACTGGAACTTAGGAATGATTGTCTTCCTTTTTTGTAAATTCTGTTCTCCAAGCCTCTGGTAGATGATTGGATCAATGAACTCCCTTCAGCCTTCTGTGGAGATATTGTCTTATTGACCACTTGGAATTTGAGGTGGTAAAGACACTGGTTCCATCAGAAATGTAATGCATACTGTCTCTTCAAACCCCCATTCAGTGAAAATAATTATCTTTGATCTTTCTTCATTATTTTAATTCACTTAAGACTTTAGAGACATGAAATAACTGAATTGCTTACATTTTTTTTTGTTTTCCAGTTTTTATAAATAAATAGAAATAATTGTATAGGGTCCCAGCCATTTTGCATTGTGCCATTTGCATTTTTTCAGGAAGAAGGTTGTGTTTGATGAGTGTGTATCTGTGTAGTAAACCTTTGATTGGTTGCATTGTGTCTCTGGGTATATCCTGACACTGAATCACAGAATCACTAAGGTTGGAAAGGACCTCCAAGATCTTCCAATCCCAGCTTTGACTGATCGCCACCTTGTCAACTAGACCATGGCACTAAGTTGCACGTTCAGTCATTTCTTGAACACCTCCAGGAATGGTGACTCCACCACCTTCCTGGGCAGCCTGTTCCAATGCCTGACCACCCATCCAGTAAAGAAATTCTTCCTGATGTCCAACCTGAACCTCCCCTGGTACAGCTTGAGGCTGTGTCCTCTTGTTCTGTCACTTGGTGCCTGAGAGAAGAGACCGACCCCCACCTGGCTATAACCTCCTTTCAGGTAGTTGTACAGAGCAACATCATTTCTTATCTGTTAATAGCAAGCCCCAAATGTGTCATTACAGAGGCAAAGCTTTATGTAGGCTTCAAGGGGCTTTACCTGAGTAAGGGCTGATCACATTCAGGAACTGTGTGAGTAGTAGGAGCACTGGGGTGCTACTGGCATGTTATATAAAAACAGGGAAGGGAGATTTTGGCTGACAACCCTTGGTTAGTGTCCCAACTTCTTACAAAACATACCATCACTTGTGTGATTGCTTGTGCCCAGGCTGAGTGGGCAGGACTTTAGTTTCATAAGAAACAGTCAGATGCAATGAAATCCATAATTCTCTATTTATCTCTTTTTTGCAGATGAGAGGTTGGGTCAGGATCACTGCAATTTGAACCTTTTATTAGGGGAATGATAATTATTCCAAATTGGATGTTTCTCTTGTATTTAGTCTATTTATATGTTGCTTCTTAACCCCTACTAGCTACAGTCTTATAGTCATCAAAGCTGGCAGGAGTTTTGCTACTACGTATGGATCAAGGCTAGATTCTTTGCCTGGTAGGGAGGGTTTTTTTGTTTTTTTTGTAGCTGCAGGAAATTCCTCCTTCTGAGCCTTGGCTATATTCTCAAATCAGAGATCAATTTACAAGAACTTTTCCCTTGCAAAAGCAGATTCCTTTCCTGAATTTTGTCTCTATAATACAGTGACTGATAAAACAGTTCCCATTTAAATGATGCCCAGTGTATCAAGTATAATAAGCAACTTCATCTTCAATGCCAACATCCATCCCTGGTATGTCCCCTCTGAGCTGCCAATGTTCCACTGGAACCTAAAAAGGCTCCAGTGCTTATTAATGGGTCACAGAAACTGCAGAAACAAAGTGATGAGAAATACAATCTAAAAAGTGGAAGGCAAAGATTTTTGGTTCTGCTTGCCACCTCTATTAAACAGGAAGATGACTTTTATTAAAATAGCTGATCTGTTAGTTCCATGCAAAACAGCTGTTCCCACTTAACTGTAGTTTTTTCCAAAACTATCCAAAATTCACAGCTCTTTAGCTTAACATACTTCCCCATATGTCAGGTCACCAAGAGCTTCTTTCTAGGTAACTGAAAAGAAAGTGATGGAAGCTCCCAGTTCTAGACCTTCTTCCTTCCCTGGCCCTCTCAAGAGGGTAATATTGTAAGAGTAGTGTAGCAATGTTACAGCAATGAAGCAAGGATTAGTTAAGCAAGTTGACCTAGGAAGGAAGAAAGGAATTCTGATACAGGACTGTTGAAACGTATGCCAGACATGCAAAAATAATGTTTTCCAATGGTGGGCTAAAAGCCTCTATATTTTTATTCCATTATGCTAGTTTTGTTATGAATGACATCCAGGAACACTCTCTCATAGTTACTTTTGCTTGAAAGTTACTATCATCTATAGTTATATAGACATAGAAATTGAAGGATAAATATATCATTGTAGATAGAGAAAAACACATTCTTTCCTGGTCCGATCTGTATCTAGGGAGATTTTTGCATGGCCTCTGTCTCTGTTTGTCACTTACAAGGTATGGGGAAAAAAAAATCACTTTAACATCCTCTAATAGAGCTTTCTCCTTCCAGCCTTGTGTGGTGCTTTTTGGTCATGCTTGAATAACTAAGAAATGAGAGGTGTTCTGCCCAGTTTTAAAATAATTTTGATAATGTACCAGTGATCTTGCCAAAAAAAGTAGATCTTGGCTATAAGTGGTTAGGCTGTGTTCATAAAAATTACTTAAGCTATCTGGAAACCACAGCTTGAAGGCTGTAGATGGAATTTTGGGCCTCCCAAAATGCAAGTACAGGAGTGGAGGCCTTGAAAATTCAAGCACAGGATGGTAACGGAGGCCCCAGGACCAGAGACACAACCTACAAACTGTCAGCCACAGATCACTAAAGAAATGAGGCCTCAGAAGTTGAGTCCATTGATTTGGTGGTTTATCTGCAACAGAGGTAAAACCCATAACCTGCAGTAAGGTGAGGTGCAGCATGGAACTGTAAGCCAACAAAGAAGGAGCAAGTTGTCAGACTGTTAGTGAACATCAAAGAGTGACCCCAAGCAGACCTAGAGTGAGGAGGGGGAATTGCACAACAGCACTCTTCTCCTGGCAAAGGGGGAGAAGAAATCAGAAATATTAGCACTGTAATAATGGCAAAGAACTTGGGACACTGACAATTTACTGCAACCAACCCTTGCTTTTCCTAAAGATTGTATTATTGACTTTTGAGCCCAGTGGAAGGGTGAGCACAAGACCAGAGGAAGGCATAGATAATACTAAGTTTGTGTATGAAGTTTGTGTATAGTAGTTCTAATTATGCAATTATTGAGTTAGCTGCAATAATTAGCTAATTTGGACTATAAAACTTTGCATGATTGTAGCCACACTAATAGTAACTCTTCCATTGGTTAAGGCTTTAATTCTTGGCTTTGTTTATGGAGTGTTTTTTTAGCCCACATAGATTGCATGGCATGTTTGGTCTGAACCCTGAGCATAAGGACAGACAGATAAAACTTGTCTGCAAGAACTAATGGAGAAGGCAGGCAATGAAGGCTGTTGCCTGTGCTGCAACAACCCAGCACACCAGGAATGGGTTCAGCACATGCCCAGCACTCACAATGATCTTACCAGCTCTATGCAAACACCTAAAGGTCCTTGTGTAACATGAAAATTCCCTATGTTTTTGAGCCTGGACCTAAAACTGTTTTTTAGTACACAGATCGGATGGCTGGAAAAGGTTATTGGAATACCACCCTACAGTTGCTCCACAGATGGACTCTTTTCTGCTAAAAACAAGCTCAGAGATGCACCGAATATCTGATGCATCTGTGTGAATCTGCTTCCAAAATCATAGTGACATCTCTACTGGACGTGAACTGTTTGGAGTCGATGTCTGAATACATGATTTTTTCTCTCTCGAGGTGCAAAATGTAAATAAAAATTCACACAAGAGTCACTAAATGCTTATTAATTAGGGGAGAAGGTTGCTGTGACCTTCTTGCACTGGACTACTGGTAAACACCTGCTTTAGTGGTCACACACATTAATAAGAGCCAGTGAGCACTGTTTTGTTACACCTATGCACCTTGGGGAGTTCCCAGGAGATTCACATTTGAATATTCATGGAGGAGGGGAAAAACAACAAGGTCTCCTGTTTCCAGTTTGCTTAGGCAGTGGCCTCTGGCAGCTGCAGAGAAGTGACTGACCTGACTTGCCTCTTTTCCAGTCACCTCTGAAAATAATCCTTTTACTCACAACAGGCAAAATGAGTTTGCGGTGTTCTCGTTTCAAAATGCAGGCGGGCTGTACCCCTGGTGGAACAGATACCCTTACATTTCAGGAAAGTTTGTGTAGTTTATTTTGTGCCAGGTTGTTTGCAGAGGAACTCTTTCCTCTTCTCCTCCCAACACATAGAGCTTCCAGAAGGCATTTTATAGGGAAAATGCTATAGGCAGGGGATGGGTGGATGTGGGGGTGGAGGTTAGACTGGAGCTTGGATAAAAGGGTTCTGTCTTTCTGAGTGGGAGTCTTAGTCCACACCTAATTTGCAAACCAACTTTATTAAGGCAGCTTTGTTTAAAAGAATGTTGGAACAAAACATTATTATTTTTTAATTATAGAGCCATGTCAGTTCCAGCAGAGTACAGATTGGGCCTGATAAAACTTAGCATGATAAATTAGTTACTCAATTGTCACCATTTGCCTTTCAGACCTTAGTGTCTATGATGTTTCTTGAGAAGCTTTTTAGTCTTCAAAGAAGTGCATAATGCTTCTGCCCTCCCTTTGATTCAGCAAAGACCTGTTATAATAGGCAGACTCTGAGTAATTGTTTGATTGTTTTTAATGCATTTAAGGAAAGCAGTGTGATCCCTGTTGCAGGAACCACTCCTTTCTGCACACTTTCAGCCACACAGTTTTGAGATCATTGCAGAGGCAGACCCCCACTCACTGGGAATTTAGGCCACCCTTACCCCTTCTGCATGACACTGTGGAAATACACAGAGTGAAAACCTGTGGCTTAACCACGTGTGTCCTTTGTTAGGAACAGCCAAGTCTTTCTGCAGCTTAGTATAAGCACTCCATTGCTTCCAAACCACTCTCTGACTTTGTGGGTACCTGCAATTTATTTAGAATATGCTTTAGTTCGCTTGAATTTTAATAATGTGTTATCCAACACATTTCTCATTTTATCTGCAGCTACTTATGTTGCATTCAGTATGTCCCTTATGACCAGATTTTTCAAATTTTAGCCCCTCTATAGATGAAGTTTTCTGAAAACCTGACTTTCATGCTTATGTTGAAATTATAACTTTTCTGAAAATGTGGCTTTTAACCTCTGTGGTCTCTATTTTGAAGGGTATTTAGGCCTGAAAACCCTTTGCTTTTTTATGAAATGAGGATAATGATATTTTCATATTTAACACATGCATATATATATATATATACACTGCCTGATAAATGCATGAACACTGAATGGAAATTGGTAACTTAAATATATAGTTGTGAAAAACGGTAGGAAAACCTGGCTGCCTAGGGTAGTTTTTCTGCAGTTTTACACTGGCACATCCCCACTGAGGCCAACACCACTGCTCTGGGGTAATTGGGAAACAGTTCTGCCCCGAGTTTGCTTCCTCCAATTATTTGTTTGTTTCCAGTAGCGTACAGACTCCAGCAGTTGCAGTGCAGACACAAAGGAAGGCATGACTAGTGCCTCTGAAGTGTGCCATCCAGGCTTATGCTTCTGACAGCCGTTTGCCTTACAAACAATAGCCCTGTTGGTGGAACACAACAGTCAGCTGTAATTTATCCTTGTGTTTGGCTGCTGGGAGCCACTCCTCATCTCTGGGGGCAGTGGGCTTTTGTAAGTGCTGTCTAGCCCATATCCAACAGAACGAGCGGGATTTGCTCAATCACTCGGGCAGTAATTTAGCGTGGCACATTTGGAATGATGGGCTATTCATAAGCACTAATTAAGACAGCTCTCTTGATGTATCTCATTATGCTGTGACGTCCAACAAAGGAGTTGCTGAGCACCCACGGGCAAGTGAGACTTTCTCCTGGCACGGCAGGCTCTGGAAGAGGGCACTGGTTCACAGCATCACCTGCTATTTATTTGACTTCCATTGGAACATCTGTAGTGGGTGGAGTAGACACAAACCCAAGATTAATTGGAGCAAGTGAAATGTACTGGCAGTATCAGCAATTTAAAGTGTCCCCACCTCTCTGATGCGCCGTGCATTTTGTGTTCCCTGCTGAACCACTACCAGTAATAAATCAGAATAGAACCTGCATGTTAAACAGCCTGTGGAGGTGGCTGATCAGGCCCGGATGGCTCTGCACAAACACTGAAGGCTCTGTGTCACAGTATTTCTCATGACTCACCAAAGAAGAAAGAAGCCCAAGTCACCTGGATCACTTTGGCCACCAAAGGCATTTAGGGTCATGTCAGTCCCTCATGACTCACCCCATGGACAGTAAATTACAGGCAATTAAATTGTGTGTGACTAGTAGAATTTATATTACAATATTTTGGGTACATAGAGCTATTTCAGGTTCCATGTGCTCTGAAATAATCATGTAGCTGTATAAAATAAAACCAGTATTTATTCAAAATCTTGTTTACCAAACCCAGTACTTACTGTTTTGTGGCTATAGCTTAGCCACATTTAATACTTAAAAACAGTGTCCATACACTGTGTTTCTGTCGTTGTTGCAAAGTATCTGAAGAGCTCTACAATCTTTTCAAATCTTTAGGTGAAATTAGCCTTTGAGTTGCAAATGGAGTTTTTATTTTCCTCACTTGAAATTCAGAGACAGCACAATGTTTTTTTTTTCACATAATTTATAACCCCAAATTATTCTCTGAGCAGCTTCATAGGAGTTTGAGGGAGACTACATACCAAGCTGTGAAAAACTGCAGAAGATAAAAATTAATTCAGAGTCCCTTCTCACAACCCCCTGGTAGATTATACAGCCAAAACCAGCATTGCATTTTGATCTTTATGAATATTACCTCCTGATTAAAAGCAGTAGTTGTTTTTTAAACTGGATTTTATTTCAGTTCAAGCTGTGATTCCCATTGCTCTTATTTTTTTACTTGTAGTGTCTGAGTTCTCTCAAGATATCTGCAAGCTGCAGCATTTGACATATTCTTTCTAAGAAAAAGAAAAAAGGACTACCTCTGTTTTCTCTGTAATTGATAGGGTATTTAGGAAACATTGCAAATGCACTCTATGTTTTTCTGTCTCAGTATGCTACCTTTTTAGAAACCCTCTGGATCAAAGCACAATACGTGCATACTTCAGGCATCCAGGGACTGAATCTTTGGGCCTGTAATCTTAGCCGTGTGAGGGGTAATTGACAACAGTTAGTGGTTAAGCAGTGAGTAAGTCCCGTGGCTACTCAGCAGAATGTTTCACTGGTCACAGCCTCTCCTATGTTTATGTGACCCAATGTGTTGCCAACATTTTAATTTACATTAGGCCCACCATCTCATGAATGCCTGGCACTTGGCTTCCAGCACATTCCAAGGAGCAGAACAGCATCTCAAGTTACAAGCTAGTGGTATCTTGCCTACCTCAGACTCAAGCTGAGGCTTTATTTCCTTTTCCCAAGTTACCATAAATTAAGCTTTAATTGAAGTGACTCATCAGTGTGCTCCTCAGCTTTCTTCAGTGCTTCTGTGACATGATTTGTACCAAGCAGTGTATGAAGGAATTTTCTTATCTACCTTCTTGGAATGTGAGCTCTTGGATTTCTCCTCTGTGTGACACACTTAATGGTAATAGTGCTGTGATACACATTTTGCTTCCTTGCCCTTCAAAGGGCTTGGGGACAGCATCAAATCCATTTTAGATTGATATAACATAGCCCAGAGCTAGGAGAACTGCAGCCCTTTGAGCATTACATGAGGCACAATGAATACTCCAAAAGGAAATACAAAGGCATGAATCCCAGCTCCTTAAACCTCATTTAATATCCTGCCTGTGGCATTCCTGAAAGCTAACTTTTCAGAGAGAGAATGGACCTCAGCTGCACTGTGTTTTAAAGTCTGGAGAGGATAATCCCCCCACCCCTTCCAGGGCCAGCTTCTCTAGGAGCTTTAGGCATGTCTGTGCTTCTCTCCCCTCTCACACTGTGGCAGTCATGGCTATGTGTCAGGCTGACTGAGGAACAGACCTGACAGAGATCAGCATCCCCAAAACATTTCTAGGCAAGCTGGGTTAGTGTTCAAACAAACCAGCTTATAAATAAGAATTTCTGTGTGTGTGCACTTTGAAAAAACAGCAAAATGTTTAAATTGTCATTTCTAAGGAAAATACTGGATTGGGACATTCACTGCCTTTGTGCTCCCTGAGCAAAACTCAGAGGACAGAAAGGGACACACCTCCCTGGCTGAGAGCTACTTTGAGATGTGTGTGCTTACAGGTATGTGAGCTACAGGGTGAATAAACTGAGGCAAGAAGCAACCAGGTAACACAGAATGGACATGGGCCTGTTTCAGGAGTCAGTAAAACTGGAAGCACGTAGAGCAGTCTTGAGGCAATGGTAATTACGTCAGAACTGGAGAACTGTTATTGACACAGGTGAAGAGTAATGAGTACAAAACTACATAAATATTGAGTGTCCAAGGAATTGTTTGGAAAACATAGAAGTTCCTAAATAAATGTGCATAAATAGAGGCTGTGTCACTGCCTGGCAATAAGAAGTGCCAAATGCAGGGCAAGCTTTATCTTTATGTTGGTTGTATCAACATACTCCAATGGTGAACTATGAGTTCTCCTTAGGAAAATAAATTGCGTCCATACAAACCAACATCAAAATAAGCTATTTAATTCCAGGCAAGTGCCAGACAATTTACATGGCTTGTTTAAAAGGCTGATTTGGAATGTGCAGTGTGATTGTTGTTGGAAGGAGGGTGTGATTTGTGACTGCAAATTTAGTTATCTTTAAATAACTGTCCGAGTTGCTAACTTTTTCACTGGTTAAGTCATTGTGCAGCAGCCATTTCCTAGCAAAACACCAACATTATACAAGAGTGTTTTTGAAAGCACTTTAGAAACCTTTGTTTTGGCTGCATCCCCTCTGTTGCTGGGGTGGTACAGCTGGGTGGTGGAATGCACAAAAAATGGGGAACTGAGCCTGTGAGCTGTCATCTCCCCAGCTATGATGTTTAGTCACACCACCTTACCTGGATTTCATGGCTTTGTGAGCAGTCCACCCAAGAGCACACTGTGCTTGTTTAATAATTTGTCAATAACAACATCTTATCATTGACGTTTTTAAAATTATATTCTTAGGGTGCCTGCATTTCCAACCAGTTGCCCAAATTCTGCTGCCATAAAGGGAAGGGTTACAGATGTCATCTATCTGGACTTCTGTAAAACCTTCAACACGGTCCCCCAAAACATCCTTCTCCCTAAATTGAAGAGATGGATTTATTGTTTGGGCTATTCAGTGGATAAGGAGTTGGTTGGGCAGTTGCATCCAGAGGGTAGTGGTCAATGGCTCCCAATGGACAAGTGATGGTCAGTGCTATTTAATATCTTCATTAATGGCACAGACAAAGGGATCGAGTGCACCTCAGCAAATTTGCAGATGACACCAAGCTCAGTGGTGCTGTTCACACTCCTGAAGGATGGGATGGCATCCAGAAGGACCTGGACAAGCTCGAGAAGTGGGCCCATGGGAGTCTCATCAGGGTTAGCAAGACCAAGTGCAAGGTGCTGCGCCTGAGTCAGGACAACTCTTGCTATCAGTCCAGGCTGGAGGATGAATGAACAGAACAAGAGTTCATCCTGCCGAGAAGGACTTGGGGGTGCTGGTGGGTGAGAGGCTGGACATGGCCCAGCAATGTGCACTCACAGCTCAGAAATTGCCAGTTGTGTCCTGGGCTGCATCCACAGCAGCGTGGCCAGCAGGGCAAGGCAGGGGATTCTGCCCCTCTGTTCTGCCCTGGTGATGCCCCACCTGGGATTCTCCATCCAGCTCTGGGGTCCTCATTATAAGAGAGACACAGATCTGTTGAAGCCAGTCCAGAAGAGCGACATCAAGATGATTAGAGGGATGGAGCACCTCTCCTAGGAGGAAGGGCTAAGAGAATTGGGATTGTTCAGCCTGGAGAAGAGAAGGCTCTTGCAGTGACCTAATTGTGGCCTTCCAGTTCTTGAAAGGAGCGTCCAGGAAAGATCCAGAGAGACTTTTTACAAGAGCATGTAGTGACAGGAACAAAGGGGAATGGTTTCAATCTAAGAGTGGGTTAAGATTAGGTATTAGGGAGAAATTCTTTTCTGTGAGAGTGGTGAGACACTGGAACAGGTTGCCCCGAGAAGCTGTGGATGCCCCATGACTGGCAGCATTCAAGGCCAGGCTGGATGGGCCTCTGAGCAAGCTGGTCTAGTGGAAGGTGTCCTTGCCCTGGGGTTGAAGCTAGGTGATCTTTCAGATCCCTTCAAATCCAAACCGTTCTGTGATTCTATGATTTCTCTTTGTGTCATTTGCAAAGTCTCCCTGACAGGGAGCTGCAAATCCCTGTGACAGCACCGGTGTGCGCCGAGCAGCATTTGCCAGCTCGGCCTCGTACTTTTGGCGTTTCCATCTACAGTGGAACATTCGCGCTGCGACTTCAAACCCGCAAATATCCCAAGTCGCGCAGGGACTCCGCCTTAAGCAGAGTGACAAAAAAGCCCAATCGCAGTCCCTTGCCGGGCCATCCAGCACCGCTCCCAAGCGCTGCGGGGGCTCTGCGGGCCGTGGCGGGGGTGTTTAGGGCTCTGGGGGTCCCTCGGTGCGGGAGGGAGCGCCACGTCGCAGCGCCGGGGGCGGCGGGGCCGCTCCTCCCCCGGCCCGGTGGGAGCGCTTCATCCACGTTTGCAACTTCGCAGCGCCGGGAGGAGGAGCGGCGGGGCCGGGGCGGGCGGCTGGCTTCCCTTCCCTTCCCTTCCTCTCCCTGCCTTCCCTCCCCGCCTTCCCTGCCTGCCTCCATCCCGCGCCTTCGCCCCGGCCGCGCTCGCTGCGCTCCATGGCGCGGCGGGGCGCGGGCTGCGGGTCGCTGCTGCTGCTGCTGCTGCTGCCGGCGCTGCTGGAGAGCTGGGCGGCCTGCCAGGCGCCGCCGGTGCCCGCCGCAGGAATCCCCCCCGACGGCGCCGAGCTCGGCGTGGAGCGCCGCTTCGTGCCCGAGAGCTGCCCGCGGGAGGTGCGCCCCGGCGACTTCGTGCGCTACCACTACCTGGGCGCCTTCCCCGACGGCACCCGCTTCGACTCCAGGTGTGCCGCCAGCTTGCTGGGGGCCAGGGGGCGCCTGGGCGGCTGGAGGGGCCGCTCCCCACCGGGGTGTTCGGTGCGGGTGTGCGGGGATTGCGGGTGAGGTGCCCGTCGGGTCCCGCTGCCCTCCCGGCTGGGAGCAGGTGGGCAGTGTTGTACACGCAGACCACCACGGGAAGATGCCTCTGAAGCATGAAAGGCTGCGGTGTGACTGCTGGGGACTGGGGGCAAGCCCGCTGTGATGGCTGGGTCCAGATCGCAGGAGTTTGCCCTTATGGATCCCCACCACAGTCTTCCAGCCGCTTCTCCAAGGCACTGAGCGGGAGCTTTCTGGTCCAAGAGAAAAGACCGTAAGGCTATTCGATTTGCCTTAGCTTGGTAAACAGGAGCGTATGTGGGATCGCGGTCTATCACGGTATTTAGTGATTTCCTGCCTGTTTCTTTTTGTACATTTCCTATGTCTTCTCTAGGCTCAAACCTGCTCGAACACAAGTGTTTCTGAATCATTACCCTTGCCAGAAATGTAAGAATTATCAGGCTGTACTTCTATAGAATTTTTTGGATAAGATCCCCTCGAGTAAATGTGACCTATGTACAGCGAAGTGTCTGGCCTCTTTCCTGCTGTTATTTTAGCATCAGGAAGTCTAAATAGCGGGATCAGGAGATTGTGAAGGATACTGATGCTGCTGACAGCTTATTTGTTTTTCCTTGCTTCATTCATTGCCACTGATCAAAGTATTACTCAGAACGATAAAGCAAAATGTATTTTCAGTAATCCTAGTAATCTGCCCTGTGCTTCAAGGAAAATCTACAGCCTTAGGGAAATAACTGTCCTTCAAAGTAAAGCCCTTCCTCTGGAGCTGACTGCGTGTAGTACACTAGTAGTGGCATTTCACCAGCACTTCTCCAGATAAAACGTGGGACGCAGTTCAACTGGTGTTGGTGCAGTCTCAGTGAAAAGGCCCAGCAAGGACAGTGAATTCATTGGCAACTTCCAGGCTTGGAGCATGTTTCTTAGCTGCAGATGTGAGGACACACAAAGGCAGCATCCCCGTGGCTCATTTTACAAATATGTGACCAGTGGAAAAGGGGCCACGTGTTCAGAAGTGTGTTTCTGGTAGTAGAGATGTGTGCCCAGGTTTGCTGACACTCTGAGTTGGACCAGCAAACTTGGGCATGGAGGCAGAGCACCTGGAGGGGCTACCCAGGTGCTGGCTCGCATTTTAGTTCCAAGTTCCTTGTCATTTGGTTCTGAATTGTTTGGGGCAGTAACAGACCGTGCAGAACTGTACAGTATTTATCTCTTTGGGTCCTCTAAATGTCAGTAAAGAAGTAGCAGTGATGATAATCTAGTCTAACTGGGATATTTTTATGTCCACCTTCATTTCAAAAGGGTGCAAAATGTCAGGTTTGTTCAGCACAGGATTTTTTTTCTGCGTGGCAGCTCACGTTGACATACACTTCCATTATTCACTAAGGATGGTCTTTTTTTAGAGAGTGATGACAGTGGTTCATCCTGTTGAGACAGTGGAAAAGTAGGAGGATTTTGTTCTGTAGGTTAATGGAAGAAATATTTTAAAGTGTTTGTTGTAAAATCTTTAGTGTTCCCTGCATACAAGTTAAAGAGATTCAGTCGATTTATAAAAAAAATTAGCCTATTAGAAGGCCTGTTTTTCTGCCTCTCCTTTTTTTTGTTTGTTTGGTTTTTTAAAAGTTTATGAACATGTTTACCAGCAGCAGTTTAATCAAACACTACTATACAATCAGTCTAGAAAATACTCTGGTTGTTGAACTAAGGGCAGTTTTGCTTTGTTTGTTCTTTGGCTGTTGAAAATGTTCTTGAGTTTTAAAATTAGTTTTCTATATTTCCAAGTAGAACTCTTCATGTTGAGGCTGACAAAGTCTTAGTAATCATGACTGTGTCACATAAATGAACTAATGTGCCTGTTTATTATTTTTCTTTCCCATCAGCATTTGCATTTTTATTTCCATGACCATAAAATGATTTGCATTTTAAAGTCTGAATTTAATTGCTTAGTCATCTGGTATTAATTTGGTAAATTCCACTAATAGAAACGAATTTTGCTTAGTTTTAAGGAATCTGCAAAGTCAGTCCTGCAAAGCTGCATGATCTGATCGCTGCTTTGTTCAGTTCTCTGCTTAGCATCAGTGTTTTCTTAGTTGTACATTTATTTTTATTAAGAAGAAATCTCTTCTGTTCTAAGTTCACCCCAGGTGCATTGCGACACTTTTTTAATCACTACTAAATTTTGTAGAATACCATTTTTGGGAGTTTCTTAGAACCTGTTATGTAACTCAACCTCTTAATTACGGTTTTGCATGTATAATAGAATTTGTCAGGAGCTAATTGAAATGTTTTCCATCCTTTCCTGGGAGTAGGAATATTTGTGGAAACAAAAGTGAGTGCTCAGTATAGAGTGTTGTCTATTTTAGTGGAAATGTTTGCCAGAAGACAAAAAAACCTCCAAAAAAATGTGGAGCATACTGAAAGATTCAAGGCTCTGGGTCTGTTAGGAGGCTCGGTATGTTGTGGAAGTGATGTGTACAGTCCTCAAAGGAAAGTTTGACATCATTTCCCTAGTGCTATCTAGCTACTGGCTGCTTTCCAAAATATTTTAGCAGGCAAAGAGGCAGAAGCTTTTTTTTTTTAACTATTTTTCCCCCCTAGGTCTGATTTTTATCTAAAGGGAAAAGAAATCCTTTAAATTATAAAAGGAATTTGAGCAAATGAAAGCAGTCAAAGCTTAAAAACAGGCATGAAGCTTTTGAAATGCTTCTTGCCGTATGTTTATACGTAGCTTCAAAAAACCTAAAGAACAGCAGCAATTCAGGCATAGCAAAGTGGAGTCCTTGTGCAGATTTAAGGTGGTCACACTAACCACGTAAGATGATGTTAGTGTTCTTTCATGGTAACACTGCTGTTCTCTGTCCTCTCTGGAAGACTTTACATTGTTTAAACAGCATTTCTTTTAGCTTTCAAATATTTATATATCATCATAGAGGAGAATCATTTAGCCAGCTCTCTTGTTCCTGGGCTTGGCAAATGTGCTGTGTAGAACGTGTCTCTGTACTTCAAATGAGAGCTGTGAATGTGGAGGAGAAAATAAAGAAATAACCAGCTGGCAAACCTCGTGGCTGTTACTCGAAAAGGCATCTTTTCCCTTTCCTCTTTTCCCACGGAGATTCCCCAACTGTGATGTCTCACGTCGTAAAGCTGATCAGTCTTTTTTGTGAGCTGAGATCCTACCGTGGGAACAGACTCCTTTTATATCTCATGGCAGTGCTTAATTTTCCCTTTTCTTCCTTAATTTTCCAGTGCTGCTTATAATATTAGTGTGTAAATGAGCTGTTTGCAGTTATGGGCTTCAGGTGCCTGCAGTGCACATTGCACATTGCTAGAATGTGTTTCAGATAGACAGTGGGCAGTGAACAGAGGGACAACTGGGCTGAAGTCTCAGGAACACCTGAATTTGCTGTTATGCTAACAGGGCAAGCAGGGGACAAGGTCCAGTTAAACTCTCTGTCAAAAAGAAGTGGAATGGGGAATAAATGAACTAACATTTTTGTCTGCTTTCCCCCCTTCAGCTATGACAGGGGATCCACATTCAACGTGTTTGTGGGCAAAGGCCAACTTATTGCTGGGATGGACAAAGCTCTGGTGGGCATGTGTGTGAACGAGCGGCGGTTCGTGAAAATCCCCCCTAAACTGGCCTATGGCAGCGAGGGCGTCCGTAAGTACAGCAGGCAGTGCATGGCTGGGGGTGCAGTGATGCAGCAGAGCAGCTGGAGGCACAGGAGGGAAGGGTAGAAATGGCAAGGAGTGGACTTTGGAGAGGTTCTTCAGAGGTGTTTGTTAAGCCTGTAATTTCTGGTTGATTTCTCCAGACACCCTCTGCACGCTGTTGACTGCAGAGGGCCTTCAGCAAATGGAGCTTGCTATTGAAGTTCACTCTTTATTTCTACCTTCCTCGCTGTTAAATGCGTGTGGTTTGGTGTTGCAGAGCTGCATAAGGCTATGTCAGTGCCAAAAGCAGCTTTTTTCTGCAATAAGTTCTAACTCAAGATCAAGTTACCTGATGGACAACTGTGATAACAGTTCATCTTGCTGGATTGCACCCCTTAAATATCTGCAGCAGTGGCAAGAGGCCAGGGAGTTATAAGCATAAAAAGAAATAAGGTGTGCATTATGCATTTCTGTTAGGGTGTGCATGGATTGGTTCCTTTTCTCTGATGCCCTGTATAAAAAGGGAAATAAAACTGTGTGTGTTGTCTTGCATTTGCAGCTGGTGTGATACCCCCCAATGCTGTGCTCCACTTTGATGTGCTCCTGATAGATCTTTGGAACTCAGAGGATGAAGTGCAGGTTCAGACTTACTTCAAACCTGAGAAGTGTGCTCGCACAGTCCAGGTGTCTGACTTCGTACGGTACCATTACAATGGGACATTCTTAGATGGCACCCTGTTTGATTCAAGGTAAGCAGCTGGACTGTGTGTGTTTGTGTATGTTAATAGGTATCTCACCATCATTTACTCTCCTTTCACCGGTGTAACAATTAAAGCTAATTGCCCAGAAACACAGGAAATGAAAGCTAGCATGGTATGTGTGTTACTAATTTACTCAGGGATTATAGGATAGCAGTACTGACTCAAACCAGTAAAACTGTATGTTTTTTCTGCGTGGGCATTACCAGCCTAGATGCTTTTTTTTTTAATTTTGAAGTCCATTCCCTGTATTTATGTTACTGTTTATTGCAGTCAGGTAAAAGTCTCTGTAAGCATTGCATCATTGCTATTCAGGTCAGAGACAAGTTTTATAAACTAAGCAGGGTTTGTAATGAAATCCAGCTACTAACACTTTCATACTGAGATTTTAAGTGTATGTCATATGTACTTCATTAGAGCTCGGTGGAAAATGGTGCTTTAATAACAGCTGCCGTTGTATTTGTGAGCCACTTTCCCAAGCCCCCATAAGGTTCCTGGCACAGCTAAGCACTCTGGAAAACTCTGCCCAGCCAGCCCTGGGTAAATGAAGGACCAACACTTTTGGAGTAGCAAGTTGTGAGTTACTTTGTGCATAATATGTGGATTTAAAGATTGGTTTGTGTTGTTCTTTCCCTCGGCTCTCTGACATTTGGTTGTGGGGCTTTTTTTCTTCTTCTCCTAATTTTCAGCCATAACCGGATGCGAACTTATGACACCTATGTGGGAATTGGGTGGCTGATTCCTGGCATGGACCAGGGGCTCTTGGGAATGTGCGTGGGAGAGAAGCGCATCATCACTATCCCACCTTTCCTGGCATATGGAGAAGAAGGAGATGGTAAAAGTTATTCCTTTTGTTACTCCTTTTTAGTTTCTTTTAATCCAAGTCAACCGTATTTTACAACAAACTTGGCTTTCTTTTTTTCATTTTAAATTTATGGGCAGCGTTATTACCCAGTTCAGACAGACAGAACAAAGTGATGGCAAGAGAGGTTCAAAATGTGTTATGCACAGGATTGGATTGATTAGAAAGTACAAGATTTTTTTAAAAAATGAAGTAATAAATTGCATAACAGACATATTGGTGATAAAACTGTAGTATTTCTATACTGAAATTGTATTTCAATCAGGGAATATAATCTGTGATTAATATCTAGTGGAACCAAAAGCTTGAAGACAGGTGAGTGCATAGTTCTTTCAATGGCTGCCACAGAAAGCACAGAACTTTTTTGGGGAAAAAAAAGAAGAAAACAATGTATTTTTAATGCCTTTTTTTTGCAACCAATACCCTGGAGATAATGACAAGATGGATTAACTGTCTTGTGAGACTATGCAGCCTGCAGATCATACACAGAGGTCCCCATGTTAAATGAGGGGGCAGTTAAGTTTAGTTTGTGGCTCTTCCTTGTGTTCTTTCTCTGCTCTGATGTTTAAGGATGTGTCTGTGGTGTACAAGGATTCATACCCCATCTCCACAGATAACAAAACTTTGTGAAGTTATGTTTTAAAATTTTGCTGAGTTCCTGGACTCAGTGGTTCTTGGTCCAGGCAACCCACACTGTGATTTGTGCACTGATGGGAAGGTAGTTTTTCACAGTGTGGTTTTCTGTTTTGATACTGACAGGATGGGAGGAGCGGGTGCAGCAGATTTGTGTTCTAGTGGTTGTTTTATGCACTTCCCTGAAGTGTGTTGGGAACACTGGGACACTGAACCATGCAGCTCAGATGGAGCTGCTGCGTATTGCCTAAGATGGGTGTTACTGAAGAGGTGGCTGTTTTCAGTGAGGCAGTGCCATCACAGTGGGAACACAGTGAAGTTACTGAGTTGGAGAATTGAAAGAAAACCCCACTGAAACAAAAAATGACTGACAGGAAACAAATTTGCAGGGGGACCTAGACAAATTAAAGGGCTGGGCAATCACCAACTGTATGACGTTAAACAAACTGGATTCTGCACCTGGATTGGGGCAACCCTGGATGTACAGACAGACTGGGGAACAGGACTCTGGAGAGCAGAAAGGGACCTGGGGGTCCTGGTTGATGGCAAGTTGAATCTGAGTCAGCAGTGCCCTGGCAGGCAGGAGGGCCAGTCCTGTCCTGGGGGGATCAGGCACAGCATCACCAGCTGGGTGAGGGAGGGGATTGTCCCACTCTGCTCTGCACTGGGGCAGCCTCACCTGGAATATTGGGGGCTGTTTGGGGCACCACAATACAAGAAAGATACTAAGCTACTAGAGAGGGTCCAAAGGAGGGGCCTTGAGGGGAAATGCTGTGGGGAACAGCTGAGGGCACTTAATCTTTTCAGCTGGAGAAGGGGAGACTGAGGGGAAACCTCATCAGAGTCTTTGACAGCCTCACAGGCAGAAGAGGAGGGGCAGGCACTGATCTCTTCTCAGTGATGACCAGTGACAGGACCTGAGGGAATGGCTTGGAGTTGTGTCAGGGGAGGTCTAGGTTTGACATAAGGAAGAGGCTCTTCCCCTAGAGGGTGGTTGGGCACTGGACCAGCTCCCCAGGGCAGTGGTCACAGCACCAAGCCTGACAGAGTTCAAGAGGCATGTGGACAATGCTTTCAGGCACATGGTGTGTTTCTTGGGGTGCCGTGTGCAGGGCCAGGAGTTGGGCTTTGATGGTCCTTGTGGGTCCTGTTCAACTCAGGATATTCTATGATTCTGATTTGTTTTGGCAGGGGAGGTGCTTGATATTTGGCAGTAGGTTACTTTTCTTCAACAAACCTGTTTAAGCTTCTGCTAGAACACCTGCTGTTTCTTACCAGTTTTTCTGCTCTAACGCTTCTGTAGGTAAGGAGATCCCTGGCCAAGCTTCCCTCGTCTTTGATGTGGTTTTGCTGGATCTCCATAACCCCAAAGATGGTATTGTTATTGAGAACCAGCTTGTGCCAGAGTCTTGTGAGCGGAGAAGCCAGACAGGAGACTTTCTCCGGTACCATTACAACGGCACGCTTTTGGATGGCACATTATTTGATTCCAGGTAACCAATCTGTTCAACTCTACAGGTTGCATTTCCAGTTTTCTGTCTTTTACACAATATACTCAAATACAGTTCTTTGCTTCTCTTTCTTTTTTTGAAAATTTTGAGTGGATTTGAAGTCTTTGTAAAAAAACCTCACAGAAAACTCTTCTCCGTGGGAGGGAAGAGCTATTTTGTGCTATGGCAGTGTCACAGACGCCATCTAGGGGCAGTGACCCACCCGGTGAAGCCATGACTGGTTAGGCACATGAGCCTGGAGACTCTTTGCCCTACAGAGCTTATCTGCTAAATAAGTAATACCCCTGAAGAGAGAGAAGATAAATATGATTCCCATTTTATGTCCTGAGAGTTGAGAGCCGGTGTGTTAGTGGTTAATTTGAAGTTAATCATATTTGTCCTTGCAAGCTGTTTGCATTTTGAAGGCTGATGTCTTTTTAGAGAATAGCAGAATTCAGCAGTGGGTTTTCTGTGATGAAGGAAGAGGGCTTTCCTTCACAGTAAATTCAAAGCTCTCTGGGCACGTGAGCCTTGTGTACAGAATCATATGATGGATATACCCTTGTATCTTTCTGTCACTTTTGTTTGCTCCTGACTGAGCAGTGCTTTACCATCGCACTCCAGCTTTCAGAACAGCTGAAAGGAGATGAAAATGAGCCAATGTAAATGTTTTATAATAAACTCATGGAAAAATGTTTAGTACTACAAGAGCAACCATCACTGTAAGCCTTGATTTACAGCTTATGAAAGCTTGTAAGTTAAGAACTTAAATCTTATCCACAGTGAACCTGCCCAGAATCTTTCCTTTTTGAGGTGTAAATGAGTACTGTGTAGTAATTAAACGATTTTTGAAAAAGCTGTATTATTTATATTAGGGTTGTTGACAATAAATAATAAGAAATGCTTTGTAGCCAGCAGCCTCCACATCATTCTGCAGTGCTGACACTTTGTTAGAGGGTGTATTCCTTATAACATCATATCCTGACCTTCTGCAGAATTCATAGATGAAGAAATAGAGCAGCTAACAGTAGTTACTGGAAACCCTGGAGTTAGTTATCCAGGAGAAAATATCTTACTAGCATGGGGAATATGCCAAAAGCACTGCAAATGGCTGGAGTTCAGAGCTCTAATGATATTTTCCTTTGCTGTTTTACCCTGAAATATTCAGCTGCAGAACTGCCCCCAGGCAACTCAGCCAGGGCTGTCTGGGCTTAGAGCAGTTGAATAAAGCTCTGAATTACATCCTGTACTGGTCTTGTTCTTTCCCAGAGCTACCTCATAGAGATGAATTGAAACCTCTCTGCCTTCTCTTCCTTGTGCTGTGCCTTCATGTAACATGCCTTGAAGAAAGGCAAAAGACAGTCACCTCCTTGTAATAAACATCAGTTGTTGTAGCCTTGTTTTATTCTGTCAGTAGGTGTTGAAGCAGGGCCTTCAACCTACCTGTAAGTGGTTGACATGGTTTGGAAGGGAGGGATGATGTTGATATTGCTTTGTTGTCATGACTCATTTTAATGTTGTGCATCCCAGAAGAATCTGTTTATGCCACCTGCTCCCTGCAGGAGCTGAACCACATAGCTGTGGTTGCAAAAGGAGGTGGTTTGAAGGGTGTCTCATGAAAATGAACCTCAGCTGTATCTAGCTGGTAAGTACTTATTAAACTAGTGTCAGGGCAGAGGAAATTTCAAAGGATAAAACCAATTTTTTTTCAGTTACTTGTCAAAACCTGTTTTCTGCTTAGTCTAAAATGAATGTGATTTTTCTTTCAAGATGTAAAAGAAATGAATTTACAAAATTGCTAGCTGTTCACTAGCCAGGGTTCCACTGCTGGGTAATAAGTGATGTGTCACTGAACTGATGAAACCTGGTGGCTGGATTCATGGAATGTGGTGATTGCTTTGTTTGCCCCTGGTGCTGGTTAATCCTGTGTGTTTGATTTTAACTGGTGTAAGAATTGTGTTGCAGATCTGTTGCAAGATTCTGTGTTTTCCTGAGGACACCTGACACTGCTAAAATACAAATGTTTTCCACAGTTATTCACGAAACCATACATATGACACCTATGTTGGGAAAGGTTATGTCATTGCTGGAATGGATGAAGGTTTGCTAGGTGTATGCACTGGTGAAAAAAGAAGAATAATAATCCCGCCCCATCTTGGATATGGAGAAGAAGGAAGAGGTGAGCTTAAATTTGCATTCAAGTCTTCCATGGTTAATGAGGTTTCCTTTATTGTTTAATTTGTGTGTATTTTAATTTTTCTGGCATTTTAAACGTTTATGAATTAGTTCATTATTTTGTGGACATAAAACCGACAAGACCACACCCAGGATTTGCACAATAATTTTAATTAGCTGAATAGGTAGGACAATAAGAACACAGAACAATCTCACATGTAATTGGTAATCTGAACTCATTTGGGTAATTGGTGTTTCAGGCAGACTGGTACTCGGATGCCAGGAGCTCTGCAGTGTGGGATCTCCCTTCCTGTGTGAATGATGGAGTGGTGCATTGTGTTAGGTTTTCTTCCCCATTCCTTCCACAGCCACAGGTTTTGTGGAACTTCTGAGCCACCTCTGTAAATGGTGGATGTGTTTAATAGCAAAGTGTCTGTATCTGCAACACACAACTAACATTCCTTTGGGAAAACTCAGTAGCATCTAAAAGGATTGCTGTGAGAGGTTGAATGTGATAACCCTTCTAGCCAGTCACAGTGCCAGGGCTGGTGATTCAAAAGGTGCCTCCTGGGTTGTTATTTGGATAAATGACTTAGAAAAAATGCCTTTCTTCTGAGCATGAAAATTCTGTGCTGCTGACTTGGGAGTCCCTTACCAACAGACCCCAGTCCTGAGTCTGGGTGTGTCTGCCAATCCTGGTAATGCAATTGCACATAATCCTGGGGAGGGAGGGAAGGAGTTGCCTGCTATCAGGGCATTTTAAGGAAATGTAACCTTTTACACACAGTGACATTATTTGAAGCATGAGAAGTCCTTTGAGAATTTTGCTGGTCAGTGTGGAATTGGTATGTCAAACACAGATGAGGTATTTAGGATGGTCACGTGGTTGTTGCTTCATTTCTGCATGATATTCAATTTCAGAATAATGAAAATATTTTCTTACAAGGTGCAGTACCTGGCCTTCCTAAGCCTGTTTGGGTATCATTTCTTTCTCTATTTACCTAATTTGCTTCCTCTTTAGGAAATATTCCGGGGTCTGCAGTGCTGGTCTTTGACATCCACGTGGTTGACTTCCACAACCCCTCAGATTCGGTCAGCATTACTGTTAACTACAAACCTTCCAACTGCACCGTGCTGAGTAAGAAGGGAGATTACTTGAAATATCACTACAATGCTTCTCTCCTGGATGGTACTTTGCTAGACTCCACGTAAGTATTTGGATGATCCGGTCAAGAAAATATTCCCGGGGGTTGGGAAAGCAGAATGAATTGCCTGCAAAGCAGGCTGGCAGGGAGTACAGACCTTTTAAGGAAAAAATGGAGTACTTACGTAGAATGTATTTTTCTTTTTATGTCTGCCTGCCTAGGATACATGAGGGAATGAAAAAGACAGTCTCTCATAGCATAATGAGAGAACTGGGAACAAAAAGGATGTAGGAGTGTGTTGGAGAAGAACATAAACAGTACGTGTGGAGTGATGAAACAGTTTGTCTGCATGGCATTCTGTTTAAATGGGCCAGTTCAGGTGTCTGGGCCAGTCGTGCCAGGACAGCACAGGGCTTGTCAAGAATGAGCTGTCCAGGTTTATTTAGTTTTTTGGGTGGGATTTTCACTCTGGTGATTCAGTGCTCCTGAGAGAGGCTGGGCTGCTTGGTGTGGTCTTGTTAAAGATACCCTGTGTGTGGTTTGTAGTAGAAGGTCACCTGTCATGTCTGTACCACACATGGGTGCTCGTTCTGCTGTTCTGTAGTGTTGGGGTGTCAGCACAGAGAAACTGTCAGAGCTTGATCATGACTGTGATGGTCATGTTGCCTCTCCCTGTTCAACAGTGGGTTTTTGAGGGAAGCAAGAGATTGCTCCAGTCTGTCTCCTGCAGAACTAAAGTGAGCCTGTCACAGTGTTTGCTGCAGCTACAAGAATTGTTCTGCTACACTTTTCTTCCCCTTCATCTTTCGGATAGAGCGAGTCATCTGAGTAATATTTTATTTTTTGGAAGGAAAGTTGGGAAAAGCTCTTTTTAACCAGGTTATAATTAACACAGGAAGCAGCTCATAGTTTTCACAGTGTACACAATAGCTTGCAGAGCTGAAAAGCTGCCTCAGGCTGGAGCACGTGGTGTGATGCTGTAGACAAGTATGTATACAAGTAACGTGGTTGGATTCTAAACACCTTTTATGTGGCAGGAGTGCTCAGTTCTCCTTTTGTAGCAGGAACCAAAGGACATTGAGACCCTGTTATTCAAAGCAGCTTATAGAGAATCAAAGATCATAAGTCACGTGCTCCTAATTTTAAGGCTGACCTCGTAGCCACTGAATTGTTTTCTTTCCAAATAATACTCTGTTGTACAAGCATGTCCTGCAGAGGCACAGCCAAGCCAAATAACCAAAGAAAGGGAGACCAACAGAAGGAAGAGTCTCAACGTTGCACACTCTGCTTTTAGAATCACAACAGGTGTTTAACTCCTGGGCTTTTAGCTTGTGATAATTTCTAATTGTAGAAATGAGCCACGTGCAGCAGGGTATAATTCAAAATTTGATGTGGATAAATAGCAGCAGTAGTAGTATCCTTCCAGGCTGCTTTGGTTAAGTAACTACTAGGGCATAGTCACTGATTCCATTAAAGGGGTGGCTGATCTGTGGGAGTGCACCCAGATCCCTATAGCTTGGTAGTTCTGGGACAAATGTACTTCTGGAATTTTTACATCTGCTGAAAAGTCCAACTGCAGGACTTAAAAATATGTGAAAGGCAAAAGCTCTTGCTTGGAGATAAAATGCCTTGGGGATGTAATTGGCATGACTAAGGATTTTAATTGGATTTCATTAAAGAAGCCTATCAGTTTAGTACCGGGGGACATGTCAGCAGCAGGGGCATGTCTGTTTGGTGCTGTCTGTAACTTGAGAGTAACTTCAGGTAGCTGTTTGGTAGAGCAGAACATTTGGCATGAAGTTAATTTTTGCCAGTGACAGGACACTAATCAGAAATTTCTGTGGTGATTTTGAGCAACAGAAATTCTGTGTTGCATGCTGAGGGTGTTTTTTCACTTTTGTCCCCTTCCTCTCTAGACACAACCTTGGCAAGACCTACAACATAGTTCTGGGGTCTGGGCAGGTGGTGGTGGGGATGGACATGGGCCTTCAAGATATGTGCGTCGGGGAGCGACGGACAGTCGTTATTCCACCTCACCTTGGCTATGGGGAACATGGAGTGGGTAAGGGCACAGCCACTTAGCATCCCTCGAGTGAATGAAACACAACTGTGCATGGTTTGTTACTTTGTGAGTGTCTTAGCTGCTTCAATGAGATTATTTTAGAGGTTTTGTGGTTCATTGTTTCAGGCACCCCCCCATCCCATTCCCCAGTGGAATGCGTTGCCATTGAAGTCATGCTGTTCCTGTGGTCAGTAGAAAGCCCATGGCAGTACAAAAGGGAGCACACCCCCCCAGGGATGTTGCTTTGTCAGAACAGAAAGCTCCAGGCAGCCTGGTGTTGCAGGGGGAGGTACACAATGTTCTCCATGACAGGCAGCTGGGTGCTCACGTCTGGACACGCGACGTGCTATGCGGGAAACAAAGCTGATGGGAGCTGGTCAGCACTAACCCATTAGGAAATTCAGAGGAAACTCAACATCCAGCAACTCCATGAGCAGAATGTAAGACGTGAAACAGTGTATTGGTGCTGCTGAAACCCCAACACCAATGCATTAAGGCTTGTCAATTTTGAATGGCAGGGACAGCAGTAGTAAAAAGAACAATATAGAAGTGACAAGAACTTTCATGTCCCACTATGTGTGGTTGTTAAAAGACTTGAGGTTGATCACCAAGACCAACACGTAGTGCTGTGTATGGAAACACTTGCAGAAGTTGCATTGTTCTTGGAATAGTTGCACAACAGTCTGTGGTTTATAAAGACTGTAAGGAACGCTGAATGGAGAATTAATTTGCGTTAATAGACAAGAACGCATTTCCACTTGTACCTGTCTTCCATGAAGAATCAGGTATATTATATATACGCAATCTTTTATACACAATTTTATCTATTATATAAAATGGCCTAGTTATCTATAATACACTGAAAATTTCCTCGTAACATAAAAACCTGCTGTGTTACGTTCAAGTCACATTTGACACACATGGTCTGGAACACTGCCCGAGTGTTTTGGTGTATACCTGGCTCTCTCAGAGATTGCTTGTTTGCAGTCTCTTGCAAACAGGAGATTGGAGGTGGCCTTGCCTTCTCTTTTTCAAGGATAAATTAAACTCCTTCTGTGGCTGCATTGAGGTAACATCCCAAGCTGTTGCAACACTGTTGAATCTCACAGGAGTACAGAGTGTCTCTGCCAGATAAAGAAAAATTGATTTATCCCCACAGTTTTAGGTTTATAAGTAGAAAAATGGATGCAGTTTTATGATGGAAGCTCCCTTTCTGTTTTGATCCCCCCTGCTGAAGTGAACAGAAAGATTTGATGGGCTCAGGAGCACAGCAGAGAAGTGCCTGTTGGAGTGGGAGAATACATTTAATTATGGATTAAAAGGAAATATGCCCTTTAATGTAAATGAGGATAAATACCCCTCTTTGGTGTTTTTTGTGGCAGAAGGGGAAGTGCCTGGGAGTGCTGTGTTAGTTTTCGACATCGAGCTGCTGGAACTGGTGTCTGGCTTGCCTGAAGGGTACATGTTCGTATGGCATGGGGAAGTGTCTCCCAACCTTTTTGAAGAAATAGATCAGAATCATGACGGAGAGGTTCTTTTGGAGGAGGTAAGCTGAAACAATGAAAACACCTGCCATGGTTTTCTCCTACCACCATCAATGCAGATGCTGAAGAATGGGGTTTCTCCCTGCTCCTTTTATCCTCTTCTTCTGACATGGTATTGTCAGGGTAACAGGAAGGCAGCATGTTAGCAGAAACATGATTATTTTGCTTCAGAAATAGAACCAGAAAGAAACAACAACCAAAAAAGAGTGGCCATACTACTTGAGATCATTTACTATTGTGGTCTCCTTGGTCAACAACAGATCCTCAGGACACATGTATAAGAGGCAGAGTTGGTATCCCAATGATTCTTCACCATATCAGCCCTCTCAGTGTGCATTAATTGGCAGCTTGTGGTGAATTCCTGAGCCAAATCTGAGCCTGCAGCAGTGCACCCAGGAGCTGCCTGATCACCCCTGGAGCCTGGCAGTGCCTATGGCTGCTCCTGCCGTGGGTGACTCGTGTGCTTGTCGTTGGGTGCCCTAAGTGAGGACTCTTTGCCTTTGCCACTCCACCTCTGATAATAGGAACCTCTGTGAGGTTTTGCTCTGCCCTTTGTTTTAACTCAGGGGTTCTGGTCTTTATTCTCTTTTTAAGTCTCCTTTGTCACCTTTCTCTGTCATAGATCGGAAGAGCGTCTGTAG